>CM074517.1:34232500-34703605 GCA_037379345.1 Perna viridis
TATCTTAGTTTTTGTGTACATGTGCATTTTTAATAATATTAAGGTAGGAGTATAATCGTACGTACATGTACAAAAAAAATAATTTGGGGTGATTTCGAGTTTTTCACAATGACTTGAATTCCACCCTTGTTAAAGGTATTGTTGAGACCTCTAGATTTGTAAATTTTCTCTGTTTTTTTTTCCATGGATGCAGTTTGAGCTTTAGTATGGTCCCTCTGACACTTATTCCATATCTTCATTTTCATACAGTTACTGAACCTTGATTTTTTTTTTTTATAAATATTGGATACCTTCGAATTCAACAAATTTAATTATAACAAGAACAAATTAACAACAAATCATCAACAAATGTCAGTTTTGCAGTTTGAACAGTTAATTGTGATGAAAATGGTAATTTATATTGCATATAAAAGTGCCACCATAATTATGAATGTGACTGGCAAAACTGGACCAAGAAATAACGACATAGTCCATTGCGAAAAGTTTGCAGAGAAGACTTCTTATACAACGTATCGTCTGCCGTCCTCGCTTCAGCGTAAAATGTAGATAGAATGGGTTTAATTCCTGATGTGTCATGGATTTTCACGTACATATTTGGTTGAAAGTCTTAGCGCTTGGTCTGTCGATTTTCGTGTGTTTTCAACATCCTTTTTCTTAATAATTGCAGTGATTTCTGAATTAGTTATATCGACAATTTTTCTTGTATTAACTCTAGTGCTGTCGGAGTCTACGCTGGTTGCTGCCATTTTGCAAACAACAATTGAGTTACTGAAAAAACAGTAAAAAAGAACCTTATGTAATAAAGTTCTTATTTTATTTTTGAGGTTTTTAGCAGAAGCGCTACTAGACCTAACTCCTTTTTTTCCAAAATGGGGCGAAGTATCTTTGGTTGCATTATAGGTCTACAGTATGTGGAGGCTTAGCCCTAGTACAGACTCTGGGGATCAAATCCTAATGAAGCTGTCTGAATAAATCGAATTTAGGAGTTATTTCCACATTTCTTCTTGCAAAATAGTACTTTTAAATTTGAGGATTTATGGCGTAATCACAAATGGGGTTATAGAAATGAATACTACTTTAATACAATTTTTTTGAACTGTAAAGTGCATGAATAATTTATACATGTATCTTCCAAACAATTTAAAATTTCTGCAAATTTCATGTAGTTTACTGAAGTAGCAGTCTTTATAAAAATCAGACAGGAGGTGATTCATGCATGTCAATTAAAAACCCACCAAATTAACTTTGATTTCTTGTTCAGAAATCCTTATAGATCACATAACCAGGCTTAGTTTTTCATTTGGAGGTTGTGCTTTTAAGATAAAATTTATTTAGATTGTACATGAAATTAGCACTTTACAAGAGTTATCGTTCTTGATTTGGTTTGATTTGGTTGATTTCAGTGGGAATTTAAGTAGCCGTCTTTGTAAGAATCATGCAAAATTTGAAAAATGTGATACACCCCCAATACGTATTTTTATTTTTGTAATTAAGTTTTTTTATGGATCTATATTATGAAATGTGTTATTATTCATTCAAATCTACCTGCTCTTAAGAGATAATCAACATCAAAAATCCAATATATTCTATTGTATTTGAGTGGCATTTACAGAGTTATCTCCCTTAATTTTTGATTCTACAGTGCATTCTATACAATTTTTATCTCATATGAGCACGGGTTATGCGAAAAACCAAATGTTAATTTCTGTTTACTGAAGCATTTTAAACAAAATATCAAAAATAAAAATATGTAGGCTTTCCAACCATCTATCACATTTTGCATGATTCTTAGCTGGAGTGCTGCTTAAAGTGTAATTTTCTCAAAGTACAAATCTAAATACAGAAAGGACTGGCATCATCTGATCCAAGGGTTTTTTCTATACCATGAATCACTTTACCATGGACAATATCTGAATTTTATATGGACTAGTACTTAATCATTGAAAAGTAATTATTTCTCTTTTAAAGATTGTAAAGAAATGTTGAAGTTTAATATATCATTAGTGACAGAGTGTTTTTCTATAAGCAAAATGACCTTCAAGGGAAACAATAAACGAAATTATCATAGTTCCCAGGGTCAATGTATTATTTTAATTGTCATTAAAAACTAATAAGATATTGAATATTTATTTTTTATACTTAACAGACTAATTCTTAGGATTAGTACATGTTGATAAAACTGATTTATGCTACCTCTTTTCAAGTTGAGCCCAGCAGCATGGAAGTTCCTACTATGTACTGGCTTCAAAAACTTCAGAAATCACATTATAAATATAGATTCATTTCCTATTTGTATCACTGCTTAACAACTAGACTTTCTATTTTACTTACTAAAATGGTTCAATACCATAAAAAATCCGATTTTAACTTTTTTGTAACAAAGCTTATGAAAATAGTGCATGGCGTAAACTACTTTTGGAGTGTTAAACATTCACCTGAAGTGCTTGATAAACTACATGTCCATTGTAGGATCTTTCGAACCTGTTTTAATATTTTAAACTTTATACATTAAACTTCCACATAATCTTATTTAAAAAAATCACATATCATATTAAATGGCCATTTAATAAATCGGGATGTAAATATATTTGTTCGATCTCTTTTAGATCATTTATAGTAACTAAAAACATAAAAACTACTTTAATTGGACTTCTATTGATATGCTTACAGCACTCGCATTTCTGTTACACAGCATCTTTGTACGCTTTAGCTTAACGTCGACTTATTGGATTTCCATGGAAAATCAATGGAATCACTTACTGTGGACATCTTTATGTACTGTTACGAATCACAATTTATGGTCAATAAAGGATCAATAAAGACCCTTTTTAACAACATTTGGTAGACAAATTTAATAACACTTTTAGATATATGGACGATATTTTGACTTTAAACAACAACGACTTCAACACACACACACACGCGTATATATATATATATATATATACGTCTCAGAGTGTGACGACGCTATTCGCTACACTGCTCCATCGGATCAAATTGATACAGGGAAGAAAACGTATAGAAAGGTCTGAAAAATTCCGAACGATGTTAGAACTGTCAAATTTGCGATGCAAATTTTTGGTCGTTCTCTCCGCGGGACTCGAACTCGTACCGCTGTGACATCTATGGCACCACCGCCTGCAGCGCCCTAGACCACTCGGCCAGCTAGGCTATATAAGAATACAGCTTTTGCTGGCCGGGTCATTTTGAAGACAGTCTTGAACAAAAACAGTTTACTTGAGAGAATCAGTTCTGATGCCAATTGTTCATCTGGATTACACCATTCTCGAATGCTATCATGGAAGCAACGATAAGAAACGTATGCCTCCAGTCGAAAGATGTCTCTTTCGTATACCCGGACTTTTTATGAGCAGCTCGGTGTGTGTTTCTAGAAAAGGAGAGGACGCTTACCCCATAGCTGCGTCTGGTCCGTGTTCCTAGTTTTAAGTGCAGTCCGTCCTGCTCATTTACTTTTGTTGCTTTGTACGTATTATTTTGATTATTGTATGTTCTTTGTTGTGTGTATCTGGTTTTCCTGTCTGGTCTTTGTCCCTTGGTGTATAAATTAAGCTCAGTAGTCCAAGCAAAATCCCGAAAAAAAATCGCGTGCGTCGCGGCCGCCATTTTCTAAATGACCGCCAACGCGGTCGAAAAATAGTACTTTCATTTTCTTTTTTTTTTATTACAGACGCCCTCAAAACTGACAACAATAGAGTATGAGACAGAATTATAATACCAGTACCTGAATATTGATTTCCGGTAGAATCTTGGTTCCTTGATTACTATTTCTTAATTTTTGCCGGAATTTTTATATCAACTTAACATGTTTTATAGGCGACAATAACTTAATCGGTGTCATTAATTTAGCCATATTTTTTCAATCATTGAATCCAAATTTCTTTTGTTTAAATGATAGGAAATGATATCTAATGTTTAAAATTTGATGGAAATAACCATTTACCATCGATTTCCATGATTGGTTGCTTTTTTACAACAAATACGAATACTGTCAGGTCGTAAAAGTATTTTGGGAGAGAAAAAAAAACCAACAAGTCAGGAACGTAGGCTGAATGAACAGTCCTGTAATAGTTTAGAGTTTATATATTTTTTTTGAAAATTTTATTTTAGACTGGAATGAAACTTCGTACCATAAAGCAACATCACACAGTCTTCCTACAGGGGATGAACGATATACTCTGCCGCTTGTTATACAATATCTATGCCCAGCGGCGGTGTCATTTATTGGTCTTGGGGCGGTAGCTGCTGCTGTAATGTCTTCAGCTGATTCAATCGTACTATCTGCATCAGGAATGTTTGCTAGAAACATATACCAAGCAGGACTTAAAAAAATGTAAGTTCAGAATCAACCGAATATTGACTAGTTTCTAAGAATGTGTAGATAGTTGTCTTGCTTTGAGATTAGGTGACAAATGTATATTATTACAAACATAGCAGCTCAGTATATGCGATACGCCGAAGTCCAATATGTCTAGACGAGGATCAATAACTCAGCCAATATGTATAACCTTATGCAATTATACATTTATTGACTCCTTAGTCCAATATGGCTTTTAACCAGGCCAATATAGCGTATTGGACGGGTACTTGGTAAAAGCCTGCTGGACGGCAGAATCATGTATTTGCGCACTATTGTATTGGTGGTTTACTAACTAACGTTCGAATATTAGCCTAAATATGATAAAAAATGCCAATACAATACAAAATACAAAAGAGCACCAATACGGGATATAGCCGTCCAATACGTCGTATTTGACTTGTTAAAATCCATATTGGTCTAGCGTATTGAACTAGTTAATCAATAAAGGTATAATTGCATAAGGTTTTCCATATTGGCTGAGTTAGTGATCCTCGGCTAGAAATATTGGACTGAGGCGTAGCCGAGGATCAATAGCTAAGCCAATATGGAAACCCTTACGCAATAATACTATAGTATTGGCTGTTTTTATCACAATTTAGGCAAATATTCAAACGTTGGTCAATAATAAAGTGTTGTGCATTTAATTTAAAATTACACGACGAAGTTAGAAGCTGTGCATTTAACAAAAAAGCTAGATATTTTAACTTGTCAAGTTGTACAAACAAAGAGAAAAATTAGACGTATTATGATTATGCCTTAAAGACTTTAAATAAGTCCCAGCATTACATGTACATGTATAACAGCACGATAAACTTTCATCGGTGAAATATTAAAGATATGATTACAACCAAAGCATATAATCGTTTAAATGTATTACGAATATTTAAAATAGATTTGGATAGACGGACCCTTTTCTTGAATAGTCCGATGTAATATGAGATACAAAGACTGTTATTCTAAAACTCAAAGTTGAAAAGATTCAAATTGATGCAGTAGGAATAATTACAGGGGGGTACTAAAATAAAAAAAAAACTATTTATATATAGAAACTGAATGGCAGAAATTTCATGTATGTGTTCGGCGAGAAAATAAAAAAACACTAATGTACAGAGTAATCAAGGGAATCAAGGTTATAACGGTAATCAAAAGAATGTAATCCAGGGACCAAAACCAAACATGGAAAACAGACGCACACAACAAAGGACATAAAGTAACTAAATAATACATACAAAGTAACAAAATCAAATGAGCAACTCGGACTCCACTAAAATCTGGGAGCATGGACCAGGTGCACCAGTATGGGAAGCGTCCTCTTCTTTTCTAGAAACACTCACCGAGTTGCTCATAAAAATCAAGTCCGGGGTAGACGAAAGAGGAAAGTATAACTATAACACGTTGAACCAATCAGTTTTCAAGGAGCAGATGGATACACCGTAGCGATCCACGAGTTCATGATGACGACCATAAAACTTCTGTAGTGATGACTTCAATCTTGTAGCAACGTAACCCTGTTCCAGAAGCCTATTTGCTATTATTATATCGCGATACAAAAAGTCTGCGTAGTTTCGGCAAGCTCTGCATAACGTATGAGCTGTGATATGAACACTCCATACGCAGGTGCTGAAGGGATGTTGCCACAGACGAAAGGAAAGTTTACAATTCTGAATAAAGTCATCACATTTGTCGTAAAGTTTGGTCAATATTTTTCCTTTACCATCGATTTCTAAGTGTAGGTCAAGATATGAGACTGACCTCACAGTGTCTGTAGTATCCTTTATTTCAAGTTCTTTTGCGATTTATCAAATCCCCGATATTAGGATTGTTTAAAGATAATACGTCATCTATATAGCGGAAACTGAGATTAAAGGATCTAGCTAAACGATATTCTTTCTTTCGGATCAGATCAGCTATAAAGTCAGCCTTATAGTGAAGGGATAGGGCAGCAAGTAGAGGAGCACAATGTGTTCCCTTTGGAATGCCGACCGTTTGTTGAAAAATGCGTCCACCACACTGGACAAATATCTTGTTGATTAAAAATTCCAGCATTTTGTAAACATCTTCTGTATATTTTGAAGATGATTTGGAATTATTTTTTACAAAGTACGAGGAATCTCTACCAAAAAACAATATATTATTACTGCGGATCCCGCTGAAGTCAAATCCTACATGCCAGACTACTTCTTCAGAGAGGCGAGCTAAATAAAGATCTTTCCGGCAAAATATTATTCCACCAATTATTATGCCAATGTGGTGAAATAGAATCTGCTAGCCACTTCTTACTCTTCTGTCCATTATACCAAGCGCTTTAGAGACATCATATCTGAGGTTCAAAACTTTTTGATACAGAGCAAACGCTTTAAATCAACAACCTTAATTAGTTACTTCTTTTGAATAATTTTTAAAATTGCTTATGGCCTGAGTAAATACTTCGAGCATTAAATATGAACCTCTATACTTTGCACCTAACTCACAAAATGCACATTATGAGCACTGCTTCCTTGAGGTATGCTATATATCAATGATATAACTGTAATTCACGATTTCAGGAGACGGATTGATATAAGACTTTAAGTCTTGTTTCTGAATCCTGTAATTAATTTGCTAGAGTTCATTTTATTCTAATACCGTGCGGGTCCGGATGTCAAAAGAATAGGACCACAGCAGCGCAACGCTTATAGTAAAAGGCGATTAAATAGTGCTCAAAACCCTTGCCAGGGGCTTGGGCGCTCTGTCCAAACAGCAACTGGGTTGTGTGCCTCAGGTGGTGGAATGGGATACCCCTGGCATGCTACATGCTGGCCCATGGGTCATCAGGCCACAACACGTAAAGACTGACCACAAACCATAGTGTTGCAACGTGTTGGGAAAGATGTTACGTTCCTCGCACGTTAAAGAACTCTGGTGTGGTATTCGATAGGAGTAGGAACATATGAGCTCCGTCAAGTAGGCTAAATTACCCGACCCTACCCACATCTCCCTATTTCCAGTGGCAATAAAAAATTATCAACCCTATTATTCTTGTGTCCCATCCCATTTCTCGTTTCATCATCGTTTCATGTTCATTTAACATCCGTTTCATGTTCATCGTCCGGACATATCTAAAATACTGCTGCTTGTGCGTTAAACACCAATAAGCAATCAATCAATCACTTTATTATATTGTTTTAACTTCCACGTCCTTTGCACCATAAATGTATAGGGAGGTTTCTTCAAAAATTTAATTTGGTTTCGAGTTTTCCATAGTATAGATTTAAAAACATAAAAAGGGAATTTAAGAGATTACTGCATTCGTGGTTCCTGTAAGCATTAAGGAAATACAATTGGCTTGTTATTTGGTCTCCATTTAATAATCCATGATTAACTGAAATGTAAATTAAATTCTAAATATAACTAATTCATTGACAACAATGCAATCATAGAATAAGTGTTTGATGCTCTCAATATTATTTTCTTCGTGACAAAAAATGACATTTGCCATTTGACATACCCATTACTTGCAGTCTGTTTTCATTGTATAAAATGGGGTGTATAAATTTCCTGTGAAATTCTTTTAATATTGTGAGTATTATTAAACCTTTCCCAGCTTTCCAAATTTCATTCCAATTAAATTCTTTGTTAAAGGTTTCTTCCCATTAGCTTTGACATTTCGGATTTAGCTTTTTATTTATTATTTTTTGGATAGTTACAAGTCGAATGCTTTCTGGATATATTATTCGTCTGTTAAACTTAAATACGAAATTTGTGGCCCGTCTGTAATAGTTAAAATAGTATAATATACCGAGTTTTCCAACGTTTTTTTTTTTTTTAGAATTTAGACGGTATAGATATGACATACTCATTACTTGAAGTCTGTTTCCATTGTATAATATAATATTAAATTTTAGAATATTCAGAGATGCAATTATGTTTGTCTATAAGTTTCTTGTATATAAAATTACAAGTTATGAAGTTCTAACGGTCTGAATCCCAAACATGTTAAATTCTTTGGAACCCGCTTTTGAAAAAAAAGTATGATGAAAAAGAGCTCTCTTGTTAAACAAGATGTTAATATTGCCAAAAGGCCTCTGGTTTAGTATATCATGGAAAGTGTCCGGCTTTTGTATTTCACTAACAAAGTGACACAAGGTTTTTATTGGCTTTATATAATATACAGGTATTTGTTTTATTTCGAAATCCAATAAAGTCGAACAGTTGCATATGAAGTAATCATTGAATTTATTATCATGTTTACGTAACCTATGTTTACCTAATGCATTCCAACTCGCCAGCGGAGCTTGACTATTTATAAATATTTTTGATAATACAACATGTAATATTACAAATATAAAAATTTATGTTAACCATTCCCATACCGCCTTTTTCCACCTCCAGGCAGCAAACATTTCGGTCAACTTGATTTACTTTCCCGTCCCAAATGAATTTCCAGATTAAATTATTTAGTTATACATATTTGTCTGGTATTCCTCGTGTTTGAATTTCAACTTTCCTTTCATCTGTGGCAACATCCCTTCAGGATACAAGAGCGCAATTATTTGTAATGCATTTTCCATAGGGTACCTATGTAGTTTGAAAATTAATTTCAAGAAAACCACACAAATTAGCAGAAAATGAGTTTCAGTTCCTAAAACTAGAAAAGCATACTTTTTATTTGCACAAAAAAAAAGTACATGGTCATGCGGCAAAAGTTGACCTAAATTTCAGTTGATATATGAAGCACTTAGATTTCATTTATGAGAAATCATTTCAACACTATAACATTTTATTAATTATTACCAAAATAAAATCAATCAAAAATGGGTAAGCTTTGAAATGACAATAAATTTCAAGCCATATCCAACCAATCAGGTACCACCTTGTATTCAGTACTCAGTACCATGTCGGGGTAAAAAAGTTCCCGGTAGAATGTAAACAAATAATTGCGCATTTGTATCCTATAGAAAACATGAAGCGGTTAAGAATCAGTACTCAAGTTCGCATTCATAAAGCACAACTTATTACAAGTACAGAAACCAAGTTAGGTGAAAATCCGTTCAAGTTTAGTCGAGATATTCCCTTTTTAGTATGGAGTGCGAGTTTGCGGCCAGTGATGAAAAATTTCCACAGAAAGCAAAAATAAAAAATTAAAAATGGAAAAATTTCTTATTAAAATATCTTAGAAATTATTATGACTTATGTTTTCCAATACTTTAAGCAATACTCCTTTTATGCATGTACAAGTTGAAATCTAAATTTATTAAGGGTAGAATCTACCCTTCTAATAGTAAAAATACAAAAAAATGGCCAAAAGTTGGAAATTTTCCTTAAAACTTTCTAAATTAAGTGAAATGAAGATGCACTTTCTAACTTTACCATGTAATTTTTAATTGTTGGTGATAAGAGGTACCAGAATGACAGCAACAAATTTTGCTTGTCATCATGATAATTATAGAAGAGCCATAAAGATCATCAAATGGCATCTTTGAAGAATTGTATATGTTTGAAGGGGGGCACCTGTTGTTTATCCTGTAAATAGCGCAAAGACTGAACTTTTCACATCAACTTGTACTGCAAAACAAGGGTATAAAATAAACTTGCATCAGAGCACACCAACACTTATCAAAGCTAAATTAATAGAGTCAACATTTCAAATTTATAAAATGTCAGGATTCAAAAAAGGAAATAAATACACATTTAAATCTGGGAATTTACCTCACAACAAAGCAAGGACTAAACTTTCAACAACGAAAAGTGACTTAGAAACACCTAAATACATTAGACTTACAAGGAAAACTCATGAACTGGTTGTTAATGATCCATACACTGATCCAGAGGAGAAGGCAGAGCGGTCCAGTTTTGCGGCCAAGTTACTGCGACCAAAATCTAAATCTGTTCCTGTTGCTAGGAAATCTAAGAAAGGAGCTAAAAAAGAAAAAAGGTAGGACATGTAATAATAAATAACATAATTAACTTACAATCAAACAGTTTATTAATGTAGATTTTGAAAAAAAAATAAAAATATATGCCATATGTGCACAATTTTCAAACTATTTAGAATGTTTTTTCCTTAAAACTTGCAAATTTATTTCCAAGAACACAAATTCTTGCACTTTGTATAGTAATTAATCTTTATTTAAGTTATAAAGTAGGAAAAAATCAACTAGATATCAGCCCAATATACATAAAAGCTCCATTAAAAAAATATTAAAATTAAGGGGGAGATAACTCTAAATTGCATTTGAATATAGAAATAACTATAGTGTTAGTAGGACATTAAATATGGTTTCTTTTCTGATTTTCAGGTTGAATTCTGATTCCCACAGAATGCTGTGCCTTTACAAGTCAGAAAACATGTGTAATTGCGCATTTAGAGAGCATATGATGAAAAGTCCAGACTGTGATGGTATTTTACTATACGATTTGGACAAAGAAGAAAAAAGAGGTTTCTCATCAAGATTTCGACTTATTTGCGCATCGTGTAAATACTTTTCGAAGATGTATACACAGTATGAGGAACTTGAAACCGGCAGACCGGGTAGAAAACCCTCAAAACTAACAACTGGTGTACTAGTTGGCCTGAGTCAGACTCCAATTGGTCCTACAAGCTTGCGCAAAATCTTTATAAGTGGCAATATTTCAACTCCAGCAGCCTCTAGCCTGCAAAGAAGGACAAATCAAGTATATAAAAACATTGTACAAGTTGTAAAAAAAGACATGAAAAGAAGAAGGGAAGAATTAGTCGAAATAAACCGCCTCCGAGGAAAGAAAAATCCAAGATGTATTAGTGTTCAAATGGATGGCATGTACAGCAACAGACCCTACTCAGGAATTGGACGCACACCGTTCCAACCATCTAATCAGGTTGTGTATACATCAGCTGAAAATGTAACAAAAAAACATAATATTGTTAATTTGGTTGACAAAAATAAGCTCTGTTCAGAGCATTCTTCACTAGATGTTGATTTTGACTCAGGCCAACTCCACTCTGAATGTACAGATGAATGCAGTGCTAATATTCCAATGGTGAAGAGCATTGGTGATGAATATGCATGGGCCAGGGAGTGCCTTGAAGACCTTTTAAAAGACAACATAGAAGTAGACTATTTAGTTACTGATCCAGACATTTCAGCTTACA
Organism: Perna viridis; assembly: GCA_037379345.1. NCBI lineage: Eukaryota > Metazoa > Mollusca > Bivalvia > Mytilida > Mytilidae > Perna > Perna viridis. The sequence continues at coordinate 34,243,990 of CM074517.1, forward strand.
GAGCTGCAGTTGATTTGTATGAGGAGGGAAAGTGAAAACCTGAGCCTCGGCATTTCATTGATACCAGGCATTTGTCGGAAAATATGCGGAAAAGTGTGAAGAAAGACAAACGTCTCCTGAAAATCATGCCGGCACGGACACAAAAGCAACGCAACGCCAAAAGCTACTGAATAACTTTGCAACAGACTTAACTGAAAGGTGCAATTCTGAACTTGCTGTATGTACTAAGCAATTTGGAGGAAATTTTAAAAGAGTTAAATCAAAGATGTCTCATACAGTTGATGCAGTTATCCGGTGCTACATGGCAAAACATGACTTATGCAAGAAATATTCTTTTGTATGTGGCAAGAGTGAGTGGCTCAAGAGGAGAAGTCTACTACCAAAGACATTCAAAATCATGCATACCCATGAAAACATGGATTTTATTCGTATCGCAGTAAATAAGCGCCTCGGACCAAAAGCACTTGAGAAGACCAGGCTTAATATGAACACTAACTTTGTCGAGGGTGTGAATCGTAGCATAAGGCGTTCCTTACCTTCAAATGTAACGTACAAAAAGAACTATTCTGGAAGGGCACACTCAGCCATCCATAGTGTAAATCTTGGTCCAGGTGAATCCATCCTTGAGTTGTGCAGTGCCTTACACTGTGACATTCCAGTTGGGAGTACAGCTTACCAGGCTCTGAAAAGTGTGCAGAAATTAGACATTTTACAAAAGCAGCATAAGCAAAAAATGCAATACAAGAAATATAGAAGTGAAAAACGTGAAAAACTGTACAAACTGTATGAAAAATTAAGTGAAATTATTGCGTACGAGAAAAACTTGCTACTGAAAAGTGAAAAAGAACAGAAACCTTCTTCTCGAAACAAACACACAGACCATTCCTACAGTGTAAAAAGCAAGAAAAGGAGAATTTCTGTTAGAAAATAGTTTTTATATTAATAAAATTACATATTAAACAATATGGTTTGTGTGATTTTGAGCAGAGGCCTTGACTTTTGCAGTGAATTCTCTCCTGGTTAAACTCATGTTGTTCTATGGCTATGTGGTCTGGATTGACACACAGTTTCTCATGGCAGATATGGCTGCACTCTTTGTCATTAAAAGATTTTTGAAAGTCATCCCTTGTGATCCTATGCCTTATCATGTAGGAAAGCCTGTGTGCAGTCTCCCTTTTGCCCTCTCCATCAGGCCATTTCACAACTTGGACCCCATAACCTGACTTGGACTTCCGTGCCCCTATCCATTCAATACATCCCTTACCATTGCCCATTAAAATAGCCTTTTTGAAAAACTTTTTCTCAATATCAGCCCAAAAAGCATCCATTTTGAAAAAAGAATGATCAAAGTCACCACAGAGTTTGCAGGAAAGCTAAGCACCAAAAAACAGTGATGAAGGAAAAAAGTGAATGTGAAAGTACACATTCTCTATAGGATACAAGAGCGCAATTATTTGTAATGCATTTTCCATAGGGTACCTATGTAGTTTGAAAATTAATTTCAAGAAAACCACACAAATTAGCAGAAAATGAGTTTCAGTTCCTAAAACTAAAAAAGCATACTTTTTATTTGCACAAAAAAAAGTACATGGTCATCCGGCAAAAGTTGACCTAAATTTCAGTTGATATGGACTCTTGAAAATTCAGCACAAAATACACAGCAAAAAAATGAAGCACCTAGATTTCATTTATGAGAAATCATTTCAACACTATAACATTTTATTAATTATTACCAAAATAAAATCAATCAAAAATGGGTAAGCTTTGAAATGACAATAAATTTCAAGCCATATCCAACCAATCAGGTACCACCTTGTATTCAGTACTCAGTACCATGTTGGGGTAAAAAAGTTCCCGGTAGAATGTAAACAAATAATTGCGCATTTGTATCCTATAGAAAACATGAAGCGGTTAAGAATCAGTACTCAAGTTCGCATTCATAAAGCACATCTTATTACAAGTACAGAAACCAAGTTAGGTGAAAATCCGTTCAAGTTTAGTCGAGATATTCCCTTTTTAGTTTGGAGTGCGAGTTTGCGGCCAGTGATGAAAAATTTCCACAGAAAGCAAAAATAAAAAATTAAAAATGGAAAATTTTCTTATTAAAATATCTTAGAAATTATTATGACTTATGTTTTCCAATACTTTAAGCAATACTCCTTTTATGCATGTACAAGTTGAAATCTAAATTTATAAAGGGTAGAATCTACCCTTCTAATAGAACAAATACAAAAAAATGGCCAAAAGTTGGAAATTTTCCTTAAAACTTTCTAAATTAAGTGAAATGAAGATGCACTTTCTAACTTTATCATGTAATTTTTAATTGTTGGTGATAAGAGGTACCAGAATGACAGCAACAAATTTTGCTTGTCATCATGATAATTATAGAAGAGCCATAAGATCATCAAATGGCATCTTTGAAGAATTGTATATGTTTGAAGGGGGGGCACCTGTTGTTTATCCTGTAAATAGCGCAAAGACTGAACTTTTCACATCAACTTGTACTGCAAAACAAGGGTATAAAATAAACTTGCATCAGAGCACACCAACACTTATCAAAGCTAAATTAATAGAGTCAACATTTCAAATTTATAAAATGTCAGGATTCAAAAAAGGAAATAAATACACATTTAAATCTGGGAATTTACCTCACAACAAAGCAAGGACTAAACTTTCAACAACGAAAAGTGACTTAGAAACACCTAAATACATTAGACTTACAAGGAAAACTCATGAACTGGTTGTTAATGATCCATACACTGATCCAGAGGAGAAGGCAGAGCGGTCCTGTTTTGCGGCCAAGTTACTGCGACCAAAATCTAAATCTGTTCCTGTTGCTAGGAAATCTAAGAAAGGAGCTAAAAAAGAAAAAAGGTAGGACATGTAATAATAAATAACATAATTAACTTACAATCAAACAGTTTATTAATGTAGATTTTGAAAAAAAAATAAAAATATATGCCATATGTGCACAATTTTCAAACTATTTAGAATGTTTTTTCCTTAAAACTTGCAAATTTATTTCCAAGAACACAAATTCTTGCACTTTGTATAGTAATTAATCTTTATTTAAGTTATAAAGTAGGAAAAAAATCAACTAGATATCAGCCCAATATACATAAAAGCTCCATTAAAAAAAATATTAAAATTAAGGGGGAGATAACTCTAAATTGCATTTGAATATAGAAATAACTATAGTGTTAGTAGGACATTAAATATGGTTTCTTTTCTGATTTTAAGGTTGAATTCTGATTCCCACAGAGTGCTGTGCCTTTACAAGTCAGAAAACATGTGTAATTGCGCATTTAGAGAGCATATGATGAAAAGTCCAGACTGTGATGGTATTTTACTATACGATTTGGACAAAGAAGAAAAAAGAGGTTTCTCATCAAGATTTCGACTTATTTGCGCATCGTGTAAATACTTTTCGAAGATGTATACACAGTATGAGGAACTTGAAACCGGCAGACCGGGTAGAAAACCCTCAAAACTAACAACTGGTGTACTAGTTGGCCTGAGTCAGACTCCAATTGGTCCTACAAGCTTGCGCAAAATCTTTATAAGTGGCAATATTTCAACTCCAGCAGCCTCTAGCCTGCAAAGAAGGACAAATCAAGTATATAAAAACATTGTACAAGTTGTAAAAAAAGACATGAAAAGAAGAAGGGAAGAATTAGTCGAAATAAACCGCCTCCGAGGAAAGAAAAATCCAAGATGTATTAGTGTTCAAATGGATGGCATGTACAGCAACAGACCCTACTCAGGAATTGGACGCACACAGTTCCAACCATCTAATCAGGTTGTGTATACATCAGCTGAAAATGTAACAAAAAAACATAATATTGTTAATTTGGTTGACAAAAATAAGCTCTGTTCAGAGCATTCTTCACTAGATGTTGATTTTGACTCAGGCCAACTCCACTCTGAATGTACAGATGAATGCAGTGCTAATATTCCAATGGTGAAGAGCATTGGTGATGAATATGCATGGGCCAGGGAGTGCCTTGAAGACCTTTTAAAAGACAACATAGAAGTAGACTATTTAGTTACTGATCCAGACATTTCAGCTTACAGAGCTGCAGTTGATTTGTATGAGGAGGGAAAGTCAAAACCTGAGCCTCAGCATTTCATTGATACCAGGCATTTGTCGGAAAATATGCGGAAAAGTGTGAAGAAAGACAAACGTCTCCTAAAAATCATGCCGGCACGGACACAAAAGCAACGCAATGCCAAAAGCTACTGAATAACTTTGCAACAGACTTAACTGAAAGGTGCAATTCTGAACTTGCTGTATGTACTAAGCAATTTGGAGGAAATTTTAAAAGAGTTAAATCAAAGATGTCTCATACAGTTGATGCAGTTATCCAGTGCTACATGGCAAAACATGACTTATGCAAGAAATATTCTTTTGTATGTGGCAAGAGTGAGTGGCTCAAGAGGAGAAGTCTACTACCAAAGACATTCAAAATCATGCATACCCATGAAAACATGGATTTTATTCGTATCGCAGTAAATAAGCGCCTCGGACCAAAAGCACTTGAGAAGACCAGGCTTAATATGAACACTAACTTTGTCGAGGGTGTGAATCGTAGCATAAGGCGTTTCTTACCTTCAAATGTAACGTACAAAAAGAACTATTCTGGAAGGGCACACTCAGCCATCCATAGTGTAAATCTTGGTCCAGGTGAATCCATCCTTGAGTTGTGCAGTGCCTTACACTGTGACATTCCAGTTGGGAGTACAGCTTACCAGGCTCTGAAAAGTGTGCAGAAATTAGACATTTTACAAAAGCAGCATAAGCAAAAAATGCAATACAAGAAATATAGAAGTGAAAAACGTGAAAAACTGTACAAACTGTATGAAAAATTAAGTGAAATTATTGCGTACGAGAAAAACTTGCTACTGAAAAGTGAAAAAGAACAGAAACCTTCTTCTCGAAACAAACACACAGACCATTCCTACAGTGTAAAAAGCAAGAAAAGGAGAATTTCTGTTAGAAAATAGTTTTTATATTAATAAAATTACATATTAAACAATATGGTTTGTGTGATTTTGAGCAGAGGCCTTGACTTTTGCAGTGAATTCTCTCCTGGTTAAACTCATGTTGTTCTATGGCTATGTGGTCTGGATTGACACACAGTTTCTCATGGCAGATATGGCTGCACTCTTTGTCATTAAAAGATTTTTGAAAGTCATCCCTTGTGATCCTATGCCTTATCATGTAGGAAAGCCTGTGTGCAGTCTCCCTTTTGCCCTCTCCATCAGGCCATTTCACAACTTGGACCCCATAACCTGACTTGGACTTCCGTGCCCCTATCCATTCAATACATCCCTTACCATTGCCCATTAAAATAGCCTTTTTGAAAAACTTTTTCTCAATATCAGCCCAAAAAGCATCCATTTTGAAAAAAGAATGATCAAAGTCACCACAGAGTTTGCAGGAAAGCTAAGCACCAAAAAACAGTGATGAAGGAAAAAAGTGAATGTGAAAGTACACATTCTCTATAGGATACAAGAGCGCAATTATTTGTAATGCATTTTCCATAGGGTACCTATGTAGTTTGAAAATTAATTTCAAGAAAACCACACAAATTAGCAGAAAATGAGTTTCAGTTCCTAAAACTAGAAAAGCATACTTTTTATTTGCACAAAAAAAAGTACATGGTCATCCGGCAAAAGTTGACCTAAATTTCAGTTGATATGGACTCTTGAAAATTCAGCACAAAATACACAGCAAAAAAATGAAGCACCTAGATTTCATTTATGAGAAATCATTTCAACACTATAACATTTTATTAATTATTACCAAAATAAAATCAATCATAAATGGGTAAGCTTTGAAATGACAATAAATTTCAAGCCATATCCAACCAATCAGGTACCACCTTGTATTCAGTACTCAGTACCATGTCGGGGTAAAAAAGTTCCCGGTAGAATGTAAACAAATAATTGCGCATTTGTATCCTATAGAAAACATGAAGCGGTTAAGAATCAGTACTCAAGTTCGCATTCATAAAGCACATCTTATTACAAGTACAGAAACCAAGTTAGGTGAAAATCCGTTCAAGTTTAGTCGAGATATTCCCTTTTTAGTTTGATGTGCGAGTTTGCGGCCAGTGATGAAAAATTTCCACAGAAAGCAAAAATGAAAAATTAAAAATGGAAAATTTTCTTATTAAAATATCTTAGAAATTATTATGACTTATGTTTTCCAATACTTTAAGCAATACTCCTTTTATGCATGTACAAGTTGAAATCTAAATTTATAAAGGGTAGAATCTACCCTTCTAATAGAACAAATACAAAAAAATGGCCAAAAGTTGGAAATTTTCCTTAAAACTTTCTAAATTAAGTGAAATGAAGATGCACTTTCTAACTTTATCATGTAATTTTTAATTGTTGGTGATAAGAGGTACCAGAATGACAGCAACAAATTTTGCTTGTCATCATGATAATTATAGAAGAGCCATAAGATCATCAAATGGCATCTTTGAAGAATTGTATATGTTTGAAGGGGGGGCACCTGTTGTTTATCCTGTAAATAGCGCAAAGACTGAACTTTTCACATCAACTTGTACTGCAAAACAAGGGTATAAAATAAACTTGCATCAGAGCACACCAACACTTATCAAAGCTAAATTAATAGAGTCAACATTTCAAATTTATAAAATGTCAGGATTCAAAAAAGGAAATAAATACACATTTAAATCTGGGAATTTACCTCACAACAAAGCAAGGACTAAACTTTCAACAACGAAAAGTGACTTAGAAACACCTAAATACATTAGACTTACAAGGAAAACTCATGAACTGGTTGTTAATGATCCATACACTGATCCAGAGGAGAAGGCAGAGCGGTCCAGTTTTGCGGCCAAGTTACTGCGACCAAAATCTAAATCTGTTCCTGTTGCTAGGAAATCTAAGAAAGGAGCTAAAAAAGAAAAAAGGTAGGACATGTAATAATAAATAACATAATTAACTTACAATCAAACAGTTTATTAATGTAGATTTTGAAAAAAAAATAAAAATATATGCCATATGTGCACAATTTTCAAACTATTTAGAATGTTTTTTCCTTAAAACTTGCAAATTTATTTCCAAGAACACAAATTCTTGCACTTTGTATAGTAATTAATCTTTATTTAAGTTATAAAGTAGGAAAAAATCAACTAGATATCAGCCCAATATACATAAAAGCTCCATTAAAAAAAATATTAAAATTAAGGGGGAGATAACTCTAAATTGCATTTGAATATAGAAATAACTATAGGACATTAAATATGGTTTCTTTTCTGATTTTCAGGTTGAATTCTGATTCCCACAGAGTGCTGTGCCTTTACAAGTCAGAAAACATGTGGAATTGCGCATTTAGAGAGCATATGATGAAAAGTCCAGACTGTGATGGTATTTTACTATACGATTTGGACAAAGAAGAAAAAAGAGGTTTCTCATCAAGATTTCGACTTATTTGCGCATCGTGTAAATACTTTTCGAAGATGTATACACAGTATGAGGAACTTGAAACCGGCAGACCGGGTAGAAAACCCTCAAAACTAACAACTGGTGTACTAGTTGGCCTGAGTCAGACTCCAATTGGTCCTACAAGCTTGCGCAAAATCTTTATAAGTGGCAATATTTCAACTCCAGCAGCCTCTAGCCTGCAAAGAAGGACAAATCAAGTATATAAAAACATTGTACAAGTTGTAAAAAAAGACATGAAAAGAAGAAGGGAAGAATTAGTCGAAATAAACCGCCTCCGAGGAAAGAAAAATCCAAGATGTATTAGTGTTCAAATGGATGGCATGTACAGCAACAGACCCTACTCAGGAATTGGACGCACACAGTTCCAACCATCTAATCAGGTTGTGTATACATCAGCTGAAAATGTAACAAAAAAACATAATATTGTTAATTTGGTTGACAAAAATAAGCTCTGTTCAGAGCATTCTTCACTAGATGTTGATTTTGACTCAGGCCAACTCCACTCTGAATGTACAGATGAATGCAGTGCTAATATTCCAATGGTGAAGAGCATTGGTGATGAATATGCATGGGCCAGGGAGTGCCTTGAAGACCTTTTAAAAGACAACATAGAAGTAGACTATTTAGTTACTGATCCAGACATTTCAGCTTACAGAGCTGCAGTTGATTTGTATGAGGAGGGAAAGTCAAAACCTGAGCCTCAGCATTTCATTGATACCAGGCATTTGTCGGAAAATATGCGGAAAAGTGTGAAGAAAGACAAACGTCTCCTAAAAATCATGCCGGCACGGACACAAAAGCAACGCAATGCCAAAAGCTACTGAATAACTTTGCAACAGACTTAACTGAAAGGTGCAATTCTGAACTTGCTGTATGTACTAAGCAATTTGGAGGAAATTTTAAAAGAGTTAAATCAAAGATGTCTCATACAGTTGATGCAGTTATCCAGTGCTACATGGGAAAACATGACTTATGCAAGAAATATTCTTTTGTATGTGGCAAGAGTGAGTGGCTCAAGAGGAGAAGTCTACTACCAAAGACATTCAAAATCATGCATACCCATGAAAACATGGATTTTATTCGTATCGCAGTAAATAAGCGCCTCGGACCAAAAGCACTTGAGAAGACCAGGCTTAATATGAACACTAACTTTGTCGAGGGTGTGAATCGTAGCATAAGGCGTTTCTTACCTTCAAATGTAACGTACAAAAAGAACTATTCTGGAAGGGCACACTCAGCCATCCATAGTGTAAATCTTGGTCCAGGTGAATCCATCCTTGAGTTGTGCAGTGCCTTACACTGTGACATTCCAGTTGGGAGTACAGCTTACCAGGCTCTGAAAAGTGTGCAGAAATTAGACATTTTACAAAAGCAGCATAAGCAAAAAATGCAATACAAGAAATATAGAAGTGAAAAACGTGAAAAACTGTACAAAATGTATGAAAAATTAAGTGAAATTATTGCGTACGAGAAAAACTTGCTACTGAAAAGTGAAAAAGAACAGAAACCTTCTTCTCGAAACAAACACACAGACCATTCCTACAGTGTAAAAAGCAAGAAAAGGAGAATTTCTGTTAGAAAATAGTTTTTATATTAATAAAATTACATATTAAACAATATGGTTTGTGTGATTTTGAGCAGAGGCCTTGACTTTTGCAGTGAATTCTCTCCTGGTTAAACTCATGTTGTTCTATGGCTATGTGGTCTGGATTGACACACAGTTTCTCATGGCAGATATGGCTGCACTCTTTGTCATTAAAAGATTTTTGAAAGTCATCCCTTGTGATCCTATGCCTTATCATGTAGGAAAGCCTGTGTGCAGTCTCCCTTTTGCCCTCTCCATCAGGCCATTTCACAACTTGGACCCCATAACCTGACTTGGACTTCCGTGCCCCTATCCATTCAATACATCCCTTACCATTGCCCATTAAAATAGCCTTTTTGAAAAACTTTTTCTCAATATCAGCCCAAAAAGCATCCATTTTGAAAAAAGAATGATCAAAGTCACCACAGAGTTTGCAGGAAAGCTAAGCACCAAAAAACAGTGATGAAGGAAAAAAGTGAATGTGAAAGTACACATTCTCTATAGGATACAAGAGCGCAATTATTTGTAATGCATTTTCCATAGGGTACCTATGTAGTTTGAAAATTAATTTCAAGAAAACCACACAAATTAGCAGAAAATGAGTTTCAGTTCCTAAAACTAGAAAAGCATACTTTTTATTTGCACAAAAAAAAGTACATGGTCATCCGGCAAAAGTTGACCTAAATTTCAGTTGATATGGACTCTTGAAAATTCAGCACAAAATACACAGCAAAAAAATGAAGCACCTAGATTTCATTTATGAGAAATCATTTCAACACTATAACATTTTATTAATTATTACCAAAATAAAATCAATCATAAATGGGTAAGCTTTGAAATGACAATAAATTTCAAGCCATATCCAACCAATCAGGTACCACCTTGTATTCAGTACTCAGTACCATGTCGGGGTAAAAAAGTTCCCGGTAGAATGTAAACAAATAATTGCGCATTTGTATCCTATAGAAAACATGAAGCGGTTAAGAATCAGTACTCAAGTTCGCATTCATAAAGCACATCTTATTACAAGTACAGAAACCAAGTTAGGTGAAAATCCGTTCAAGTTTAGTCGAGATATTCCCTTTTTAGTTTGATGTGCGAGTTTGCGGCCAGTGATGAAAAATTTCCACAGAAAGCAAAAATGAAAAATTAAAAATGGAAAATTTTCTTATTAAAATATCTTAGAAATTATTATGACTTATGTTTTCCAATACTTTAAGCAATACTCCTTTTATGCATGTACAAGTTGAAATCTAAATTTATAAAGGGTAGAATCTACCCTTCTAATAGAACAAATACAAAAAAATGGCCAAAAGTTGGAAATTTTCCTTAAAACTTTCTAAATTAAGTGAAATGAAGATGCACTTTCTAACTTTATCATGTAATTTTTAATTGTTGGTGATAAGAGGTACCAGGATGACAGCAACAAATTTTGCTTGTCATCATGATAATTATAGAAGAGCCATAAGATCATCAAATGGCATCTTTGAAGGATTGTATATGTTTGAAGGGGGGGGGGGCACCTGTTGTTTATCCTGTAAATAGTGCAAAGACTGAACTTTTCACATCAACTTGTACTGCAAAACAAGGGTATAAAATAAACTTGCATCAGAGCACACCAACACTTATCAAAGCTAAATTAATAGAGTCAACATTTCAAATTTATAAAATGTCAGGATTCAAAAAAGGAAATAAATACACATTTAAATCTGGGAATTTACCTCACAACAAAGCAAGGACTAAACTTTCAACAGCGAAAAGTGACTTAGAAACACCTAAATACATTAGACTTACAAGGAAAACTCATGAACTGGTTGTTAATGATCCATACACTGATCCAGAGGAGAAGGCAGAGCGGTCCTGTTGTGCGGCCAAGTTACTGCGACCAAAATCTAAATCTGCTCCTGTTGCTAGGAAATCTAAGAAAGGAGCTAAAAAAGAAAAAAGGTAGGACATGTAATAATAAATAACATAATTAACTTACAATCAAACAGTTTATTAATGTAGATTTTGAAAAAAAATTAAAAATATATGGCATATGTGCACAATTTTCAAACTATTTAGGATGTTTTTTCCTTAAAACTTGCAAATTTATTTCCATGGACACAAATTCTCGCACTTTGTATAGTAATTAATCTTCATTTAAGTTATAAAGTAGGAAAAAATCAACTAGATATCAGCCCAATATACATAAAAGCTCCATTAAAAAAATATTAAAATTAAGGGGGAGATAACTCTAAATTGCATTTGAATATAGAAATAACTATAGGACATTAAATATGGTTTCTTTTCTGATTTTCAGGTTGAATTCTGATTCCCACAGAGTGCTGTGCCTTTACAAGTCAGAAAACATGTGGAATTGCGCATTTAGAGAGCATATGATGAAAAGTCCAGACTGTGATGGTATTTTACTATACGATTTGGACAAAGAAGAAAAAAGAGGTTTCTCATCAAGATTTCGACTTATTTGCGCATCGTGTAAATACTTTTCGAAGATGTATACACAGTATGAGGAACTTGAAACCGGCAGACCGGGTAGGAAACCCTCAAAACTAACAACTGGTGTACTAGTTGGCCTGAGTCAGACTCCAATTGGTCCTACAAGCTTGCGCAAAATCTTTCTAAGTGGCAATATTTCAACTCCAGCAGCCTCTAGCCTGCAAAGAAGGACAAATCAAGTATATAAAAACATTGTACAAGTTGTAAAACAAGACATGAAAAGAAGAAGGGAAGAATTAGTCGAAATAAACCGCCTCCGAGGAAAGAAAAATCCAAGATGTATTAGTGTTCAAATGGATGGCATGTACAGCAACAGACCCTACTCAGGAATTGGACGCACACAGTTCCAACCATCTAATCAGGTTGTGTATACATCAGCTGAAAATGTAACAAAAAAAAAAACATAATATTGTTAATTTGGTTGACAAAAATAAGCTCTGTTCAGAGCATTCTTCACTAGATGTTGATTTTGACTCAGGCCAACTCCACTCTGAATGTACAGATGAATGCAGTGCTAATATTCCAATGGTGAAGAGCATTGGTGATGAATATGCATGGGTCAGGGAGTGCCTTGAAGACCTTTGGAAAGACAACATAGAAGTAGACTATTTAGTTACTGGTCCAGACAGTTCAGCTTACAGAGCTGCAGTTGATTTGTATGAGGAGGGAAAATCAAAAACTGAGCCTCAGCATTTCATTGATACCAGGCATTTGTCGGAAAATATGCGGAAAAGTGTGAAGAAAGACAAAAGTCTCCTAAAAATCATGCCGGCACGGACACAAAAGCAACGCCAAAAGCTACTGAATAACTTTGCAACAGACTTAACTGAAAGGTGCAATTCTGAACTTGCTGTATGTACTAAGCAATTTGGAGGAAATTTTAAAAGAGTTAAATCAAAGATGTCTCATACAGTTGATGCAGTTATCCAGTGCTACATGGCAAAACATGACTTATGCAAGAAATATTCTTTTGTATGTGGCAAGAGTGAGTGGCTCAAGAGGAGAAGTCTACTACCAAAGACATTCAAAATCATGCATACCCATGAAAACATGGATTTTATTCGTATCGCAGTAAATAAGCGCCTCGGACCAAAAGCACTTGAGAAGACCAGGCTTAATATGAACACTAACTTTGTCGAGGGTGTGAATCGTAGCATAAGGCGTTCCTTACCTTCAAATGTAACGTACAAAAAGAACTATTCTGGAAGGGCACACTAAGCCATCCATAGTGTAAATCTTGGTCCAGGTGAACCCATCCTTGAGTTGTGCAGTGCCTTACACTGTGACATTCCAGTTGGGAGTACAGCTTACCAGGCTCTGAAAAGTGTGCAGAAATTAGACATTTTACAAAAGCAGCATAAGCACAAAATGCAATACAAGAAATATAGAAGTGAAAAACGTGAAAAACTGTACAAAATGTATGAAAAATTAAGTGAAATTATTGCGTACGAGAAAAACTTGCTACTGAAAAGTGAAAAAGAACAGAAACCTTCTTCTCGAAACAAACACACAGACCATTCCTACAGTGTAAAAAGCAAGAAAAGGAGAATTTCTGTTAGAAAATAGTTTTTATATTAATAAAATTACATATTAAACAATATGGTTTGTGTGATTTTGAGCAGAGGCCTTGACTTTTGCAGTGAATTCTCTCCTGGTTAAACTCATGTTGTTCTATGGCTATGTGGTCTGGATTGACACACAGTTTCTCATGGCAGATATGGCTGCACTCTTTGTCATTAAAAGATTTTTGAAAGTCATCCCTTGTGATCCTATGCCTTATCATGTAGGAAAGCCTGTGTGCAGTCTCCCTTTTGCCCTCTCCATCAGGCCATTTCACAACTTGGACCCCATAACCTGACTTGGACTTCCGTGCCCCTATCCATTCAATACATCCCTTACCATTGCCCATTAAAATAGCCTTTTTGAAAAACTTTTTCTCAATATCAGCCCAAAAAGCATCCATTTTGAAAAAAGAATGATCAAAGTCACCACAGAGTTTGCAGGAAAGCTAAGCACCAAAAAACAGTGATGAAGGAAAAAAGTGAATGTGAAAGTACACATTCTCTATAGGATACAAGAGCGCAATTATTTGTAATGCATTTTCCATAGGGTACCTATGTAGTTTGAAAATTAATTTCAAGAAAACCACACAAATTAGCAGAAAATGAGTTTCAGTTCCTAAAACTAGAAAAGCATACTTTTTATTTGCACAAAAAAAAAGTACATGGTCATGCGGCAAAAGTTGACCTAAATTTCAGTTGATATGGACTCTTGAAAATTCAGCACAAAATACACAGCAAAAAAAATGAAGCACCTAGATTTCATTTATGAGAAATCATTTCAACACTATAACATTTTATTAATTATTACCAAAATAAAATCAATCAAAAATGGGTAAGCTTTGAAATGACAATAAATTTCAAGCCATATCCAACCAATCAGGTACCACCTTGTATTCAGTACTCAGTACCATGTCGGGGTAAAAAAGTTCCCGGTAGAATGTAAACAAATAATTGCGCATTTGTATCCTTCAGCACCTGCGTATGGAGTGTTCATATCACAAACCATACGTTATGCGAGAGCTTGCCGAAACTACACTTTTTGTATCGCGCTAAGCTTCTAACAAGTAGGATTCTGGAACAGGGTTACGCTGCTACAAGATTGAAGTCATCACTACAGAAGTTTTAGGGTCATCAATGTCATATTTATAGGTATTATCTGAACACTTAATTCAATTCCATAACATTACTTGCCGTCGTTTCTATTCGATTGGGCCTTTCACCTTTTCAACTCACTTGAACGAATTTCCATATTGATTAGTGTAACAATTCTTCTGGAATTTTCTAAAAGAATGATTTTCTCATTTTCACTATTTGAGTCTTTCTTGTTATATTAAATAGATGTAGGTGTAATTCTTTCGCCTTTTTGTTGTACTATTATCGTACTGATTAGCTGTGACCGGAAATTGGGAAAAATCTGTATTTTCAACACTCATGACACTCATTTCATAATATTATGCAGTTTGATTATCAATTTGTGTCACAAGAAAGAAAAAAATCATCATAGCAAATGCTTTGCGTTATTTTCTTTTTTTGGTGTAAATACGTACGGTTCGGTAACTGGGTATTTCGTTGGTCTTTTCTTTCGGATAGCAGGTGGTGAACACACACTCGGAATGCCACCATTAATCAAATATCCATGGTATGATGAAAAGGAACAAATTCAACTGTTTCCATTTAAAACATTCGGCATGTTGACGACCTGTTTTTGCCTATTTTTTTTTGTATCTTTTATTACAAATTTTGTTTTTAAACACAATATTTTACCGAAGAAATACGATTTGGCGCGTTGCGTTGTTAACTTTACGGAAGAGAAAGTCAGTAAACAAAAACCACCGATGGATTTATCGAAGTAGGTTGATCAGAAGAACATCCCAAGTAATCAAGCAAGTGGAGTTATGGTTAAGAACGTTCTCAAGAGGAGTCTATAAATCTATAATGTCAGAAAACTTTATTTATACACATTATTGGTAGTCTTATAATCAAAAGCATAAATAAAATCATGGACACTGAAATAATGTAGGTTATTGTCGCCAGACTAGACCTTTATACACTTTTGTCAAGGGGGTGGGGGTAAAGGGAGATGGGAGAAAGCGAAAGGTGTGGGCAAATGGAGAAAGGGAAGAGAGAGAGGAGCAAAGATGCAATAGAAAGGAAGACGCATCTGTGGAGGGGTAGATAAACTTATGACAATTTTCATGCAATCAAAATATGAACATAAATTAGAAAAAAAGACATGGAAAATTTAAAAGCTTTTAAGTAACTAATGGGCATATATCTGTATCAGATGCGAAGAATACGAAATCGGTAGAAATGCTCCGACAAGTGTTACTCTTTGCTGGATATGAAATACCAAAAGACCACTTGCATGTATGTGAACTATTTCGAAGTTTAAAAATAACACACAACGAAACAAGACAAAGAAGAAATGGAAATCGTCTACGAATACAGAAAAAAAACATTGGCAAAGGTGTCTGACAGCGTACAGCGTTCAGTCTAGATACTAAAAACTGAAACAAAGCTACAATAAAAGGGCACACTGGATACACCCCCTTTTTGAATCCGCACCTGTACTGCCATGTGTACATAGATCAATATTCCAAACAAAATTGTTCACCAATAAATACATGTATGCTTGAAATACAGAACTATTAAAATGTAGAGGTAAATATTTATAAAATTCAACCGAAACTTTCTGATGAAGTACAACAGTTACAGAAGTATTCTTGGTGGACAACCAGAACATGTTCGATTAACTTGATATAGAAACATTTCAGATGGTGGTTATTTACAAATTTAGGGAAAAATATACCCCAATGTAAAAAATGGACGGCGATACAGAGACATCAAACTCTAACTACATGTATGGCTAAAATCTGCAAATACATGTCCATTGTGATTATTTGTCGGAGTTTTACAGAGTATAACTTTCAGTGGATGAATCCAATAAAAATCCATTTCAAAATTTGGCCCATTCAAATAGAACTGCATTGTATACCATTCCAATTGCTTAGCTCATATGCTATTTATTGAGACTCAAAAAGACTTTTTGACAAGATAAATGTTTAATCTCCAGACGTCAATTCTCGGGAAATGTCAAAACAATTTTTGTCCTGATGTCTCCGCAATATAATCGAAAACATAAGTAAATCATGCAGCAATAAATATTTGAAGTATATGCTTCCTATAGTTTTCTTTATGTCGTTGAGGGTTTAATATTTGCCCACTCCAAGGTTTGCTTATAGCTATCATCTTTGTATAAAATGTTCCTGCTATTTCTGGCTGTATCAATGGTTCCTTTTATTGTGTATGGCGACTCCGGATTTGTTATCTTCTGTACAAGCGTGGTAAAAGTAAAAGTGAAGTTGTTATCAAGGCAATGCGTATGCCAAAAAAAAATTATGACATAAAATTTAGGACAAAACTCGGCGCCACATTATGCCCAGATGATTCAAAATTAAAATAGAAACAAAAATCAACAAAAACAAAAATAAAAAAACAAAGAAAAGAAAAGAAAAGAGAAATAAACAAATATAACAAAACAAAACAAAACAAAAGCAAACAAAACAAAACAAAACAAAACAAACAAAACAAAACAAAACAAAAACAAAAACAAAAAAACAATCAGTTTATTGCCGCCTATTGTTGTGTGAAATATTTCGAACGACTGGCTTAAAACGGTGTCTCCTTAATATTTAAATTGTTTAAATATCAAATCAAAAGAAAGACAACTCTATCTCGTGGATAGAACGATTGAAAAAATATGGCTAAATTAATGACACCGATTAAATTATTGCCGCCTATAAAACATGTTAAGTTGATATAAAAATTCCGGCACAAATTAAGAAATGGTAAAGGAACCAAGATTCTACCAGAAATCAATATTCAGGTATTGGTATTATAATTCTGTCTTATACTCTATTGTTGTCAGTTTTGAGGGCGTCTGTAATAAAAAAAAAGAAAGTGAAAGTACTATTTTTCGACCGCGTTGGTGGCCATTTTGAAGCGGCCATTTTGAAAATGGCGGCCGAGACGCACGCGATTTTTTTCGGGATTTTGCTTGAACTATTGAGCTTAATTCATACACCAAGGAACAAAGACCAGACAGGGAAACCAGATACACACAACAAAGAACATACAATAACCAAAATAATACGTACAAAGCAACAAAAGTAAATGAGCAGGTCGGACTGCACTTCAAACTAGGAGCACGGACCAGACGCAGCTGTGGGGTAAGCGTCCTCTCCTTTTCTAGAAACACACACCGAGTTGCTCATAAAAAGTCAAGTCCGGGTATACGAAAGAGACATCTTTCGACTGGAGGCATACGTTTCTTATCGTTGGTTCCATAATAGCATTCGAGAATGATGTAATCCAGATGAACAATTGGCATCAGAACTGATTCTCTCAAGTAAGCTGTTTTTGTTCAAGACTGTCTTCAACAATCATTTCTAGCTTGCACTTAACGCAAACATCCAAGAAACACACATTGTTAATTTATAATTGTTCTTACGAATAATTTGGAAAGGAATCATCTGGTACTTGAAACTAAATAGGTCTAAACAAAATTCACATGAACACAGGCTAGTCTTATTCCTAAAAAAATAATTTTAGTATCAAAATATAACGAGTAAATCATAAAAAAGGTTGATGAAGTCACAGTAACACAACACAAGCTTACATACTAAAAGTTTCATGACAATGTGAACCAAAAACAAATCTTAATTGTTGTAAAACTGTCAAAACTATAATTATTTTTGAAAATATCAAGGTATCAGCTCACAGCTGGTTATACACATGCCTCGATCATGGTAAAATCAGTGATTATTTTGTACAGTATATAGAAGGCCTCGATTTTTTATTCAAACAAGTCATGAAAGCATAATAATCACTTTTTGTCTACGTTTACCTTGCCATAAAATATGTTTCCTTTTGATAAGGTCTAACGCCGAAAATACAAATAAAATAAGTGTAATTGACTAGGATTGTAAAAAATGTATATATATATATATATTTTTTTTTTTTCTGACATACATGTAGATCCTTATCACTATGCATCCCCAAAATTATGATTATTATGACCATACAATTTACATTATTCTTAAGGCTGAAAATGAATTACACATTAATATGCACATAACTGACATGATGTTTATAATTACATGATAAGAGAAGTCTACGTGTCACGACCATAATAAGCTTTTACTACCATTCTATGTACTACTAGTGTTTGTTGAATATTTGCTATCCTGAACGATAAAAAAATAAATAAAAAAATAAATATAATGCAATATTGCTTGTGATTATCCTATTTGTGCCTTTCATAAGCGAAAACGGCTGTAACCAGGAGTCTACAGGCGTCCCAGCATTTTTCGAATTCCTTCATTTTAACCCAGGTCTTTCCAATACACTTAATTAAAATCGCGGTCATGGTTCTTCGCATGGTTTCTTTGGGTTTTCGATTTTTGTTGTTTTTTTTTCCGCAGCTGCTGTCCATTTTGCAGTTACTCGTGTGATGTTTGTTGTTTTTTTTTCAGTCATATGCACTATAAATATCTTAATATCTTTTGATAAATCTGATGTTGGTCTGAGCATCATATCAACTAGTGTATTTATAGTTCTCATGTCTTGATAAAGAGATAGATGTGTAGTTTATCTGTAGCTATCTTCATACCGGCCTGTTTAATTTGTAAATGCCAGAAGGTTTATTATTATAGCTTCTTTATCTCTTCTTTCACTAGTCAATCTGTATGTTTTATTTGGCTCAGGGCAATAAAGCATTGCTTTGAAATGTTCTGCCCATCATGTAAGATTAAGTCTTTCTGTAATTGTTTCGTTTCTGTTTGGTGAGATCCATGATTTTTGTGGATTTTTGTGAGGAAAGATTTTACCACCTATCACATAAGGTCAAACACTGGTGTTACTATAGAATTAAGCATTGTTTTTCCAGAATTTATCGATGTGTAAAATCGGACCATTCACAAAAAAAAATAAATGACCGAAAGACTGTTATGCCAGGTTTATGAGTGAATGGTCCGATTCTCACACATTCATAAATTCTGGAAAATCAGTATAGGGTTTAAACCTTATAATTCCAATCCCTATCTATTTATAAAATATTAATAGTTTTTATTCTTGTAGGCTCTCATTTAGTGAAATTGATATTGCAAATGGTGGTATGAGACCAACAACGTGACATTTACTAGCTACTGATAATGTATTCTTTCAAAAATTGTTATTTGGAATTTACCATTCTGAAAATGAATGGAATAAAAACATATAATACCGTTTAAGACCCTAAATGGCTCTATGTGTTGTCGAAGCGATACTAGACATGTTGCTTACGATATGTACATGGAATTTTACACTGTTGTAAAAACTGTCATCGCTGCGGTCTTAAAAAGGTCAACGACAAATCATAATGCACGAAAAATGCACGTGCTAATTAGATTGGAATTCTATCAGTTTATTTGCTACAGTTGTTCATATGCATTGCCTTTCAATTCATCCAGAGTTCATAACAGTTATAATGGTTATTTTTGTGTGGCTTCAATCAAAACGGGTAGCTAGAAATAGGATTCCATTCCTTTAAGCTTTTGTTTTGGTTTTCCAAACTTTCATAACTTTTGACAGCCCAGAAGCACTCACAAGACATGGAAACTATTTAATTCACACTTGGAAAAATGTTGATGACAGCTGGGGCATGTCCGATGGATCTGCACTCTGTGCCGCTAAGGTCCTTGCTACTCCGATATCTGCCCGAGATTTGACCCCACCCTCCACCCCCGTGTGGTACCACGAGGATATATGGTTCAGAGTATTGGCGGTGTATTTGGGGGTGGTGGGGGTGGTGGTTTTGCTAGCCAGCAATGTTAGACAGATATAACTGCACCGGCACTATTGTTATATAAAACAGATTGTGATTCCAAATAATAATAAAATGTTTTATGCTTATAGATATGTAGATATTAAATATTTATTACATAACGTCCTTTGATATTGATACGTTTTTTCCTATATTTTTTATTTAAAATATGGGGAAAAAATTTACTGGAGAACATCTATTTTACTCCCTCACAATTAAAGTCAATAATTGACACCCGTAATTAATTTATTTAGTAATTTATTTAGTATCAATTTCTTCACTCGAAGGTGTAAAGGAGTATAAAAGGTAAAAATGGATGTTTCACCGAAAAGGAAATCAACTTAAGAAAGAAAACAATTTACGGTATATTGTAATAATTATCTAACATTCAAAGGGTCTATCAAGAAGCCATTGACCAGTAGGTGATCCAGTATTGATGATGAAACTTATGCAGATTCTGCCAGTAACAAAATTTTTTCAATGCAACCGACAAAATATTAATATTATTTTTACATCTTCAAAAAGATAAGTGAAGAGTCAAAATGAATAAAGACGAAAGTACATATAATTGCAAGGGGTTATTTTGGCATTCCAGGAATACCAATATTTTCCTTCCCTCGTTTGTCTACCCCGGACTTGACTTTTTATGAGCAACTCGGCGGGTGTTTCTAGAAAAGCAGAGGACGCTTATCCTACCGGTGCACCTGGTCCATGCTCCCAGTTTTTAGTGGAGTCCGAGTTGCTCATTTACTTTTGTTACTTTGTATGTATGATTTTAGTTACTTTATGTCCTGTGTTGTGTATGTCTGTTTTCCATGTCTGGTCTTTGTCCCTGGATTACATTCTTTTGATTACCGCTATAACCTTGGTTCCCTTGATTACTCTTTTACATGTAACCTATTACTCGAATGCCAACAGTATAATTACCATGGATGTTTTTAAATGTTATATTATTCTGATACTTATTGTTGATGAATTCACAACACAATTCTATAGTATTTTTTATTTATTTGGAAAACTTTGAGTAAATCTGAACAAATTTATGTCTTTAATATGGTGACTTGTTTTTGCACAGTGTGCTATGAAATACTATTGAATTTATGCAAACAATTATTAATTATTCTCCCTTTTTCTAGTTTTACAGTCATAGGTTAAAATGTGAAATATGCATTTACATGCTTCATAGTGATGTCCTGTTTTAAAGATTTATATATGTCTTTTGATCAGACAGTAGACTCTTAAATATATTTGACTAACAGTACCACACTAGTCCGCAGGAGATGAAAAATCAATCAGGAGAAAAGTATAAGGTCCACATGAAAATCAAATGGCCCTATATAATTAAACTTTATCTGAATTAACTACTAGGTGTATTAGAGTTAAAATATTGTCTACAATCGAAGAGGCATACAATAATATTTTTGTAACCACGAAAAGGTTGTATTTTCAATGATATAGTGCAGATTCAACGAAAATTCACAAAGTGCAACTTGAGTATAAACAAAATCAATTCTACATCTATGCTGTAACATTACATTTTAAAACTGAAGTGCACAGGGAGTTCTTTAAATAAATAGTATGCATTTTTTTCTGATATAGTACAGATGATTTGCCGTAATAAATACACTGATAAAATAAAATTCATTAATCGTTCCAAATTCATTAAATTTAACAATAAAGGTAAGTGTTAAATATGTAAAGAGTTTGCCGCCGATTCTCGAATGTCAGTTTTCCAGGTGATGAAAGTTGATATTCGAACGATAAAGTTGATCTATCGGCAGATTAACTTCAAAGTAATGTTAGAGTTTGAGCTAATCAATCAAATGTTACTAATTAAACAGGTAGGTAAGTTGCATGAACTTTTTGTGTGCCTGTGCTCTTCCATTGTTTAAAGGTTAAATGGACTCAGCACCTATGTGTTTTAATTCGCTTCATAACAATACATTTAAACTTTATATATATTATATTTTGGAAGTAATCCTGATAAGACATACCATAAGTATACTGTAATTTAAAAATACAGAATTGGATCAAATACTAAAAATAGCACACTAATATGGCAAAGCAAATGCCGATATGCTGTACACGTGTTTCAATGAGCAACACTTCATCATTAAAGAATTAAAGACAAAGGAAGTCTAAAATCAAAACAGTACAGAAGAAGTACTCAAAACCATATATTTCAAAATAGGAAACAAAATCCGCTTCCTAGATCTTCTTTTGTGTTATTTTACAGTTATATTTTAAAACACAACGGGATAAAGTTAAATGATATCACTTTACGTGTTATTGGTCTTGCAGATAAATAAGTGAATCCTCGCTTACAAGCGTAGTTCTGTAACAGTTCTTTAGATAACTCAGTCTACTGACTGAAAGGAAAAAAACAACAGGAAAACATTATTTTCACCTCATCTTATTAACGGATATCTGTCAATTTGTATATTTATATATATAAAAAAAACCAAACAAACAAAAAAAAACAAAAAAAAAAAAACAAAACGAAACGAAACGAAAACAAAACAAAACAAACAAACATAAACCAAAACAAACAAAAGAAAACAGTAACAAACAAAAACAAACACGAACTGTTTGAACAGAAAAAACAACGTCTGAAACCGAGTTATGAAGAACTACATATTGCAAAGTCTTTTTTAATGGAATAGTTGGATTGTTTTCATTGATAAATAAATAAAAAAAAATAGTTAAGACTCTTGGGTTATGAAACGCTTTCATTTATACTGACAAAGGTTATGGTTAATATACTTCTAGTTGACTCTTTCACCAGGTAAATAATTACACCTGTGCACTTAATGTTATCCATGTTTGTGGCTGGAGCTGTCACGCCCATTTTTGATGGGTCTGTATAGAGACATTCATTATTTACATGCGATTAATGTTCATTAAATCAACATTACCATTTGTAGACGAGGTCTCCTGGTGTGGAAGGATTAACGACCCAAAAGACCTTTCTAGACTGAGAATAAAATTTCAAACATATGTCGATTTCACTATTCTGGGCGGGGTTTCTATCATTGTGTATTGTAAATGATCACTGTATTAAAGTTTTTTTTGCACGATATTCTCTAACGCATTCAATGAAATTTATATATTTATTAATTTCACCGGTGAAGAGATTTAAGACATTTTGCTGTTTCTTATGATTAATCGTGAGAATGTTGGTTTTAATCTTATTAAATTTAGCATAAATCTAAACGTTTTGCCGTTAAATTGTCAAGTGAACGTTAAATGGTTGTAAGAGTCATAGAGTGCTGTCCTTTCTTAAGACTAGCTCATATAGTCATTTATTAACTTCTGAGGATAAGCTTTCCGCTTTTAACTTGCTTTTCATTTTAACTTTTTCTAAAGAAAGTTTTGTTAGAGTCTTGTATGCAAACTATCAAGCAATATTTATGACGAGAAAGGGAAAACTTTAATACTGATGCCTAGTAAGACGATGAAATGAGGTGGAAGAAAGATGCGGGCATCCAGTTCGGCTTTTTCTCTATCAGGTGGGATCCCTGACAAATTATTATTCATAAATTCAAAAGATTAAGACCTTTTTAATCATCGTTTAAAACACAAATGCTCATAAGTTTATCATGCCATACAATTTCAAAGTGTAATAATTTGATATGATTAGTTCCGTAAGTGATGGGAATAAGTTTTGGAACCTTTCATACATTACAACTGCCTTTACAGTCATAAAAGGTTGTATTTGTGTAATAATATAATCATGCAGTTTCTAATTTCAGAATCGTTTTTATCCATTTATCATAAAGAGAAATAATTTTCATTTTTATTTTTCAAATCACATCATTCGTTACATTACCAAAATGCACGGTTTCTTAATTTATATGTCCGCATTTAATATGTATCGTGTGGTGAGATTTTTTTCCATGGGACAAAATTTAAAATTTTAATTGTTTATATATATATATATATATATATATACATTGTATAATTGTATAACCGGGAAAACAAATTGTGTTTTAGAGGAATAAATGATTGGTAACAACGAGTTCATATAAAGACCTTTTCGTTAAAGCATTTCATGAAAAAAAATAGAAAATTGAAAGACGTGCTAAAACGAGATATATGGGCCTGATATAAATCGCCGGGTAGGTAACGAACTGCAAACATCTGTGATTCAGCAACACGGAGTTCTTATGTAAATTTCATTTAATGGGATTTTTGCAACTAAATCTGAAACATTACATGGTGTTTGCTCATTTATCTGAATCATTTACAATGTAAACATGATCTTTAGCTCTTTAAAGTAAGGGTTACATCAGATTATAAGCTATTTATTATCTGTAAACGTATAAGTAGTTAGGTTTTAGTGATGTTATCGCTATTGCACATGTTGCACACTGTTTACTGCCGGAACGAGTGTTAGTTATAATGGACAAATAGACAAACCAAGGGAACAGAGATTGGAAAAGCTGTAATTGCTTACATAACCACTTGTCTATATGTATCCATTATCTACAATAACTGTGATATTTATTATCGATGTATGGTAGATAATTTTACGGCTTAAACTATGTATATTTTATGGTTTTATATCTTATTTACTCTAAAATAGTCAAATATGAATTTGAAAATATACTATATTAAAGAAATTCATATATTTTTACTTTCTGTCATTAATGATGAAAATAAATAAACATAATGTTAAATCTTGATAAATTTTGTTTTCCACGGATTCACGAATTGTACATCTCTTTAAATATGTCTCGAATCAATTAATACATTATTATATTGTTTTAAAAATACCAACCAAACAATAAATCTGGATTCATAATTTTGTTCATGCATGAAGTCCATCAGAATGTATTTTTACTGTTATTTTTTTTTTATTTTCAGTTGCATTCAAATATGTCAGTCTTTCAAATCAAGTGATTTGATCTACTGCCTACACATATTAAATAGACAATGTGTGTTTTATTTCATGTATTGCCAAGAAATAACGCGGCAGCATTCAAATTTAGAATCTTCTGCCGGTTTTCTTTTAGTTTACACATGAGGCGGCACAGAGAAAAATGTCAAAGATGGCACGTTACAATACATGTGTTTGAGTTTTTGGAACAGTATTTTAAGATAGAACATCTTATTAACACCATACTGAATATGTTATGGATGATAATATAATGCGAGTCATATGTATAAACAAAATTATGTAATAGCTAACAAATTTGGCTATGGTTTTCAATGCTGACAATGTTAATTATTAGGGACTTATTGTATTTATTTCAAAAAATGGTAGTTGTGTCCTTTTTATAAATATTTTTTTTATCTTAGTAAATTGCAGGAGTTTTTTTAACACTCCACTGACACACTTGTTTGAATCATGTACAAAAAATACATGTTTCTAATAATGTAAGGCTTTAATTATAGAATGGCTCCATTGCATTGACTATTTGACTATAATTTAACTATACTTTCCGAGATCGTGAATAGAACAGTACAGTTAATGGAATGGTAAAAACTACCTATTTACACCATATGCCATTCCCAAATTTCCCATTCTTCCATTTCCATTCCCCATAGTATTTCCATTGCATTTTTCTTTAACACATATTTAAGTATTCAAATTTTATTTAATATTCTTAAATTATTTATCATTTGAAGTATTATTTTTTATCAGTTTTAAAATGTTTTATATATATATATATATATATAAATAACTACATCCTTCCCATTCACTATAATCATTCCCCATCCTCCCATGAACATGTTCCTTACAATGGGATTTTTACCTAATATGATAAATTTTCTCCACCTTTGTATTTGAAATATCTTGAAGGACACAGATTACAGTTTAACGACGGAAATCTGGCCATACTTATATATGAACAAATTAAATATATGAATGAAACTGTTGGAACTTTAATGTAATGCGGTTCGTCATTAGAGGGTATTTTTTGTTTAGTCTATTCCGCCCTTATTATTACCATATAAATGTTTGAGTTTGTATAAATAATGTTTGTTGTACTGATACAAATTATCTAAACATGCGAATATCAGTGTTTACCTGTTACGATACTACAATGTCACAAGTTATTTGAAAACAACATACTAAGAAAAATAACTTCGTTATTAGTCAATTTAAAAGATTTTTTCAAGTGTTTTGAAAACCACCTTTTTGTCATGGTGTTCCATTAGGAAAGTGGTGATCGTTTACGGATTACTAATAAACAAGTCAACTGTAGTACTGAATCAGTCTATATGGAAAATCAATGATGATGCCGATAGAGACTGATTCAGTCAATAAAAAGTTCGTTTGTTGAACCAAAGTTTTTGTAGTTAATTGTAGTTATGCCCTTTTATAACTTTGCAATTTATAATTTTACAATTATTTCCGAAATGAATAAATACGAGAAAAAACGGTGTTAGCAATTTTCATATACATTATGGCAAAATAAATGATGTTTTAGTTTTTCTTGATTGGGAAAAATCACCTCTTGAAATTAGCACAGAAATGAATAGAAAATGTTTTCGAATGATTTTGTTATTGTTCATTTAAGGTTAATGACCTATGAGTATTTATTTTAAATCGAAATATTGTATCTTGCCTTTGTTTGTCTTGTTTTTGTTTTGCTAACTTTGTAACGGAAATAAGATTAAAGATATGTGTCCGATAAATAAAGTGGAACTTTGACAATTTATTCTGTAAAGTATCGTTAAAGTAAGTGTGATCATAAGGTTATTTTAACATGCTAAGTACAAACAAAACCTTGATTAGATAAGAAAAAAAACAAACAGAACAAACAAAGAAACAAAACAAACAAAAAACCAAAACAAACAAAACAAAAACAGAACAAAGACACAAAAAATCACAAAAAGAGCAAACAAACAAAGACACAAAAATAAGCAAACCGGCAAATAAATAAAAATCAACGTTCCAGTTGTTTGTAGAATTGTGTTTGTATAGATAAAGTAAATCAAAACATTGATGTGTCAACAAAATTCATAAATTAATTGAAGCTGACTCGAAATTCCTTATGGCACGGGTCGCTTTCAATATTCAACATGTGGTACACGTATCACAAACTCACAAAGACAAGGAAAAAGTATAATAGTGTATATTGTTGTCTTATATTTTTATGAGCAACTCGGCGGGTGATTCTAGAAAAGCAGAAGACGCTTGTCCCTGGATTACATTTTTTTTTATTTCCTCTAGAATCTTGGTTTCCTTGATTACTCTTTCAAGGCTGCATATCAATGTGATATTGAAGTAAAAATAACGTTATATAAAAAATGTGCCCTTTGTAATAACTTTCTGAAGCAGAATTTATCCTTGATTTTATTGTAGGACATCCTGTATGTATGTTTGTTGATAAGTTAATATTTACAATATTACTGAAACTTGATTTTTTAACACAATGAATTAATTTTCTGTACATGCTGCTGTATCTAAGAACTAAATATAAACGACTTATGTATTTTGATATTAGTAATATGACAAATCAATCAATATATATATATATACATCTTGAATCTTAAATGATAAGGCAAATAATTTTATTTTTGTTTTGACAAATCTAAGTATTCGAAGTAAAAATATTTACTCAGATTTTCTACATAAAATGCTTTGATATGCAAATTAAAAACATTGTCCTTGGAAGTTCATAAAGGTACCCATAATATTCCTAGAAAGAACACGATTGAAGGACATACCATGCCGAATGATGATGTTCATATTTCACGTCAAATTTTACCAACGGGATTTTAGATTTGTCAATAAAAAAATCAAAAAACAAATTTTTCTTCGAAACATACCAGTCTAAATACCTTAGGCTTTTATCGTTTAACATTGATCGTTATATGTGTGCTGGTAATACAAATGAATAGCTCGATATTTTAAAAAGATTTATTTGTTATCGACAAAACCAAATAATAATGATTAGAAACAATAACAATGTTCCGAGATAGCTTAATACTTAGCTATCAACTGGTTTTCGATTAGTTGAAATAATTGATGGAATAGCTCCAGATAGAAATAATGACGATAAATACTGATTACTAGTTGGAATTGGACATCTTGGTCTCACAATCGACTGTTCTATATTCGAAACAAGTGAAGTTATATTCGGATGAAAAGTTGTCCAATAGTTATTGTTGTGAATCATTCGTTGTACTGCAGCAAAGTTTGATGCTTCCGAAAGAAGCTCCAGTCCCACCGCCGTCTGGCGTTTCCATTTCGTCCTACAAATATGATGAACTATTTGAAAAAAAAGTTTAAATAATATACCATCTAAATAGTATTAATATTTATACGTTGTGATATTATTCGAATACAGATAGAAAGCAATTAATTGTATTTAATTCAATGTCAACTCGTTTAGCGTTATTGATTCGAGAATAAATCGACACTTCTTTTTTTCTCTAAAATGTTCATAACTGTAAATCATTAATGCTAACTATATGACAATTAAGGTATTGTTTTAACTTTTAAACAATCTAAATTTAATGCATAAATTATATTTCTTGATTTAAATGATAAATTAAATTTTAAGGAGGGAACCTGCACTTTATATAATTATAATGTCTTCGTCTACCCAATACATTATTTTCTTTAAACAGATGATTTAAAGAAAATAAATGAAAAATTTGTGTTCCTAAGTTCATTGCACATTGCATTAAGATTGGACTTATCTTAATAATAACTTTGAGAACCTTGATTCATGGAGAAACATACAAGCAATTTCAAAATTTGGATGATGGTTTTGAGGCTTTATATAAGAAGTCAAAAGAACAATTTTGGAATCTAAATGATGATGAAAATAAAACAACATTGAATTACACAAGAAGCGTGTAGTATCAGAACTGAACTGAAAATCAATTTAGTGATTTTTTAAATGTAAATAAAATGTTAGTATAATAGAACTCATTCCTTTCTGCTTAGTTTGAATTGTTTTATCAATTTACCCGAGAAAAATACAATGGAGTCTGCTTGTACAATCATAAGAATTTTAAATTCATATTAAAAAAAAACGCGCAAGTAATTTTTAAAAATTATAAAAGGGGACACACAAACATGGTATATGGTCCATCCGTAAATGTATTTAAATGAAGTATTCACATTGTTCGCACCGTAGTCGAACATTCATAGTATCCGTATGATCTTGAAAAAAACATATAAGATATTGGGTTTGCTGCTACACTAAAGAAAAACAAGCAAAAAGCAAACAAAATTTAACAAACCTAAATAAGCAATGCCTTCATTAAAAATAAACTTCTGTCAAATATGTTAATTCAGTGCAATGAAAAGACCAACCTTCGATTTTGATACCAAGTTTTGACCTGTGTATCTGTTAAACGCAACCTTTGAGCGAGTTCCATTCTATCCTGAACACTTAAGTACTTCTGTCTTTCAAAACTTTTTTCGAGCACTCGTAGTTGATTATCAGAAAATGCTGTCCTTGCTTTTCTTGGTTTCTTTGGTTTGTTTAGAGCAAATGATGGTGGTTCGGAACCATCTGGAGTTAACAAAAAACATGCAAAAATATAAATTAACGATTTGTTCGTGTTCAATTTAGCTTTGCTCATAATTATCACATCTTAACTAAGATTGTAACTTAAAACCAGAAAAAAACATATTTCACGTATCTTCTTTTTGCGGTAGTAAAGCAAAATGCTTTACTCTGTTATATATCTTAACTATGGTGCTAATCTAAACAAACATTATTTAAACAGTCTTACGCTTGCCGTAATATTTCTTATTTTACTGGCTATTAGGCAAATACATATCCTAGATTCCGATAAAATACCTTAGACAAACATTTTAAAATTGGTTTCTGAACATACCTCGTGATTTGTCAAATTGTTTTTGAATTTCATCGTCACCACTGCAATCAGATTCAAAGTCACAATTCACGGAACCTGACAAGGTAGAACACTCAGTGCTCACTTTTACATTGTCATCTTTCCGTAAAATATCACTGATAAGGAAAGAAGGTCTTTGTTGAGGAATTTGCGGAATTTGTAACATTTCTGGAGGGCTTAAATTACCATCCTCTGCTACTTGTCTGTGTTCTGAATGAGACGATGTATCAATTTCAATTTCGCTCATTGAGTTACAAGACATGCTACAGCTGTTTATTATATTTTCATTCTTTGGCATACAGGGCGAATCTGATAAAACATCCAACAATGCTGAAGACATTGCAAAACTCACTAACAGACAAAGTCAATCATTAGTATGAACATAAAACATTTTATAGAGTTTATAGCTTATTCCAATGCCCTTTAAAATATATTACAACTGTTCCTTACTAGTGAATGTAATTAAGTTTAAGATGCCATAGCATTAACTGAAGCATTTCATAAGATTTATTCACATTAGCAAGAAATATAAAGATCGGCATGATGTAAAAATTAAGATATTCTTTTCAAGTCGAGTAACCAATCAAAGTTAAACCTTAAGACGTTGGACGAATACCTTTTCACACAGCTGTAAAGGGGGAGTGTTTTACCATTGTCAGGTAATAGTTAGAAGTAAATACGGTTAAACTGTGTTGAAACGAAAATTTTCCTAATATGTGTTTATCATTTAATTAACTAGTGAGAATTTTATCTAATTTTATTCATTATACCTAGTATGTGATTCTTTTTAGTTTTTTGGCTCACTTGCCAATTATACCTATATGATTATTGTTTTATCATAACGGCTTTGTCATATGAATGCATGAAAGTAATTGTCATTTCAATGTTTGCGTTAATCATTATATCTTTAATGATATTTCTTGGTCAAAAATGTGTAAAAATGTTGAAGAGTAATCAAGGGAACCAAGGTTATAGCGGTAATCAAAAGAATGTAATCCAGGGACAAAGACCAGACATTGAAAACAGACATACACAACAAAGAACATAAAGTAACTAAAATCATACATACAAAGTAACAAAAGTAAATGAGCAACTCGGACTCCACTAAAAACTGGGAGCACGGACCAGGTGCACTGGTAGGGTAAGCGTCCTTTTGAAAAAATTCAAATCAAATCATCTTCCGTTTTAATGAATAGCATATTCACAAACTTTTTATGTTTTAAATCAATTCGTGCGGATGACATATGTTTCATTGATACACTGTCAATATTAAGATTTGTCGACATTTAAGTCTTTCAACAGCACGCTTAAAAAAATATAGCGCATAAATTATACACAAAAATGAGGGAAAGAGGTGTTCATGATATTCGAAAGATTATACGAACTTTGCTCCTTTTCATTTGATTTTTGTAAAAAAAAAAAAAAAAAAAAAAAAGCCAAAAACACTGCGTTCATTTTGTGCCCTTTTTGAGCAACTCGGCAGGTATTTCTGGAAAAGCGGAGGACGCGTACCCTACCGGTGCACATGGTCCGTGCTTCCAGTTTTTGGTAGAGTCCGAGTTGCACATTTGCTTTTGTTGCTTGTGGGTATGTTTTTTGTTGCTTTGTGTTCTTTATTGTGTGTGTCCGTTTTCCATGTCTGGTCCCTGAATTACATTCTTTTGCTTACCGCTATGTCCTTGGTTCCCTTGATTACTCTTTCACCTAGATATTTTTGTCATTGCTCTTTTCCATATAAATTATCTTTGTATCTATTTATAAACTATATCGTTGTATGCAATGTTGATGTTTCTGTGCTTATCTTAGCCTTTTAAACTCATTCCGTCTTGTTTTTGTTTTTCGTTTTTTTTTTGTTTATGGTTAATGTTTTATTCCTTTAAATCATTGAATACAAAGAAATAATGGTTTAATGAAAAAACTCGAAATTTTTCTTTTAAGAATAAAACACTATAAGGAGGTGATACTTTTAGACAGTTGTTTTGTCAACAAAATAATAGATATTTCTCAAATCTAGAAACAATACACTCTTTGAAAGATTCAAAATAAAATCAACTATTACAACTTGCTATGTACTTTATGAAGTAAGTGTTGCAGATAAGTAAATATTGATGCATCTAAATCTTCAAATGTAATTATCTTAACTGTTAAACATTTCTGCAAAAAATGGCAATTAAAAATCCTAGAGGTGCCGTCTGTATATGAGACTAAATAAAGGCTAAATGTTGACTTGAGTCTATCCCAACAAGTGTACATACATTATATTATGTACCTTTTATCATCAGTACTAGTGTTTTAAGTGCACCATAGTAGATTTGAAAATTTGTTCGATGCAGTTTTAATGCTAAGCGAATAAATATAATCCTTCTTATTAAAGACTATTTTGCGTGATTCTGACACTCATTTCCCAGTGACTCCATAATACCTGAAACGTGGCATTTCTCTGAAATGATTTCTAATGAACTTTCTAATAAACTTAGAACGGCGACTTGCTCATGTCGCATATTGTTCAGAACCTTTTATAATGTTTTAATTTTCCTGATGTCGACAGCGTAGACAATTGGCAGTCATATCGAACATATCCTTCACCATTCATGGATTAACACGATTCTTTGTGTATTGTATGTTGCAGGTCTTAAGCTCTTTTATAGACTTCTCTGTCATTTAAATATTTCCAATCTGTTGAAAATATCATTTGATATCAACAATACAACCAATAAACTCTAGATTTATGTTGAAAAGTTATGAATGTACAACATTTCGAAATAGCATATTGATGTCTCAAGTGGATGGTGCATGAGGAGTTATGGAAATATTAGATCAATGTTGAGAGAAATTTAATGTTAAAGTTAAATTCATGGTAGAAACGTTACTATTTAAACGTATAGCACATGTGATTGCACAGTAAATATTACGCTTTTGTCTTGTTAAGTACGTGTCTTTGTATTCATAGGGCAAAATGTATAAAAGTTTATCAGATTTGAAACGTGTCAAATACACAGAAACAAATAAGTACTGTTACATTCATTATCACTAGAGATGAAATATTGACCACAGTATTGGTGTCTGCCTATATGAAGAAATATTTAAAGTTTTTAAAAGAATGGGGAAAAATCGTTTTACTTGCTTCTAATTTGAATTGCATTGAATTTTAATGAAATGAAGACTCTTTTTACTAGAAAGAGTAATCAAGGGAACCAATGTTATAGCGGTAATCAAAAGAATGTAATCCAGAGACAAAGACCACACATGGAAAACAGACATACACAACAAAAAACATACAGTAACTAAAATCATACATACAAAGTAACAAAAACAAATGAGCAATTCGGACTCCACTAAAACCTGGGAGCATGGACCAAGTGCACCGGTAGATTAAGCATCCTCTGCTTTTCTAGAAACACCCGCCGAGTTGCTCATAAAAAGTCAAGTCCGGGGTAGACAAACGAGGAAAGGAAAACTATGACCCGTTGAATAAATCAGTCTTCATGGTGCAGATGGATACACCATAACGATCCACGAGTTCATGATGACGACCATAGATATTCTGTAGTGATGACTTAAATCTTGTATCAACATAACCCTGTTCCAGAAGCCTATTTGTTAGAGTTCTAGTACGATACAAAAAGTCTGCGTAGTTTCGGCAAGCTCTGGCATAACGTACGAGTTGTGATATAAACACTCCATACGCAGGTGCTGAAGGGATGTTGCCACAAATGAAAGATGTGACACTTATCCCTTCTTTACCTTTGTATTATCTACAAATATAGCACACACAAATTTGTACTACACATCGAAGGTGTGACCTTTTGTGTCAGTTGAAAATCAAATTTACAAATAGTTACATGATAATGTTAGATAAATTGTGTTTTATAAGTTTGATTCACACACTACCTGTTTCTGAAAGAAAATCTCGTATCTACCTTATACTGTCATCTAAATCAAAGTATCGTTTCGATAAAAAAGATATGGGCAAATTAGACAAAGTCCAAAAAACATTTAAAATATAGTTAAATGAATTAATATTTCTGATATTGGACGACAAAACCAAATAAATATAGATCCAAAACAACAATAAAAATATCTTACTGCAAACCGATATGCTTATGGAATATAATAAAGAACCAATACCATTCGGGTAATATCATACCATTAATTTGCTACCTATTGGTATGGTATAATCATTGTTGTAGTGGTCCTGCAATGGGGTATTGACATCATTGTTGTATTATTCCTGTACTGGTATGGTAATATCATTGTTGCATGGATCTTGTACTGGTATTGTATCATCATTGTTGTATTAATCCTGCATTGGCATGGTGATATCTTTGTTGTATTAGTGCTGTATTGGTATAGTGGCATCATTGTTGTATTGGTCCTGAATTGGTATAGCATTATCATTGTAGTATAGGTCCTGTATTAGTATGGTATTATCATTGTTGTATTAATCTTGTATTGGTATGGTATGAATATTGTTTATGTCATGTATTGGTATGGTATTATCATTTGATGTTTTGGTCCTGTATTGGTATGGTATTTTCAATGTTGTATTGGTCATTTATTGGTATGGTCTTATCATTATCATAATGGTCCTGTACTGGTCTGGTATTATCATTGTTGTATTGGTCCTTTATTGGTATTATCATTGTTGTATGAGTCAGAGTAATCAAGAGAACCAAGTTTCTAGCGGAAATCAAAAGAATGCAATTCAGGGACAAATACCAGACATGGAAAACAGACAAAGACAACATACAACAAAAAGTAACTAAAATAAAACAAAGTAGCAAATTAAATGGAAAACCCGGGCTCCACTAAAAACTAGAAGCATGGACCGGGTGTACCGGTAGGGTAAGCGTATGAATCCTGTATTGGTATTATCATTAATGTATTGGTATTGTATTATTGTTGTATGGGTCCTGTATTGGTATGATATTATCATCGTTGTATGGGCCATGTACTGGTTTGGTATGATCACTGTTGGATGGGTCCTGTATTGTAAGGTATCATCATTGTTGTAAGGGTCCTGTATTGGTATGGTATTATCATTCTTATTGGGCCCTGAACAGATTTGGTATGATCACTGTTGGATGGACCCTGTATTGTTATGGTATTATCATTAATGTATGTATTCTGCATTGGTATGATATTATATCATTGTTGTATTAGTCCTGTATTGGCGTGGTACGTATTATTATTGATGTGTGGGTCCTGCATTGGTATGATATAATCATTGTCGTATTGGTCCTGTGTTTGTATGGTATTATCATTGATGTATGAGTCCTGTACTGGTTTGGTGTGATCATTGTTGTATTGGTCCTTTATTGGTTTAGTATTATCAACATAGTATGAAAAAGTAATCCAAGGAACCAAGTTTCTGGCGAAAATCAAAATAAAATCCAGGGACAAAGACCAGACATGGAAAAAACAAACACAACAAAGAACAAAAATTAATGATATAATATCATTGTTGTATTAGTTCTGTATACGTATGGTGATATCATTGTTGTGTTTATCCTGTATTGGTACAGTATTATCATTGTTTTACTTGTCCTGTATTGGTATGGTGATATCATTGTCGTAGTAGTCCTGTATTGGTATGATGATATCATTATTGTGTTGGTCCTGTATTGGTACGGTGTTATTATTGTGGTAGTCCTATATTGGTGAGGTATTATCATTGTACCACTTGATACCAACTGGTACAATACAAGACTTATACAACAATGAAAATACCATACCAATGCAGGACTGATACAACAATGCTTTATAGTGAAAGACACACACATACGACAATAACAACTTAACAAAGAATTATTAAATAAAATTCCAACTATGATCAATCAATAGTTATCTTGACAACTGGTATTAATTCCATTGTTAATTTGTACATTATAAAAAAAACCTAGCATTACTCAAGAACGAATATGAAAATATAATAACCTATACCATTGTTATTGGTTTGATTGTAAATAAAATAATCATGAGTCCAAATTTATTTCTGGATATAAAATGAAACATGCATATAAAGCATTTCAAATAACCCGTAAATCAAACTCCATGTTAAATGGTTTTTATTTCTAACCAATATAGGACCAATACAACAAAAGGTATACCTAACCAATACAGGACCAATACAATAAAGGGAACACTTAACCAAAATAGGACCAATAAAGTAAAGGCAAAATCCCCACACTACATCTACGCAGAATACCCTTAGAAATATTTACACCAAGTTTAATTCTTATTAGTCTGTAAGTTCCAGAGAAGATTTTTGAAAGAAATAACATCAAAAATAGGGAAAAACTTCGAAAAAAAGTAATAACTCCGACATGGGTTCACGAATTAAAACTAAAATTCTACCAGAGATAGATCTCATTATGTTGAACACTTTAATCATTCGTAAGAATTTGTCAAAACTTAAAGGTTAGGGAGATACATTAAAAAAAACTTCTGTCTGACCCTTTTTTTATTTTCAGTAATGGCAGTCATATTTTTTGATGGATCAAAAATCACTACATCAATTCTTTACAGAATATCCTTATAATCATATCAAATCTGATTCCAATTGGTCAAGTAATGTCAGAGGAGAATATTTTTGAAAGAACAAGAATTCTATAAGCTTTATATAATTTCAAGAAATGAACAAATGAAACATGAAACCCATTCTATGTTTCTAAATAACTGATTTTTCTACTTAAATTTTACAATCTTATTTTTATCCAAACTTGTTAAAATATCTTATTTCATTTCTACTTTGATAAAATGACTCCAAAGGTGTAGCCTACTATTACCACAGAAGTTAAAACCCTGAACAGCTGGATCAAGTATGGACACACTATCTAAGCTTGATAAAGACTTTTACCCAAATGTCCTAAGCCCTCCATTCCTAAATAGTTCTATTAACAACCTCCAGAATGAGTCCAACATTTCTTTGGATTGTGGGACTGGATGGTTAAATTTCAAAGAGATCTGTTTATTTATTCAATTTTTCATATAGACAGAAGGCATTTGTTTCTGGTCACTCAATCTAAATTTGTCAAGTCATAACCACCACAATCTAAAACAGCATTTCTTTGATGATATGACACCTTGATGGTGTAATGTCATCTATTCATAGTCATCATATTATCAAGATAAAATGTTTGTTTCTGGTCCCCCCTTTTTTGCCCATCACTACTTACAGCACAAGTCCAATCAATCCCAGTATAATCTAAGTGGATTAACTTTATTTATTTTTTCTGGTCTTAAAAACATTTGAATGCTATATATAATTTCTTTGCTTTAATGAAGACATACAACAAACAACTGCACAGCTTATGAAGTTATGGAAACATTTGACTTAATCTATTAAGTTCCTGAGATATTTCTTTAACCCTTTCCATAATTTTGTCTCTATCATCATCAAACAAACGCTTGCCAAGTTTTTGTATGAATTTATCTGGATGCCATCGTATCTGTTCTTCTCGTAAACATTTCTTGTAGGCTTCTTTATCACTCAAAACACAAGAAAACATAACTGTTTTCACTTCAGATACATTAGTCAAAAAAGGCCATGGCACATCTTTAAATTTGATAAGGTCTTTCCCATTTAGCAATACAATCATACTATCATTATAATTTTTGCTTTTGACTTCAGCTGTACATTCTCTTTCCTTCTTCATATTTTCATCATATTTTTGTGTCATTTTCCTTCTTATTTCTTCCAAACTTTCTTTTGTATCAGCTGCTTTCTGAGAATTGGATGATGTTGTCTTTCTGTGCTTAGATTTAGTATATCTGTGTTTCATCTGGTATTCTCCGTTGAGCCTGTCTGCCCATTCGTCATATGTTTCAGCATTATCATAGGAATGACCATCTGCAATACAAAAATCTCTAGTTTGTTTACAAAATTAAGAGCAACATGTATAAAAGGAAGACACCATCTACAAGGCTTGAAAGGTTCAATAAAATGCCATACAGGGGCAGTTTGATATGATTATAGATGTTGAACCCAGAAAAGTTGGGACACGTAATTTAGTATGGATGCAACATGAAACATCATAACTTCTTACAGATGGTAGACTGTGACCTTTACATTGATGAACTGGAATAGCCCAAGGTAAACATCAGTTTTGCTAAATAAGTTCATCTAATGGAGCTTAAATTATGTGGTCATTTAAATAGACAGTTATACTGCCGTAAAAGAATTTTCCCTTTTAACAGAAAATTTTACCTGTTTAAAGTTTCAGTAGGTAACCACTGGAGTGTGGTAGAATAAAAAAAGAACTCATATACTGGTGAAAACAGTGTTCAAATAAAAATAATCTGTTTTCCCATTTGTTGCAGAAGATCATATTACATGTAATCATATTTTTTATAAAAGCAGACAAGTTGTGACACACTCTGGGTAATGTGGCCACTTGAGATTTTTATTTTTATGCAATAAGAGAAATGCTTGATGTATTTTTTTTTTCACATTAGCTGATGCACATTTCCGAAGTCTTTCTGTTTTTGTTATTGTAATTTCAGTAAATTTGATAAGCAATTAGTCCAAGTCTTGTTTTAGTATGAACATGTCCACTGGTAAAACAGATTAAACAAAAATGATACAGCTTTAATCATTCACCATTAAGTCAATATTATTGCAATTTCATCACAAAGTTATAAGGATCTAAAGCTTTTCCCATTGAAGTAAAAAACCATTAAGTCTTTTTCCTGTATATAAAGATCTATTTTTCATATGGTAAAAATCCAATACCCTGTAGGAATCAAAGTGCTGGTAACACTCATGGTTTTGATTCTTGTACATGTGAAAATTGTAGCATGAAAAAAACAAGATTATATGATGTAAAATAAAATTGGGACCATACATTGCATTTAAAATATTATAAAGAATTATCCTTTTTTTAATATATATAACCAGAAAGTCAATCATAACTACTGATCCAACTTCACACACATTTACAAATTTTTGTTCCATTTCCCCTTTTTCCCCAATTTTAAATCTATCCAAAAGTTAATGTGCATTTACATTCAAAAGCTACATTAACAGAGTATTTATCTGTCATAACAATTATACTTAAATAAAACCAATATCAGCTTAAGAAAATAATTTCCTTAACACAAAGTTATCAAAATCTATACATTTTAAACAATTTTAATTTCCCGCAAATTTTACTTGGTTAAAACCGCTGCTCTTCACTACTTGTTTACAAATGGTAAAAAATTGATGATAGGATGGATAATTTGACTAATCCAGACATATCACTGCAAGAAATATACTCTTAATGTTAATTTATTACTAATTATATATATAAATATTTTTCAAGGCCAAAATGGAGTCCCTCAAATCTGGAGTTGATATGAAGACTATATTTTAATTTTCTTTGCATAAATAACAGAATATTATTGACAAATAAATTGCAAGAAACATATTTACTTGTAATAAAAGAGGTATTGAATGCTATAAAAGGCATTACATTTGGACTATATTTTTGTGTAGTGTTCAGAAATAGTAGGGACGTTCTAGTGATAGACCGGTGACATAAGATATTTTGGTCCTGAAAGATCAAAAACCAAAAAAAAGTATCCAACTTTCCGAATTTTAACTGATTGGATAAAAGTGTTATTTAAATGACCACTGAGTTGTGCTGCATATTTACTATAAATTCAATAGATGAACTCATTTAGCAAAATGATTTTTTTCCATTGGGCCATTCCAGTTCAACAGTCAGAAATCATGTTACATCAATATTAATTTAGAAGAACTTCGAAATTTGTATTTTGACATAGGAAGAATGCAATTTTTACTTATTTCTGACCTCTTTTCGTCCTTCATTCCCAAAAAGCAAAGGACCATTACCCACTAGAGTCCATCAAATTCTTTCTTTTGTATTTTACAACCTAATAGGATTGAAACACATTACTCAAAATTCCATACAGCTGCACTTAATGTAAATTTTTTAAAGAATAATCAAGGTTATAGTGGTAATAAAAAAAATGTAATCCAGGGACAAAGACCAGACATGAAAAACAGACATACAGAACAAAGAACATGAAGTAACTAAAATCATATATGCAAAGTAACAAAAGCAAATGAGCAACTCGGACCCACTAAAAACTGGCAGCATGGACCAGGTGCACCGGTAAGGTAAGCGTCTTCTGCATTTCTAGAATCATCCGCCAAGTTGCTCATAAAAAGTCAAGTCCGGGGTAGACAAAAAAGGAAAGGAAAACTATGACATGTTGAATAAATCAGTTTTCATGGCGCAGATGGATACACCATAACAATCCACAAGTTCATGATGACGAGCATAAATCTTCTGTAGTAATGACTTTAATATTGTAGCAACACAACCCTGTTCCAATCAAGATTACACACTTAAATATAATTTTTTTCTAATAAAATGGGAGCGTGAACGTCTCCTTCACCCTTTCTGAATCTACCAGTGCTTAGTTTAAAAGACAGTAAAGGGGATTGAATGAATGTTGTGAATAAAAACATACAAATCAAGTGCCCAACGTCAACTCTTTTCAAATTCAAAAGGTCCAACAAGTTACTAAAATTAAAAGGCTTTATTTCACAATTCACATAACGCTCAAGGCAATTGTCATGTTTTTATACATTGTACAATTGAATACAAAGTTGCACTACTTATAAAAAGCTTCATAGTTCTGTTAGTTTGCAGTCATATTTCACCTACATTTGTATCAATAATCCTTCACCTAAACATTGGACATTTATCTGTTTAGAAGGTACATGTATTTGTATTGAAACAAGCACTACAGTAGTTGTAAACAATTCTAGGGGGTGGTGTGACATATTTGACCAGATATACAAACACTGGGTGTTAATTGGTTTCACAAATAGTCATACTAGAAAAAACTAAGTTAAATGACACTTATAACTTAATTTTATGGTGATGATTATTATTTTTAAGAGACGCAAGGTGGGGGGGCTAAAACTCTCTTAGCTCCCCCAGTAAGTCCGCCACTTTGAAGGAAAGTAGTGGAATTATATGTATATTCATTCACAATACCAAGTTGCTGCAGTGATGTTACATGTCATCAAAAGATTCCCTGAAGGAACCACAAAGGAGATATGTATCTATTAAAAATTACCATCAAAATATCTGCCTATAAAATCATGAGTGTCATTATTAAGTTCATCTGCCAATTTTTCTCTCCAAATAAGGTCTTCTTCATCATCATTATCATATTCATGATGCTGAAGAAAAAAAAACATGTCAAATGTTAATAAGATTAAAATATTTTGCAGAGCACAGCTAGACATGCCCACTGAAGTCAAATCCTTAGCACATGGACAAACATGGACAAACATGGACACCATACTAAAGAAAGGTCAAGCTCAAATATTGATGGTGATATAATTCATGCCTGCTTACCTTTGAAACAGTTCACTGTCTCAAATAGGAAATATTTATGTAAAAGCATTATTTTTTTTTTATGTAAAAATTCATTTTTTTAGTATTTTCTATAGAAAATATAGTAATATTAACTAAAAACCTCCCACAAATTTTAAATTTTAAAGTGGGAGATTCTTAATTAAGTTGCAAAAATGAAGTTTAAGGACTTATTGTTTTTGCCCGGTTTCTTATCATTATCATTATTTTTATTATTATTATTGTTAAGTCACCAAAACTTCTCTTCAGAATGTACAGATGTCCACACAATTACTCAGGAGACCGTTTATTCCATTCCTACCAAACTTTGCTACAAAATCAAGCATGCTCAAGTGGGGGGGTGAAAACAACTTCCAGAATTTCAAAATTGCAGCCGATTTCAAAATGGCTGCCAAAACAAAACCTGGAAAATGGGAAATAAATTCAATTAGTGGAACTCATTAATTGTATGAAAATAACTCAAAAAGCTCTACTTGACTTATTGACATTATAGGCTTAAAAAAAATTAGAAAGCCAGATTTAATTCAAAATGGCCACCAAAATCGGCAAAATTTCAACATTGTTTCATTTCGATGAAAACTGATATCTAGGGGTAAACATGACATGCTGAATTAAATGGCAGATTAAGTCAGAAAGCTGCCATTTTTTTTTAAATATGGCAGCAAAACTGCCAAAATGTCAACATTGTTGGATTTCAATGAATATTGATTTCTTAGATAAACATTGCATTATAAATTCAATGGCAGCTTCAGATTTTGACTGAACC
Organism: Perna viridis; assembly: GCA_037379345.1. Lineage (NCBI taxonomy): Eukaryota > Metazoa > Mollusca > Bivalvia > Mytilida > Mytilidae > Perna > Perna viridis. Next base: position 34,285,973 of record CM074517.1, read on the forward strand.
CAATTATATGCTGGTTTTTGTGTTTTGCTTGCAGACACAGTATTACTTGTTCTTATTATTTTAATACTTCTTATGCACATAAAGATGTCCAAGTTGGAGACCGTTTCTTTGTTTAATACCAAACTTGGCTAAAAATAAAAGTTAACAGACAGCAACCTTGGATTATCTCTCTTGGCTTGTATGATGTGAGACAACGATGTACTCTGTTCATTATAATTTTAAAAAGTGTAATGAATCATCAAGAAAGCTCCCATTCAGGAGCCTGAGATGAATGTCTTTAAATATATCTGATAGTAATTTACCATGTAGATTGTGTACACAAATGTATAAGACCCAACTGTTCATGTTGGATTGAAAATCATGGGGACAAAAGTTATTGTTTAATCAGATCATCGTTTTCAAGAAAATCTATCAGTCTACTACTTCTGCACTGAAGTCACTGCATATAAGATGCTCATTTGCTTTTAATACTTTGTATGTATGATTTTAGTTACTTTATGTTCTTTGTTGTGTGTGTCCGGTTAAAGTATATGATATAACACTCAATCAAATGTGCTACAGATTTTAACATGAAATATTCAGTATATATACATGTAAATGCCTACTGGAGAAAATGTTGTTATATACAAGCTGCTATTTTGTATTATCACATATATTGATGTTTTTTATATGACTGATATGCATGAAATAAGTGATGTTTGGTTTGTTTTTGAAATGAATTAAATTAAATCAAATCACAGACCTGTTTAATTATAGGTCTATTTAATATAGAGGGAAATTAACAGTGTTATCCGATAATATGAGCAATGGAAAAGATTGTCTGTTACCAAGGCCCAATTCTGTATTTTATTAGATTTCATTTGTTAGTTAAAAGATGTTTCTTATTGTTTTGTTCTATTTCACATTATATGGATGTGGAAACCCTGTCTTTGAATATACTATTAGGCCTATAGCTAAGTAACCTATTAGATGGTGTGAGTTTTAAAGTATTTTTTTCTGCACATTTTAAATAAAAAATAAAATCCTATATGTCTATATGTACCCATGATATATTAAACTATCAAGTACTGTAGTAATATAAGTCAATGCTCACATGTACATGTAAATTTGTAAATAAATTTCCTTTAAAATTTCATTTGTGTATTTTAGAGCACCCCAATCAAACTTATCGTTTTACTTACTGAAATTACTTACTAGTCCTCTAGGAAATAAGTCTGTTCATGCACAGGGACTAAATATTACAGAGACTAGTCACTCTTAAGAAGGTCTATATAATGTGAAAAAATAACTGTCCCTCACTGGTCTTTATAGTGAAGTAAATTTAAAGCCTATGTTTATATTTGATTATAAATGCAAATTTGGGAAAGAGAAATTATTCAAGATTTTAGTTATATAAATCATAAAATTAAAAAATTGATTATGATAAAATTACTGAGGAAGGTATTCTCAAAACACTAAAATATAATAAAATATGGAAGTGGGTCTCACTTATTAGTGACATGAAGCAACATAAAGCATCAAGAAGTTTAGAAAAAGCAACAAGAAGCAGTGAAATAGCATCAAGTTTGTTTTTTTTTAAATAAAAATGAATGTCAAGATATTTTAATAAAGTGACAAGCAAAAATTAAAGTTTGAGATTTTGAGAAGTGAGTATATTTTGAAAAAATAGAAATGTAATTTTTTTTCTTCCAAATGTTATAATGAAAAGATAACATATTGAATAAAAAACAGCATTCCAATGTTACCCACATAAAAAAATTTATTCACTGAAATTTTCTAAGTCCATATGCTGCAACTTCTGTAAAAATCATTCAACCATAGGTTTCACTAACCACTTCTAAAATTTCCATTTCTTTACATGTTAAAAAAGTAATTTTCAAAGTTTCACTGAGAATTCCCAGGACAAATGACATCTTTTAAAGTTGCATACCATAAGGCTTTCAAAATCATTATGCTAATGGTACGATGATTGTAGAAATTCTTCACAAAATTTGAATTTTCCCACCAACTTTACAAGGTTAAAATCACTCCTCTTCACTTCCTGTTTAATAATCATAATATACTATCGATAGGGTGAAGATATTGACTGATAAGTGTGTTAAAAGGAACATGCTTAACACATTTAATGTTTCTTCACACATTACTGCAATAACTGAATTCCCTAAATGAGTTTCATTACTAAATACAAAAATACCAGTTTTATATATTGTAAATTTCAATATGTTGGACACATGTTTCAAGGAGTAACCTCTCATCAGCAGCATTAAAATCAAATATGTAGGAAGATCATAATCAAAATGTTAGTTGTATACCAGAAGTATAACCAAAACTATCGAAAGAGGAAGCCATATCCATCACCGAGATGTTAAAACATCTTTTAAGGCCCCAAATGAGTCCCTAAAATGTTAAGTTGATTTGAAGACTAGATCCTAGTTCTATCTGGCAGAAATAACTGTATATCATTGAGCTGAATAACTGCCAGAAACATATTTACTGGTTATAAAAGAGGTATTGAATGATATAAAAGGAATTTGATTTGGACTATATTTTCCTGTAGAGTTAAAAAATAGTAGGGAAATTCAAAACATGGACTGGTGACATAATGTATTTTTATCCTGAAGGATCAAAAACCTAAAAATGCATAATCAAACAAACATAAAATAGGGTATCAATGTAACATTAACCTCCATAATAGTGCAAAAGAAGGCGGTAGCAAAATGTTCAAAATGACCTTACTTGAAAACTACATTTTGGATTTTTTTGAAAATTGAACTTAACCTGTATTCCATGGTACACAATATGCAAAGTTTCAGAAAAATTTATTGATCCATTATCAAGTCATCATTTGGAAACTGTTGGAGGATAGACAGACTTTCAGAGGGTTTGATGTAATACCTTGCCACTTGTGGTGTTGGAGTATAATACCTTGCCACTTGTGGTGATGGAGTATAATAAAAAAAAACTGAAGGTAGCTACTTCAATAGCAAAAGAAATTCATGATAAGTGTTTTTAAGCTTTTCTGCAATTACAGGGAATCCCTCCTGATCACTTGTGCCAAAAATGCTTGAAGATTTAACTCGTGTGTGGATAAAAGTTATATTACTTAACATAAAACAGAGTGTATAGTAGCAAAACAAACCTCATTATTCCCATCTTGTTGAAGCTGTACAAGTCTATCAAGTAAATGTCTACATGTAAAACCTAAGTTGTTTGATATCTCTAATAAACCTGGCTTCTTTTCTAACAGTGGTAAAATGATCGAGGTATATACTGAAAAAAAAAACATACAACACCGCTATAAAAAAAAATGACACTTAACTTTAATTAAAACGAAATAGATTTGGTTAATTTGTAATTATACATAAAAGTAAAAATAATTTGTTAACTGCTGCTCAATGAATGTAATATCTAATATATACTGAGCACATTGTAGAATAACCATAAACCAACTAATTTTTGTAAACGATTTATTTTCACTTGTTTTGCAAAAAGGAAAAAAAATGTGAATGATATATTTCAATATTTCAATATTTTTATTTGTTATAACACATTAAGAGTAAATGCTCATAACTCAAATAATAGAAACAAAGTATGTAAATTCAGACAACAATGCAGAAAAAGGAAAGATATATGATCTACATCTAGTTTAATTAACATAGGAACTTGCGGCGGTGGTGACTCAATTGTGCCCCCCCCCCCCCCCAACCGACCTACCAAAAAAAAAAGTTGTAAGATTATGCGAGAGGTGACAAAATAAAGTGCAAACAGACATCAAAGAAAGAGTGGTTTAAAATAATTACAGTATAATCTGGGGTTTAATTTTATTATTTTGAAAACCAAGTGTCTTAACATCTCATTATCTCAACAATTTATAGTTAGTGGTCTTGACGTTTATTGATATATTCAATGAAAGCCTTGAGGACTATTATTGCTGCTATTCAAAACAAATCGTATTTTGTTTTCTGTTAATGAGTAAATAAATTTTTCATTATTACTTTTAAGCTTAGTAATTAATTCTTTTCTATATGAATTGTAGGCTGGACAATGAATAAAGAAGTGCAATTCATCATCTATTTGCCCAGTGGTACATTTAGTGCAAATTCTGTTATTTTGAGGGATATTTTTATAGTGACCTTTCTCTATTGTTAGAGAGTGGGCACTTATTCTATATTTACAAATTGTTGACCTATCAGACTTGTATCTACAGACATCAACATAGAAAGGCCTTTGGTTTTGTCTATAGATAGTTCTATAGAAAGATAATTTATCGCTTTCAACTATGCTGCTATTTTGGTATTGTAAGGTTTGATCATGTAATTGAGTCACCACCGCCGCAAGTTCCTATGTTAATTAAACTAGATGTAGATCTTTGTCTGATATTAGATAAGACATTTTTGATATTGCTATCATTATCAATTAAGTAGCCAAAACCAAGTTTCTTTATCCATAATTTAACTTTTGTTATCCATTTATTTGAATCAGGGATATTTGTATATATTTTTTTTACCAATGTATTTGCTGAATTGGAGTTATGTTCCAAAAATTTTATTGCTAGTAGTTTCACTTTCTCTTGTAAAGGGTGTCTATTAAGCTCAGTTAAGCATGCAACATTTGTTGCTTTACTATGTATTCCAAAAATTTCTTTAATAAATTTGATATGTAAGTGTTCAAATGGTTCAGTATGATTAAGATTGCAATATGCACCCCACACTTTACATCCATATAATGTAATTGGACTTACAAGTGAGTCAAATAGATTTTCCAATAGACAACTAGCATTATTAAGTCCCATGGTTTTCTTAATTTTGAACCAGGCTTTGTGGCCCTTTTCCATAAATAGTTTTGGACACATTTATATTTCAGTTGTATTTAAAAGTTATTCCAAGATAGCAGTATGTTTTTACAGTTTCAATATAGGTATTATTGATTTTTAAACTGTTTGGGTAGAGAATTTATTTTTACAAAGTTTATAAAATAAACATTCTCGCCATACTGTGTCAAAAACCTTCCTTAGATCTATAAATGCTGCAAAGACTTTCTTTTTCTTTGTTTTATATGCATCGATTACTGACTTGATTGTAAACATGTGGTCAGCAGTTCTGCTCTTTTCTTTAAATCCAATATGATTTTCTCAATTGAGATTATTATTATTTATGAATTTCATGATTCTAGTTAATATAATTTTATTAAAAATTTTCCTAGGTTGGAAGTTCATGAAATTCCTCTGTAGTTTGATGAGTTGATTTTATCTCCTTTTTTGTGTATCAAAGAAATGTAGCTTATGTTCCATTGTTTTGGAAAAAAAAACCTCTTTGAATATTATATTGAAAAGTTTTAGAAGTGGTTCTGTAAGTTAGTGTACACCATATTTAAGCATTTCATTAGTGGTTAAGTCACTTGAAGTAGATTTCCCATTTTTAAGGGCTTTGACGGCTTTCATGATTTAATCTTTTGATATAGGGTCATCATATGGACTTTTCTTTTGAATATTTGGATTATTTATATCATTAATATAATTTTCTAATTGCTCTTTCACAGAATTGAGAAAATTATTATTTGGGGTACGTTCAGAATGTTTGTTGATATTTCGAAAAAAGGAGTAAAATCTTCCTTATTGATAATATCGTCACTGCTTTCAGTACAGAAGTTTTAAGTCTTTATTAAGAAGGCATGGTTTAGAAACATAAGTCACAAAAGCCCCATTTGCACTTTACCGGACAGCCAGAACAGAAGCTAAATGGATAGCTTTTTTCCAATCCATTATGTTTATTAAGATATCTGTTCTTATCCGTTAGATGTCTGTCTATATGTTATTCATGTTCATTCAGTGTCCATTTTATCCGTTGACTTCTGTACTATCCAGTGAAAAATTTTGAGCATGTTTAAAACTTTGAAAAGACGTTCAGCGGATGAAGTGTCTGGTAGGTGTTTGTTTTTTACTGTACTCGTCCTTACCATTTCAGTTCTGTATCTGAGACTTATTCGTTACACATCCAAAGGAGGTTCAGTAGACCAAATCACCAACAAACTTCTACCGGACATATAGAAGTTGATGAATGAATGTGAAACAGACATGAACGGAAGGATAACAGATAAAACAGATTTAAAACAGATAAATGCCAATCACGCAAGAAATGCAAATTATTTTTGGACTATATGACCATCTCGTAACCAAATTTAGACCAGAAGATCAGCAGTCCTTTGTAAACTTTTTCAAATGCTTCCAGAGATGTTTGATGAGATATTGCACTGGGTCAGCCCTCGCAAAGCAAAGCAGAACACATTTTTACAGAAACCTGGTAGAACCAGGACTAAAGTTAGCAATTACAGTTAAACACCTTACTTCTAGAGCAAAATATTGTAGTATGCAGATTTCAGCACAACACCAGATCCCTTTTCACGCCAGAGGTACATAATATTAACAGATGTAAAATATCAACCTCAACTTTAAAAGATTAAATTACTATGCTGCTTCAACCTTTTTCAAACCAAAATAGCCCTATATTTGCATATATCATGCAAAAAAAATGTATCACAAAAATAACATCAACTAAATCCTGTTAGGCATTTGTTATGTGTCTATTTTATTTGGTCAGTACACTAACTGACTCATAACAGATAAAAATTTGGTGTACAGAATACTTTCTTTTCATCTGTTCAGCGTCCATTCAAGCTATTCAGTAAGGAGTAACCACAGCTACAGAAAATTTCTCGTGAAAAAAAAATGTGATATCATCAACTGGGATAAGTATCCATGAAAATAAGTTGGTTTACAATAAATTTCAAATGTGTGAAAGTTGAGCACGGAAACACTGCTAAAACAATCCAAAACCTAAATTCATAATCAAATTTGTGGTAATAAACCCTCCGATCAATCAAACTTAGCTTCTATGATAAAAAAAAAACTTGTGCTAAAATTTCATATAAATGTACAAAAATTTTATGAAATGTATGTTTTGACCCCTTTAACATTTCTAACAGTTGGGTATACAACCCCTACAAATCAGAGCTTACCTCCCTTCAGTAAAATGAAACCTTGTTACAAAATTATATCAAGATCAACTTACTGATATTAAAGCAATTACATAAAAACCAAACTGTGTACAATGACTCAGATGATGACAGTTTTGCAGTCATTCAAAAATATCTAATAACAAATGTATCCCCAATTCACTTTTACACTGAACATGTATCTTGTTCCCTGGGCCAGAAGGTCGTAGAAATTAAAAATTCTGCAGCACACAGTCTGCAATAATTATACCAAACAAAGTAAATTATTATCAACACAAATTATGAAATGTATTAAGTCAAAACTCATTAGCATGCTTGTCACTTTACAAAAGAACACATACAATTTGCGTAATTCACCTAAATAAATTGTTAAATTATCAAAGTCAATATACATTGATGTGACTGGAAAAATTGAAAAAAAAATTCTAAAAATAGATAACAGTGGTTATTTTAAAATTTGTGAAATACCAACCATAACTATTCTACCATATATTACTTTATTGACAAGTATCATAGTATATTTATCCCTTATTACGAAAAAGATGGAGCTTTTGGTGAAAAACTCAATGTCAAACTTATTGTCTAAATACATTGTAATCAATTCCCTTCACTAAAGCATTGATAGAATCAGCAAACAAAATATTTTCTGATTCAGGAAATGAAAGGTTCCTTTGACATAATTTTAGTTGAAATTAACCAGTTTGCAATTAGGACTCATTTGAGAAAAAGAGACTTTCTGGACAAATCTAAAGCACAGTAAGAAAACCTATATTTTTGCCTATAACTCATTCCCCAAAAATAACTTAAATACCAGTGAAAATGGTTCAGAAATAACCTAACAATAGGAAATACAAGAAAATTCTTAAATTGTGCCACTGTAAAGTCCTTATTCACAAAGTCGTCATATTCCTCCCCAAAATCAGTCACAACCTTAAGTTAGTACATGTAATAATGGAAATATGTGATTGAATATCAAAGACATCCAATCAATTTTGAGCTCAAATTATCATCTTAGCCTATTTAAGACCCCTTATGGATCCAGAAATTTTTTTAGAAAGGGCTTTTTGGCTATTATTTGAGTTTTTTTTGCACAAATTTACGGAACTACACCTGAATACCGTAACATTTTCTATTCATACAAAATGCACATTATATCTAGATGAACAACATTTATAAAGTTTAAAAGACTAATCAAAGGAACCAAGGTTATAGCGGTAATCAAAAGAATGTAATCCAGGGACAAAGACCAGACATGGAAAACAGACATTCACAACAAAGAACATAAAGTAACTAAAATCATACATACAAAGTAACAAAAGTAAATGAGCAACTTGGACTCCACTAGTAACACAACTACCTGTACGTGAATTTGAGCTAATGGCACGTCTGAGAGCCAGATGCAATGCAGTGTCTCCATCATTGTCTTGTATTGATACATCAACACCTTTTCTCAACAGATACCTGAAATACAAAAATAATAATGGTACAACATCTTTTCTCAACAGATACCTGGAAAACAAAGATAATAATGGCTAAATGTAAACTAACTGCAAAAAATGTTACATTTGTAAGTGTGTTACATGTATTTTGTAATAAATCTATGTATGTATCGTAACTGAACTACACTAAATAACACCAGCATTAACTATTCATTCTAGGTAATGACAATTGATAAGGTTGAAATAGAAGCACACACTTACAAATGTAACATGATCAAAAGATCAGATTAACAAGGATATTATCCACATACATTTAGTGCAAATCCAATTGGGTTACATTGTATATCTTGCTTTAAAACAAATATAAAGAATACATTGTCCAATCCGTTTTTTTTTCTTTTGAAGCAAATGAAAATTTCATTTTATTTCACTTCATTCTTTCAATTATTTTTTCATCAGTTTTCCCATTTCATTCCACAGTGTAGTAATTGTTTTGTTTCAAGCATACAATATGTACATTTTTGTATGTTACCATTTCTCAATTTAGTAAGTTTTGTTTCATTGCATTTCATTTTGCAATTCAATAAATTTGATTTGGTTTTGTTTGCTTTTCTTTAAATATTTTATGAGATTAACGTTTCTAGTTTACTTTCCATTATTAAAAAAACGCATGAAATATTTTATAACAACATGGAAATGTATTTTCAAATGACCTTTAAATACTGAAACTGCTGTAACAGAAGTATACATGTAGATAATTAGATTTTGTATTTGTGCAAGTTATTCCCAGTATATTAACTTTATGGATGTCACATAGTTGTGTCTGCATTAACAGCCAAAATGGTACCAAGTTAAAGTATTTAAATAAAATCCAGAAGAAAGGACTCTTAAAATCTGTCATTTCAAATACAGTCAAACCTGTATAGGATATGTAAGTCTCGTAGTTTCATTTTCATTATCGTAATTTCCGGCATAGAACATATTGAAAACCGAAGACCGATCTGCATTTTATTTAAACTTCCGGGTAGTTGAAATGCTGTATAACAATGCAAAATCTTCTATTTTATGTCTTTTCTTAATACCTTTATTACGTAGAAATAGATATTTGTCATTTTTTATTGGTATTTTTCACACAAAAGGATGTTTTGCCTTTAAAACTGAACTCAACGCTCTCTAAATGACAAATCTCCATGCTTTTGAATGGTAGGCTAGGACCCATTCTCGTGAAATCACGGGGTCACACGACGAGACTTACATACCCTGTTAAGCTGTCACCTATGGGGAATACTCAAAGTGACCTTTATAGATCATAGGGGATAAAATTGTGATGTAGAAAGACTTTGATGCCAGCATATAATCCCATATTTATTTAGATTGTACATTTTTGTACTATCTGTAATTGTCATATTATTACCGGTACATGTATTTACCTTTTATTTTCAGATGCAGATTCATGTATACTGGGAATAAAAATATTTTTATTTAAAATATCATTCAGATAAAACTATATGACAATAACAAAAATCGTTTATTTGCTCATTACCCATTTTATGTCATTTCCTTTTTTGTTCAAAGTCCACGTTTTTTCAATGTCCTTTATGATTTAAGCTTTTCTTTGGGCAATTTGAGTAATTTGTGTTTTTCCGACACCCAATTTTTTTGCAACGGCACATGCACTTTTCCACTATTTAATTTTCTAATTGTCTCATTTCTTTCGATCAGTTTCAAATTTTCTGTTACTAAAAAATTTTTTCGCAACTCAAACTTTCATTTTTAAACTGAAGATTGGGTTTCTTACGACTTAATCACTGACCAGCGAGTCAATTTCATACCTTAACTACCAAATCTTTAATTTTGTTTTCATGGCAATATTGATTTAATCCCTTCAGCAACCTAATTATCAATATTTACATGTACAAATATAATTAAATCACTGCTATCGGGTCATAAAATAAACCGAATGTATACAAAATGGCCGGTATAAGAATTCAGAGAGACAATATCGCTGTTTGTTGGCCGCGTTAGGAAGGTGACCACTAATTTGAGTTAAAATATATTGAGAAAACAGTTGGGCGGGTTTTAAAATGACTGTCAAGTAAATGTCACCGACAATTTGAGGTGACCGACTGAGCAGGTTTGACTGTACTCGCAGGGTAATTTTTTACATCTTCATTACGCTGTACACCCTTCACATACACCTCAGGAAATATTTTGGGTACTTCAGGTGAATAAAAATCTCCAGATCTATAGATATGAATGTAATTAACTTGCATATTGTTACATGTAATTGATTTATTGTAAGTCCTTACCTTTGCTCTATATGAATGTAGTTCGATTGATGTAATTTTGTATTTACAAAGATTTATAACACATATGCATGTACATGTACTTATGGCCAAGAATAGGTCACCTGATAATACGTTTACAATCACCAATGAAAGAGTTTTCATAATTAACTGTGCCTTACAACTGAGAAAAAATGTCTTACCAGAAAATAGTGTCATTGCCATGTTGACAACAGTAATGCAGAAGCGTTCGGCCTTTCCGCAATTGTACATCCTTGGCATCTACTTCATACTTTATCATGTATGACTTAAATTTGCAGGGTCTGTCTTCTTTTATATACTTCTTCAGTTTCTCCGTTCTGTCTTTAGGCATTCTTACAATGATAAAATCAATTTCAGAATACTGCCTTCAAGAAACTTTTCTGAAACAGTCAAGAGTAACATATACATCAGTAGTCATTACTGAAACTTCTTGGCACTGTATGACAATTCCAGGCAGGATTACAGTATAGCTTGCAGCATAGTCTGAAAAATACCTGGCACACCTCATACCTGGCATCCAATGCCAGGTATTTATTGCTTATTGGCTCCTAATAAACATGACCCCTATCCCCCAGCATCACCTGTATCCAATATACAACAGGAAGTGACTAATTAACTGAACAGGTACATGGACCTACTGCTGGTTTTACCTGTACAGCTAATTATCACACACAGATGGCTCACTCCATTATTTAAAAATTAATATAAAAATAGAAATGTTAAGCAAAAATTGTGTTAGAAGCAAGTTTATTTTTTTGTTATTGTTATATTTGGATACCAAAATTTAACAAAAATCAAGAAAAGAAATCTTAAGCACAGTTTTTTTTATTTTTTTATAAAACAAATTAAAGATTTTTCTTACCAGTTTTATTGCAATAAACAGAACTGTGTAGATTTTAAATATATGATTAAATCTAGTTGAAAACTAGTTGAAATTGCATGAAAAATTCAGACTCTGTCCTGTACTTGTAAGACACACAGCCAGTTTTCTTGTAATTAATATTTGCGTACAGGATGTGGAAAAAGGTCATAAAACACAAAGCCTAGCACTGATTACTCAGAATGAACCTGAGGGCAAATTAAAAACTTTGAACAACAGGCACAACTACTTTATCAATCTATCATTTTTTTTTACTTTATTGTGTACCCACTATTAAATTAACTTTTAATATTGCATTTGTATATATATAAAAAAAATCCTATACTGCTTTTAAAAAAATCGAAATCTTAACTTAGAGAAGAAAAAAGATTTGCTATACTTCAAGTGTTAAAAATTAACATGTACTCATTGTCAATTTTCAGATATACACTTATGTAAGTGTAGTCAAGCACTTTTCAAGTTTGTAAAAAAATTCTTTAAAATCTTCGGCCAATCCTTCAATCAGTTCACCAATTGTTCATTTAAAAAAGCAAAAAATAATATCAGTCAAACCTCTCTGAATTTAAAAACCTAACACTGATGCATTTGCCTTCATTTACTTGTGTTTTTATTTTTGTTTTGTGTTTATTATTTCTTATCAATTTTATTCCAGTCTACTTTTTCAATTTCATTTTGAGTACAAATTTGAAACCCAAACTGTGATATTGGTAACTTTTTAATTCACTTTACACCTTTGAAATCGAATAAATAAAAGCATTTTTCTGAATTGGAAGAATAGTAAAATAAGAACTTTTTGCATTTTATCCAAGGAAAAATCAGTCTTTTGAATGAAAATATAAAGATTTGAGACTAAAAAATTCAACTTTGTTGTTGCTCTTATTATGATTGACCATCTAAATTACCTCAAGTGTTTTGTGTCATAAAATACTAATCATAACTCAATAATTCACTAAATACCTATTTTACTTAGCTACTTGTACCTGTCCAGTGAACAGGTAAAATTTACCCGAGATACAAAAACTTACTTTCAATCAGTTAATGAATTGTATATTAGAGATAACAGAGATAAACTTCTAAGAGTTGTGCCAGGTATGCCAGGTATTGGATGTATACCTGGCATTTATCAGACTATGCTGCGAGCTGTACTGTAGTAAGTGTAACGCATGCAATCACTGAATGTCCTTTATAATATAATATATTAAGTTAAAGGAACATGTAAATAATTAGTTACTTATGCCAATATGGATAACAAGGAGGAGCTAACTACACCTAGTCCGTCTTGTTTTATCTTAAGGGCAACAGGATGATGGTTGTGTAATATTAGAGGACAACACAACATAAAAAAAGCATGGACAAAACATTCCAGCTTTAGGTAGCACAGGTTATGAAAGGGTACCACCAGAGTAAAACATTTAAACTACGGGCCTTAAAGAGCCTGAATCCCTCACCTGGAAAATTTTGATCATTTAAAGACAAAAGGTTAAGAGAGTTTCCTACATTTATAGCATTCCTGCCTTCCAATAAACCACCTGAGCCAAGTAGAGACAGAGATACATTGTACATGTATATTATTATTATGATTTATCATAAGAGCCTAACTTAATGCACAGGTGGTTTTTCCCTTTAAAAATATTATTATAGGGACAACTCTTTGGCTGTACCAGTGTATGTTTTGGGGCCAGATGCAGCCTGCCATGTGGTTTGAGGGTTTTCTCAACATTGATTGGAGACCCATGGGTGGCTTTTACCTGACATTGTACATCCCAGTGGTATTGTTGTGTCTTTGACATATTCACCATAGCATTCTCATTATATACTGGTCAAGGAGTATATTTTTTGTACTTCTCAGCAAGTAATTCTGATTTTCAGTTTCCGTCCTCTAGATCTCCTATCAAACTAGTTCATGAATGCCAAAAATTTAAGAAAAAAAAAAAACAACTAATATTATATAGAATGCTGATATTTTCTCTCAAGAATAAATTATCATACAACGATTTTCATTGAGGAATAAAATTTTGGTCAGATTTGGGAGAATTGCTTCTGTCTGAAAGGATGCAAGTCGTTCCGGCCCCAAACCTGTCCGGCCCAAAGTCGTTCTGGCCCAAGTCGTTCCGGCCCCAGTTTTTTATTGTATATATCTGTATCATTTGGAAACAGGACGATGTTGAATGACCATGACCACCAATACTGAAAGAACTGAGTACAACAACAAAAAAGTCGTTCCGGCCCCAGTTTTTTTATTGATATGTATCATTTGGAAACAAAGACGATGTTGAACGATCATGAAAGAACTGCATACAACAACAGAAAAGTCGTTCCGGCCCCAGTTTTTTTATTGATACGTATCATTTGGAAACAAGACGATGTTAAATGATCATGAAAGAACTGAATACAACAACAGAAAAGTCGTTCCGGCCCCAGTTTTTTTGTTATTAATTAGTATCATTTGGAAACAAGACGATGTTGAATTATCATGAGAAAACTGAATACAACAACAGAAAAACTTACACCAAGGAAAACTTAAAGCCTTTGAATATGAACCCATACTTCCACATAAATTTCAATATATTTTACCAGCATTGGAAACTCCATGATTAATAAACATGGCAAGATTTTTCATATTTATTGTAATAGTTTAACAATACAGATAACAATTCAGCATGATATCACAATGTAATATATATGCACTATACAAAACATAGCACTGGTACTAAAGCAAGTTTTTTTTCTGATATCTATTATAGTAATTTAATACGGAACCAATCAAGCATGATCTATTACAATTCACATAGTTATCACAAAATGTCACAATTGTCATTAAATGACTATAACACATGTTCACATTTTCATTAAATAATTTATTAATTTATTCATCATTTCATTTGATGCATCTTCATTTATAAATAAAAAAAATAACCAAATGTCTGTAGATCTATGATGGACAATGACGGATATGATTGATGTGTAATTTTAAGTAATAAGTATCAACGATGTTGTGTATTGTAAGTTATATAAATTAAACATACCCTCAACGTCATTGTTGGTTCTTACTGTCTGCCTGAAGATTGACCACTGATGAATTTATCTAAATTCATTGACTAATTGGTAAAATTAAATATTTTTATTTTGGGGACGGAACGACTTTTAAAATGAGGCCGGATCGACTTGGGGCCGGAACGACCGAGACCGGAACGACTGGAAAACGTCTGAAAAACGACAAGATCTAATCTCTGAACAGTATTCCATACAAATTGCCATTACAAGATATTTTATAGAAACAATTTTAGAGCCAAATCTTACACAAGTAACAGGGTGACAATTACCTTCTATTAACACAGCAAATTCATTATTCGACAGGGATATCATAGGAAGAGGGGAAGGTTATAGTAAAACCGTAAGAAAATGGCGATAGTTTCCGTTCGGAATACACTCGGAGTTAAAATGAAATTCAAAGTGTTGTGGCACTAAGTCAATGAAGACCTCAAATATGTCAAAAATATACATGTAACCCAAAATTTTAAGCAAAATAAACCAATCAACTGATCATTTTAAAGAATAACCAGTTGTTTTCAAATAATATTTCTATACTGCTTATTTATTTGTGTATTTTTGGATCTTCTTTGTATTCTATCGCCTCTGGTATTCCTGGCTGTGCACTTTTACAATGTATGTGCTTAAATTTCTCAACATTTTACACTTTATGCGAGTTCACTGCCTATCAAAGTTAGATGAATTCAAAACAAAACTATTTGAACAAAACACCCTGATTAACGATGATATACTGAACCCTAACTTTATAACAGGATGAGTGGATCCACACTTTGAATTTTTGGGTTGGAAATGCATCATGCATGAAGAATAAATAAATCCCGCGGACTGGAGGCGGTTGAACAAGGGCATTATTTTAAGGTAGAAATAAGTAAAAAGTTTTCCTTGATTTGTGCCTAATTCTCCAATTTTTCATTGACAGGGAATTTTTTTTAATACAAATGAAGATTAAATTAACACAAATATGTCAATATTGCTATTTTTAAAACATAATTTACTAAAACATGCATGTCCTTGTCATTGACGTCTAGATTAGGTCCTGGATTGAATTTGTCGAAACTGTTCACTTAAACAATTTTACAATGAATAACTACCTTTCTTTAGGATTTTTTAACGAGGATACAAATTCTTGTCGTAAAAACTACTGTGCAGATTAAACTTCTAACAAAAAAAAACGTTGTATTCTTTATTAACTCTCCAATTACTTCATAGATTTGAGCAATAATAAATAATTTTAGTTCCAGGAAATATGATGTCTTTATTACACGCATTTTGAGTATAAATCTATCCTTTTTTATCTCGAAAACAAAAAAAGTTACCAGTGAATCCTAACTCCATGAGCAGGGTTCGACATTAACGGTTGCCCGATTGCCCGGGGCAAGTAAATCGCCGGTCTGGGCAAGTAAAAACGACATCAAAGTTGCCCGACTGGGCAAGTGAAAAAATATGTGCCCAAATTACATTATTTCTGATCATCGCAGCTCTAAAACATCGAAAATTACTTCTGTATAGTTCGGCGTTCTTCCCGACCTTGCTGACCTAGATTATCATTGGATAGTTTTCTGATTTTCCCTTTGCCAAAAATAGATCGTATGATATTAATGTCGACCAATCGGATGCGTCCAATTGTACATCTATTTTCGTTATCCAATTGAACATCGCGATTTATTTATAGAATTTCTTACTTTGGAAAACTGTAAGAAATCTGTATCGAAAACTTCGAAAATATGAGAGAAAAAGAGAAATAAAATTCTATTGAAGATAGTTATTGTTGTCCATTTGTTAAACTAAAGATGTGAAATAAAAACTCCTCACATGAATACTTGTAATTTCTTTGCTTCTTGTTTTACCCCTTATTCCCGCAAAAAATATGACGGCTTTTCGATTTATTTGGCTTGCAATTAATCAGTTCTCCCCAAGTGTCGAGGGAGTAAGCATGGCCAAGCAGGGGACACAAAGTTCCGGGCAAGTATTTCAATATTTCGGGCAAGTGAATCACATATGTCACTTGCCCGACTGGACAAGTGAATATAAAAGTTAACGTCGAACCCTGATGAGTAACACTTTTTATGATGAATCAATATATTGCACTTAAATTTGAGTGCTTTTACCAGTTTGCCTTCAGTAATGTATGTGCATTGGTTTCATATTTTTGTGTTTTGTGCTTCACAACTACACATATGTACATGTACTGTCAACAGTTGACATTTTCCTAATTTTTTACATAAAAAAAAGATTTGCGAGGTATTAAAAACACTTATGTACCCACAGCTTATCCTATTTTTCTTAAGTGCCTTGTCTTGGTACATGTATGTCTATTCATTATACCTTCATGGGGAGCTTTTCTAATACAGTTGTTTTGAATATCAAGAAAAATTTTAAAAGGCATACTCAATATATGTCATGATAGTGTGTTATTTTCTGGAATAATAAATACAAGTATTTGTCCAATTTCAGAGGGTATAAATAGGTTTAGCAAATATTAGAAGTGCTATGAAATCAGGCTTCATGTTTTTATAGTTTTCAATAAAGAGATGTTGAAATATAAAGTTACAGCTGCTTCATACTACGCATTCATGTACATGTACCAGCACTTGAACATCGCTTGAATAGTATCTACGCACACAAAAAATGGCCTGTTTACACTTTGCTTTCTTCTCGGCATTCTAAATGAATGTATCTGGTGTATCTTGTACATCATGAAAATGTACTGAAAAAGAATTATGTTGATCATCAGTTACAAATGGATTTAATACACATGTATATTGTATTACTATTTCTTCACATTTCATACAGTGCATAAACCTGATAGTTGTTTCTACTACTCATCGCTTGACATAACTTTTCACTAGTATTTTTTTATTTGATAGAACATACAGTATTGGCAGTAGTCTGAGTTTCAGGTACATGTGCAAGAATGCATTATGTACATTTGTACATGTAATTAATACATGCATGGACTGACACAAAATTCTATTGCATGCTATGAAGTCCATGCCAATGGTGGATCCAAAAGAGGGGTGCAGGGAGTTGGCATCCCACGTTAATCTAGGAAAATTTGTCATTTTCATGTGTAAATTGAAAAAAAGGTAAATAATGTCCAAAACTGCCCCATTTTTTCTGAGGAACCTCGGCTGTACGGGGTGCCGTATGGGACTCTTGTGGTTTTGTACTCAAAGTTCAATTTTGAACAAGCGAATTAAAGAGAGTTTTGATCAACAAAAATTAGTTCAGACTAACAAAATTTATAACATACTACAATTTTTTTATACATACAAAGTTATCTTTCAGTGGACAAAAGTTACTTTTGTCATGACAAAATTCATTTTGGTATCACAGATTTTACTTTTGTTACCTAATTTTGATATTGGGTAACAAAAGTCAATTTTATATGCAAAATAGTTTAGCTTGGATTCTGGGAACTAATTTTCATACGAAACTGAGAAATATTAGGACAAAATTGTGTTTACAAAATTGAATTCTCTGTCACAATACAATCACTTTTGCATGCAATTTAACACAAAATTCCCTTTTGTGTCACAAAAGTCAATTATGTATGCAAATCAGTTTATAGAATCCTTTATCTATACAAATGAATTATCTCATCACGATTTTGTAAGATGGTCTCCCATTGGATATACATGTAGTAACCGCGGATGTCGCAGAAGCAGATTTCCGATTACTTCGAGCAAGGATATATCATATGGGTGATGAGCTATTCTGCGAAAGTAAGTAATTATACCTTTAAGTACATTTGCAGAACAGCCCATCAACCATATGATATGCTCTTGCTCGAAGTAACCTGAAACCTACGAGACCGGCGGTTACTATATATCCAAAGAGAGGCCTTCTTACAAAATCGTGATGAAAGAATTCATATCCAAACGATTTTGCAAACTAAATTGCATACAAAATTAACTTTTGTGAAACAAAATTAACTTTTGTCTCATAAAATTGACTTTTGTGACACAAAATTGACTTCTGTCTCACAAAATTCGCATTTGTTTAATTTCCATACCAGGTAATTATTATAACAAAAGTCAATGTTCTATTCAAATAAGTTAATATTTGCATACTTATATGACAAAATTGAATTTTGTCTACAAAATTTAATTTTGTTATTACAAAATTGAAGTGATCATAAAACAAATCTGTACGACAGAAATGATTTTATTATGACAGAATTCAATTTTGTGTACAGAAAATTGATTTTGATTACAAAAAGATCGTCCCATTCGGCGCCCCGTACGGCTGGCACCCCTGTATTTCAAAGTGTCTGGATCTTAACCAAACAACTAACTTTAAGTCTATTCAAATAACAGGTCAGACACAATGATAAAGATTTCAAGTTTGAGAATGGACCATTTTCTAATACAATAAAAACGCATATTAAAAACAAATGTTGGAAAATTAAAAGCAAGAATTGTTTGAAACTGAAAATAACTCGCCTGAAATGAGAACATCGATAGTTGAAAAAAAAATAGTACCCAACATGTCTTTTTTACATCGACTATGTGCTAAATATTAAAATTTGGGTTCATGTTTAGGTACTTTTTTCATGGGTAGGGGTGGCATTTTTCACCGATTTGGACTTGGAAAAGTTCAAATATTTATTACTCTGGCTCATCACAAAGCTAAGACAATATTTAATTGTATATGAATATAGAAAAGCTTATTTGAAGTACGTTTTTTTTAAATAAAATGCCAATTATAGGTGAAATGGAAGGAAAAATGAATGTCCGAAAATTCTCATATTTTTATTAATAACTCACTATTGTCACATTGAAACTGAAAAATACGCGCATGAAATGAGAAGATATGTTGGATACATCGATAATTAAAACAACAGTACCTAACATGACTATTGTACACCGTTTATATGCCAAAAATTAACACTTTAGTTCATTTTGAGGCATTTTGTTTTCAAGGGTAGGGGTGGCAATTTTCCACCTAACTTGACTTTTAAATGTTCAAATATTTATTACCTAGGCTAATTTTGAAGCTAAGACACAATATTAATGTACCGTATCACACAAAAGCTTGTTTAAACTACGGTAATTAAAAAAAAAGACAATATCGGGTGATATAGAAGAAAATTCTGAAATTCTGAAAATTCCCTTTTTTCAGATTATATAGTAATTGTTACCCCAAAAGGAAAATCGTAGCGCCTTAGTTGATCAGATATATTGGGAACATCATTATCCATCCTAATTATGAATGCCTAAAATATGAGTTTTACGGTGTCGGTATGCTGTGAATGAGAATTATTTTAGATACTGAGACCAGTTTTCTAGGGGTATGAGTAATATTTTAAACATTTTTGGAAAATCCTTTACGTGAAAATTAACTTTTGGTGGTTTAATTATGTAGAAAAATTGAATTATCTATCGAATGATACCAAATTTGAGACGTTATACTTGAGCAATAACTTGTAGAGTCGAATTTATGTGACTTATCTCCGAAAAATCGAAAATCGCATTTTTTGCATTTTTTATAAATTCTGACCACGAAATTCGCCAAAATTCATCAAAAGAACCCCATATGTATATACTGTGATAATACTAAACAGAAAATACTAAATAAGCCATTTTTTTACTGAAGCATTAATACTCTAGGGGTTTTGACATTTATAAATATGTCAATGTTAGCGATTTTTCGGCGGGCAGGGGTACATTTTTTTCCATTTTACCACAAAATCCGAAGTTTTACTGAAATGTTCGTGATACAATTGTAAAGCTGAGATCATGGGCTATATGATGATAAATACACATGTCAGTTTACTTCATCCTGTAGCAGGAAGAAGTTCGTAGAATCGAAAACTTTAAAAATTGATTTTTGCCTCAACGAGGTATGAAAAGTAGCCAAAAAGTACAAAAATGCTGCAGTTAATTTTTTGGCGACAAAAAGATTCTCAATTGGGAGGTATAAGGGTACCTGAAAATTATATTTTGGTTTTTGATGATTGGGGGGTGGGGTGCACGGGGGGTTATCTCAGCCTACGTACTAACAGGTCCATCTTATGATGCTTACTTGCATGAATGCCTTTGGTACGATGCGTTACATAGGCCACCAACAACACTCTATTTTGTGCCTATCTGACAATGTCTTACCACTTGTAACCGTCTGCTTTCATTTCAGCTGGTAGATTTCTTCTCCATGTGTTTCATGGCCTGCCAACTTTTATTTTCCCTTGAGGTATTTAATTTGTTATTTTCCGAGTATCGGTGCCATATAATAGGATGGTCTTATTATTGGAATTGAACAATCTGATTTCGGTATTTAATGTAATATTGACTGCTCTCTAAATGGTTGTCATCATTCTAAAGGCAGTTCTTGGTTTTCCTATTCTACCTTTGAGGTCTTTTTCAGAACCTCCGTGACCGTTCATGACACTGCCAAGGTATGTGAAGGAGTCTATTTCTTGTCCTCGGACTTGACTTTTTATGAGCAACTCGGCGGGTGTTTCTAAAAAGCAGAGGACGCTTACCCTACCGCTGCAACTGGTCCATGCTCCCAGTTTTTAGTGCGAGTTGCTTTATGTTCTTTGTTGTAGGTGTTTGTTTTCCATGTCTGGTCTTTGTCCCTGGATAACATTCTTTTGATTACCGCTATAACTTTGGTTCCCTTGATTACTCTTCAAGAGGAGTTGCTTTCATTTTCAGACTGGTACGACTGTTTGTATTTACCTTTGGCCTTTCTTGTGCTGATGATAAGACCAATTTCAGCTGCTCTTTCTTCTAAGTGAAAAAGTTCAAGATCTGCTTTAAGTATTTCAGTCGGTCTCTTATCTGGACCAGGGGACTTTCTATTTTTTAAGATATAAATGGCTTTGTTGGTTGGTTACAGTTGATTGGTAACTGGACTGTAGCTGGATGTATACCTGCGTCACGTGTTGGTGGTAGATGGTTGTTGGTTCAAAGCTTCTTTGAAATGCTCGGAAACCCATCTCTCCATTTGCTCTTCTTTCGTTTTAAGGGGGTTTCCATCTTTACCCTTCATTGGTCTTCTAGATTTTTTGAACTTATTGGTAAGCAATCTGATGTTATCAAACAGGGCTTTGGCGTTGCACTGCCTGGCTGCTTCATCTGCCTTAGATGTCATTTTAGAGATGAACCCCCTCTTGTCTCTCCTAGCGCTATTTTGTACCGTCTCATAATGGTGAACAATAATATCCTTCATCAGAATTTTGTTAAATTCAATGGTTTCTGAGTTATTTGAAGAAAAAACCTGTACTTTGACCCCTGTTTTATTTTTAGTAACGGCGGCCATATTTTTTCACGAAAAAAATTATAAATGTTAATTTGTGCAGTATACCCTAAGAAACAATCATACCAACATTATGTAGAGTAGTTTTTGAGATTTTTTAAAGTGATAATATCAAAAACAGCAAAAAAAGTCCAAAAAGGGCAACAAATTCAACATGGGTCAACAAATTTTCACCACATTTTTACCACTGACAGATCTCATTATTCTTAACACTTTCACCCTATGTTAGAATTTGGGTCAAATGTAGTTTTTAGCATGGTTTTTTTAGACATTGTTCACTCCTCATAATAATACCATGATGGTCCACCAGTTAATTGTGCCACAGTTGATCAATATAGAATTAATACAAGGCAGGTTTAAGAGGTCGAAGTTGAATACATAGATATTTTAAAAAAAAAATCTTCTAATCGATATTTTCCATTTTGTCGCTTTTCCAGACATATAGAATATTCAAGTCTTGTTCTAGTTTCATTTTCTTTTCCGGAATTTCCGGACGAGACTTGCATACCCCACTGGCGGTTCTTGTCACTTCTTGATGCTGGAGGGACTTTCTTGCCATAGAAAGGCTTCCTCTTATGGCATATGCTAAACGAAAAAAAGTTTTTGAATTTAAAAGTTATTTTAAGACAATATAACAAATGCATTTTAGTGCATGATGAATTGCAGCACTCCGTGTGAAAAGTTCCACAGGACGTATCTTCCCTTCAGACGTTCACAGCTTCCAAGGCTATCATTTTATTTTGCACTGAATACCATTATGAGGATTCGCCTTCTATTAAGTTCAAGATTAATAAAGGTTAGATTGTCCAGTAAATAAGCGTTGTATTTAAGTGATTAAAAAATATATCTTCGAGACTTAATTTGTCATCTTTAACTACCATTTTTTATTGTCCACGTTGACGTTGCTCTAATGCTCTTTGGGGACCTTTTTGCCTTGTGCCTTATCAAAGTGTGTCGGTTATATGATTTTACTCGTGCAATGTGACGGAGTAATGACATGCTTACTCTAATTATAGCACCTGGTGTCACCAACGCTTTTTTTTTTATGCTTGTTTTTGCTTTTGTGGAAATTCATGTTGCATGTGCATTAGTTTCTATGGTGTCATGTTTTCTTTATCATCAGGTTTTATATAAAATTGTATTTTACTCTGTTAGCTTCATTGTGTAATTTAGATCGTCTCAGTTTATTTCTTCTCGTTTTCGACATGTAACTCTATCTAATTTAAATTTGCAATTCTAATTTTTGCAAATCTCCAAATCGCTATTTTTAGAGTTAACATATTATATTATACACTAAACTGTGTGGAATTAAATTGGAAAAACAAGTATAATAATTTCATTGTGAAGATAGTAAATATAGTCTTTAAGTTTTGAAAAAAAGAAAAAAAATGGGGAAAATTTATTCCAATAGGAAAACTTGATTTCCAATTGGAATATCGACTTTCCAGTTGGAAAACCAGTTTTCCCTATGGAAATTCACAATTTCTTATTGGATAAGGAAAAATTTCTTCCCATAGGAAAAAAAATCCCATTGGAGAAAATTTCACGGAACTTTTTATTTCCAATGGGAAGTATACTTTCCAATTGCAAGATATAATTCTCAAGTTGAAGATAAAAATTTCGATTGGAATATATATGATACTGAGGATAGCTTTAATTTCTCCGTTATTTCATATATTCATGAAATAAAATGATTTGATTGATATACCTGTATAAGTCATGAAGTGCAAAGTAAACCTGCCTTTTCAAATTACAAAATTTTAATGAAATAATTACAGAGAAATGTACATGTACAGGTACAAATGCGTGTGATTTTATAGGCAACTAGTTAGCATTTCTTGACATCTTTTTTCGTGAAAGGCATCCACTACATGTATTTTTCTGATTCCATCTCATTTATTCGGCAATAAAATCACATGCTTCTTAATACAGCAGTCAGTAGAGTACTTATAAATAAGTTACAAGTACACCTGAATCAGCCAAATGCGATGACTTTTCGTACCGTGTTGTCAACTTTCCTTTCATATCTGGCAACATCCCTTTAGCTCCTGCTTTTGGAATTTTCTTATAAATCACTCATACGTTATTCCAGAGTTTGCCGTAAAAACACAGACTTTCGTTCTGTGCTACACTTCTTATAATTAAGATTTTGGGTTATATGTTGCAACAAGATTGAAGTTATCACTACAGAAGTTTTATGGTCGTAATCATGAACTCGTGGGTCGTGACGGTGTATATATCCATCTGCACCATGCGACGAACTTTTTCACCGTGTCTTAGTTTTCTTTCCTCTTTTGTCTACCCCTAAGTTGAATTTTAATGAACAACTCGGCGGGTGTTTCCCGGAAAGAAGAGAATGCTTATCCTAGAGGTGCACCTGGTCCATGCTTCCAGTTTTTAGTGGAGCTCATTAACTTTTGTTGCTTCGTTGGTTATTTCTTTTTTTGTGTGTGTGTGTGTCTGTCTGTTATTACAATAATTACAAATTATGACCGACACCTTTGTTTATTGAAAATTAAGTTGTCTGCCTATAATTTCATTTAATATCATTTTAAGAAGTCTGTTGATTTTCTCATGTAATCATTTGTTTAAGAAATCCTGTGTGTTTAGAAGTGGTCTGATGTTTATTCGAAAATTCCTTTCTGTCACAGCAGTTAAAGCCCATGTGATCCTGCTTACCACACCTTTTATACAGAAACATCGTACACTGTGAAGTGGCATGCAACAAGATAACTTACTACAAGCCATATGCAAAATTTGCCGAATATCTTAGGGAATCTTATATATAAAGGAGGCTTTGCCTTTGAATGTACCTGATGAATTACCTGTAAATACAAGATTTAACCACTGTTCAAGTCCCTAAATTTCCGAATCTTACCATGATTTTTAATGTAAATTTGTATACTGTATTTGCTCGTGCTTATAAACTTGTAATGAGTAAATATGTTTATACTAAATCTCTAAATAAGTTACTATAGTTAATTTCGATATACATATACGTGTGTGTGTGTGTGTGCATAAGGGATGTGAAACGTCACAACTACATGTAGTTCCATCCCTCATGGTATAAATTGGTATTAAAAGTAATTAAATATGATTTAATAAATTAGGTTAATTATAAATGATGTTTTCCTTCCTGCGAGAGATAAAAAAGATGCACTGTTATAAGTTGCATTGGAATTTGAAGAGACGTCTTGTCCAAATTATTTCCTCTGATCCGGCATTATTTTGATTTTGATACAAAAAGTTGGATTTTATTGGTACTGCAGAGTATAGTACTACTTCAAGTGCTTTTAACGATTGTGTTCTATCTAGTAGGGCTTCGGAGTCCTTTTCGAGTATGCTGATACCACATTCATTTTACATGGTAAACCCAGCAGATGGTGTGCGGCACTCCGCATTACTGCAGAAATACCACCATTATGGAGAGCACATCATTCTGGTCTCAAACCAACATTTCAATAGGAGAGTTACATTGTAGGTTCAGAAGAAATTCGGACTATCTGAAGCCTGAATGACTATCCTAGCACTTCATAACAATCAATACTATTTTTCTTCTATTACTCTTAATCTTGGCGATTGAGTGCAGTTAGTACCGATAAAAGTGATCATCGAAATGGCTCTATATAACAATACACACAGGCTAAATGAAACTTTGAACTATTCAGAATGCTAAAAAGATGTGCCAAATGAGACTCAAGCTTAAACGGAAATCACTTTAAAACTCTTGTAAGCCCCCGCCCCAAAAATCGGAATTTTTAGCGCTCATCTTTATCTCCATCCCCTCTCAAAGGTAGAGGACAAAGAAACGTTCTTTTAATAAATAACATGAATTATTTTGTAATATTATAATTTCAATGGTAATGTAAATAATTCTCTTTTTTTTCATTAAATTAAGAAGTTCATTTTTTTATTGATAGAAATCTTTTCTTCAAGGTTAAAATATTACTTTAAAATTCAGTATTAAATTCTTACATTAGAAATTAAAATTAATTCTTATATTTCTATTTTTAGAAAACGATTTTTCTTTTTATTAGAACTTGAACTTCTAATATCTAAAAATAAATTATAGCTTATATAAAAAATAATGAATTGCTAACCCCCCTGTGCTAACATTAAAACATCTTAATATATGTATATTAGAAAATCCTTTTTTTTAATATTAGAAAAATATTTTTTTTGATATTTAAAATTATTTTCTCATATTCAAATTTCATTTTCTATTATTAAAAAATCAATTTCTTGTTAGAAATAATATTAGAAGTTAAAAGAAATTCGAACATTAGAAATTTAAATTAAATTCTATTTAAAATTAGAAAAAAAAAAAAAATTATAAATTAGTGGCATGTTACAGTTCAAGGAAAGGCGTTCAAGAAGCTCGTTCTTCCTACAATTGTTAATTATGAAACAATAAAGTTTCTTTTATTCTTTAATTGAAAACAATTGCATGGAGTCTTGATCCCCCCAATGTTCATGCCTCTATTTTAAAATTTCCGTCCCTATTTTATTTAGGCCCCATTAAGTCAGCTGAAATCCACAGATTTAAATTTAAATTACCTGATCACAGGTACGTACGTATTCAGGCACGAAACCACAATTAATTTTCCCACTGTCTTCTTTATAGCCTTTCTGTTATTTAAAACAATTCCACCGGCGCAATTCAATTCAGATTTTCAGGGATGTTAATTTGAACCTTCCAATAACTTATATAAAAAATATACAAAAAATTACCATTATTTTTTCAAATTTTATGCATTAACACAGAGATATCCTAAAAAGTGACCCAAAATGGCTTCCGGATGTCACAAACTTGACCTTTTTTTACCTCACCAAATCACAACCTAAATGTCAAATTTCTCATTTCAACACATCTACTAAAATAATTTCATTATTCCTGTTCCATTTGAGCACAAAAAGTATGAGAAATTCTGAAAGGAAGTGTTTCTAAAAAATTTTGAGAAATCCCCTATTATTATAGGAACTATATACAACGAAAAAAAAGCTAAGGGCAGATAATTGTGGTCTCGTACCTGCAGGACAATTTGTTTATTCGCCATCAATATACAGGAAGTGAGCCGTTTATCGACCGTTGACTGGGGCGCATAAAATGAATATACATGTGACAGGGGTGGACCCAAGACAGAAATTTTTGAAAGACGAGAACCTATCCAGTATCAAATAAAACTTCTCTACAAAAACGGGGGATTGACTTCAGGGATGCCCGCGACCACTTTCTCTCTGGATCAAACCCCTATATTGAAATAATCAATTACAATCTTATACCTTTATGTCGGAAATGCAGCCCCGAGAGTGGAACCTTGATTTCCGGCATGCTGGATTTGGTTCTATCCATCTTGACTATAAATGTCAGGTAATATAGCCTCATGCCATTCTGGGATTTATATGTATATAAATTATATATTACTATAAAAAACACAAGTAGCACTTAATTACATGTTTATTCGAGTTCTCATTTCGCCTTAGTCCACTTCAGATCTTACTAAGGCGAAATGGGAACAACCCTATGTTTTTACCCTTCTATGTTTTGAAATTTTGGAAGTGTTACTTCATAAATTAGGTAAGTCATAATTTCACATCCCTGTACAATCTATCCCAATTATTAGACTATAATTATTTGTTTATCAAACATAACCTGGTAGGTTTTAAAAAAACTAACTTGCCAAGAAAAACTACAATTGTATTTATGTGTATAATATTACTTAATTTTATACTGAAAATTCTGATTAAACATTTATCTGCAATTTCTTTGTAAGGGAAATCAAGGTATACCCAGGATTCAAAAGGTATAATGTCCTATACACAGGGGAGGATCCAGGATTTCTGATTAGGGGGCGCACAGTTGAAATTTGAGGTTAAATTTTTGAAATATTCTTCTAGAATGGGTGCAATGTAGATACCTTTTGTGGTAAAATTAACGAGAAATTAAAGTTTCAACCTCAAACCGCCTAGATCAACCCCTGATATCACATGCTTTGCAAATTTTAAGGTGGGGACGCACGCCCGCCAGGCCCCCGCCTGAATCCGCCCCTGATGTACATTTTATATGCCCATCCGCCAAGTTACTCAAATAGTGTCACGTGTGGTGTATACTATGTCAGCTTGACTTCATTTTATTGTTAATACTGTGTCCGTAATTGTTGTATTTGATTTATGAATAAGAACGAAACACAAATATCTGTCTGTCTGTCTGTTTGCACATTAGAATTTATTCATGTACGAGTTGAAGGAAACCCATGCTAATGAAGTGCATATCAAGACTGTCAAAAGACTTTTCGAATAAAAAAAAGATAAAGTAATGCATTTGTGATGGACACACAAAAATATGTGTACCTAACGTATTGAGATCGAATCCACGAACTACGTGTGAGGTTTTTTCACGTTTATGACTACATTTTTGGGTATGCATGCCATGATCTCTAGTTAGGGCCTTCATATAATTACTTTACTATACATTCTCTGTGTAATGTCATAAATTGCCGATCAGTCACGTCGTATTGTTGTTAGAAATGTCATATACCTGTATATTTAATATTTTATATACATGTTTATGGAGGCTAGAAACCACTAATTCCACTTCCCATAGGCTTCTATGCTAATTTCACAATATTCAATGGCTTCTCTGGACTTTACCTTAACTTTAACCTGCAGAGGACTATATATCAGCATGATTCTACATATGTCAGCTCACAATCCTCAGAATGGCATGTGAGATTAGCAGACTTGCAGTGCAGTACTAGTCACCGGAAGTGAAGTGTATATAAATAGCATGGGAAATCCCAGTGTTTTCACACGATAGGGGTATATTTAGAAATAATTATGGAGATTAGGCTTCACATCACAAGAAGCAAAATGCACCTATAAAATGTACAGAAATGTTTTTCCTTTCAGAAACTGTTTAATTTTTTTAAATAAGATAACTTTTTTCACAGCATTATGAGGAACAGGGGTAATTTCTGCGTAGGACTATTTCTGCATACATTCCAAATGCTCATTGGTTGAATTGGTGGTCTGTAACCTGGAAATTATGGAAATATTAACTTGGTTCACAATAGAACGCGTTGCGATATGCTGCCGAACAAAAGCCAATTTATGTATTTAGGTTATAACTGTGACAAAGTTTTTACATTTACACTGTGTCACTTTCTAATTGACTTAGGAAGAGGGGGAACATCCAATAAACAATGTAATAGATATGACCCGCTGTAACAGGTCACATTTTCCACGCTTTGAATTACATAATACGGATAAGAAAATCAGACTGTTATTATATAATATAAAGTGTTATGTAGCAAACATAAAGTGGACAAAAATAAATATTTTGTAATATTAGAAAATATTTTTAATATTAAAATTCATTTTGTAATATCAAGAATTCATTCTGTAATATCAAGAATTCATTCTGTAATATTATAAATTCATTTTCTAATATTACAAATTCCCATTTAGTAATAATACAACACAGCACACATTACTAATATTACAAATTGAATTTGTAATATTAAAAAATCGCTTTGCAATATTGCAAAATCATTCATATTTTTTGATATTATAAAATGATCTTCTAATATTAAAAATATCGTTATTGAATACAACAAATCCATTTTCTAATATTAGAAAATCAATTTCTAATATTAAAAAATGATTTTTTAATATTAGAAGTTCAATAGCATTTTTAATATGAAAAAAAAAAAGATTTTTTTTAAATATTAAAAAAGGCGGTTTTGTAATATGAGAAACCAAATGTGTGATATTAGAAAATGAATTTGTAATATTGAAAAATCATTTTTTAATATTAGAAAACTCTCATTTTTACCACTTTGGCTTTCCATATCCTATGATAGGGTTAAGTTGTAGTTTTAAGACTGAAAACTTATTTCAATAAGCATCAGCAAGCCTGTAAGGTTATAGGTGCGTTTTTTTTCTTTCGTTTTATCAATGATTTATATATAGTATATCTATATTTAACTCCTTGGCTTTATAATGCATATGAAAAGGTATACATTTTGATAGACTTGCTACAAGTCTCTCTGTAATATATATTTTATTTGATTAAATA
Source organism: Perna viridis (assembly GCA_037379345.1). Classification (NCBI taxonomy): domain Eukaryota; kingdom Metazoa; phylum Mollusca; class Bivalvia; order Mytilida; family Mytilidae; genus Perna; species Perna viridis. The sequence continues at coordinate 34,316,021 of CM074517.1, forward strand.
TCATTACTATCAAATATTAACTATCCAACTGCTGTACAGAGAGATTTGTATAATCTGCAGAGCCTGTGACCATATTCTGGTCACCTATAAATAGACCACTTAATTTTGTCTCTTGTCACTGCTCTTCCACAGTTCACTCATAAAATTAATTGCTTCTGATAGCTAGGAATGCAGACTTGGTTATACAGTGCATGATTGTTTTAGAGTGAATAGGATTTTGCTTTCCATGGGAATGTTGCAATTTAACCAATGTTTTGTTATATGAGTCTTTTAATAATTAAATTGTTTCCTCAAGTTTTTGAACATTTCTGAGAGACTTTCTACACAAAATATCAGTATGTAAATCTTGGCAAATAGAAATATCAGGGTTCGACATTAACGGTTGCCCGATTGCCCGGGGCAAGTAAATCGCCGGTCTGGGCAAGTAAAAACGACATCAAAGTTGCCCGACCGGGCAAGTGAAAAAAATATTTGCCCAAATTACATTATTTCTGATCATCGCAGCTCTAAAACATCGAAAATTACTTCTATATAGTTCGCCGTTCTTCCCGACCTTGCTGACCTAGATTATCATTGGATAGTTTTCTGATTTTCCCTTTGCCAAAAATAGATCGTATGATATTAATGTCGACCAATCGGATGCGTCCAATTGTACATCTATTTTCGTTATCCAATTGAACATCGCGATTTATTTATGGAATTTCTTACTTTGGAAAACTGTAAGAAATCTGTATCGAAAACTTCGAAAATATGAGAGAAAAAGAGAAATAAAATTCTATTGAAGATAGTTATTGTTGTCCATTTGTTAAACTAAAGGTGTGAAATAAAAACTCCTCACATGAATACTTGTAATTTCTTTGCTTCTTGTTTTACCCCTTATTCCCGCAAAAAATATGACGGCTTTTCGATTTATTTGGCTTGCAATTAATCAGTTCTCCCCAAGTGTCGAGGGAGTAAGCATGGCCAAGCAGGGGACACAAAGTTCCGGGCAAGTATTTCAATATTTCGGGCAAGTGAATCACATATGTCACTTGCCCGACTGGACAAGTGAATATAAAAGTTAACGTCGAACCCTGAATATCCAAGTGTCTTTCAATATAAGATGACAAAATTCTGTTTTTGTACTACCATGAAATAACTTTCTTCTATACTCTCTTTTTACAACTTTATCACCACATAATACACGTACTAATTGTTTTGTTTTTGGTGTATAGTCAATATAAAGAAATTTCTTTTCAGGTGTTAAAGGAACATCTGAATCCACAAGCACAAAATATATACTAATTGTTACATAGCTTAGGAATGTTAGAATAACATGGTCATTATCACCCTTATCATATAACTATCAGCGATGTTTGGGTTTTAAGTACATTTTTATTACCAAGGTGACAGATTCAATGAAATTTTATTGCTAAATTTTCTGGCCTCAATTATGGATACTTCAGATTATACAAGTCTCTCTGTACAGCAGTTGGATAGTGAATGAATATTTTATAGTAATGATATTTAATCAAATAAAATATATATTACAGAGACTTGTAGCAAGTCTAACGTTTTGATGGCACTTAATACTAGTATACAATAAAGGCGTGATTTGACCGCTGCTCCCCCTATCTGAAACGGGTCTCGCCAAGCTATTTTAATGCACAACGGACGTGTAAACTGGAGAAGTATTTTTTATGTAAATTATTTTAATTATCCCTAGTCTTGCTTGGTTAATAAAATGTATATAGAAAAAAACGGGTGCCCATTCGGGAATATATAGGTCTCAGTATCGTATTAATTTTCACATAGACTTCTATAGTGAAGTACATATTTTTAGGATTTTTTAAAAAATATGTAAATTGATTCAAAAAAACTTTCACTTATGTAGTATTTCTAACGACATGTGAAAAAAATATTTCCCGCTAAGAAAATAGGGTGTCCACGAAGATCGGACAGAAAAGTAGTCTTAAACTATAAATAGCCATTTTCCCTACTTTCACTTTCGTTTTGCACTCATCAAACCAACCTTTTCAGTGGAACTTTTTTTTTAAGTCATTGTTCATATCTTTTGACAAAACATTAGTTTGTAGAGAGGCAAAAAGAAAATGCACTATATTTTAGTAGCATCCATGTTTTGACGTACACCCGCTCAGGGATATGCAATACGATACTGGTACCTATAGACCCAGTAACTCAGGACAGGTGATACAATGGATCAGTGACGAAATAACGCGTCGGGCCAACGTCGGCATATATGTTTCACTCCGGGTTTACCATTGCCCTGTATGACTTCCAACCAACATGGGCCTCACGTAACTGTTCCATCAACAAATCCGAAACTTTGTGAGTTAGAATTCTATTGCCTGTTGCGAGGTCACACATCTGTTACCTCTAAGACAATACGGGATCACATAATAATTAAATTTGATAAAGAAATATAAATGAAGATTTTCAATATTCTCATTGAATAGGACAATACCCATAAAGGTACCTTCTTTTTTAATCCTACAATTATAATTTTTCTGCCCATTTTGTCTGAAGTTGTATTTCTGGGGAAAATTTCCTATGTGAAGAAGCATTGTAAAAATGAAAAATATAATGAATATAGTTTGTGAAGGTCAATCAGAACAAAAATATCTTCAGCGCCGAATCCCAGAAGGGATTAGTCCCTGCCACTGATTACAACTAACATTACATAGTGTGACGAAAATGGCTTATAATATCTGCAAGAAATAGATTTAATAATTATTTAAAACATCCCGATCTATGTTCATCCTAAACAGAAATCAACCCTTTATTAAGGGTAATCAAGGAAATGTTTATCATGGATACATAAAGCTACACTTAAGTTCTTTGGTTTATTACAACTAGAAGTGGGTGATTGTAATGGATAGCGTCATTAGCAGGTTGAATATGCCCATTATCATTCGGAAGCAATACACTTTAACCCCAAACCTAACTTACAAAGAAGAGAATCTCGATTACATCAATGGAGTGTCTTCTTCGAAGTCCACGCTTATAGTATATAATGCATCAAAATCTAGAAATCGTATTCATTCTGAATCAAGCTGTCGCGGAGCTATGAAAGATAATTATTTATAGGGGTTATATAAATAATTCAAGGGTTCTAAGCCTGGTGTAGTGTACAGTATTGCATTGGTAACAACAAAAGGGCTTGAAACAAACTGTCTGAGACAGGTTTGAAACATTGTCTGACTGAACAGGGGTCTCAAATGGTTCGAGGCTAGCTGGCCGAAACATTCCATACCTTGGTTTGAGGTTTTATAAATTGGGGCTGTACCGGGTTATGTGGAGTCAGGGTTCACACACTACTACAGTGAGTGTTTCCTGTCATACCATACCTTGTCACTGACATTAAGTTTACGTTTTCCATGATGTAAAATAATAGGAACATGTAGGTTTATGAAAAACAATTGTGTCAATCTGTAAATTTTAAATTTGGTTCCATTTATACAGTTTCTTTAGATTGACGAATCCAGAAAACTGGTACGAACCAAGGCTTATTTCATAAAGGAAATTAATGCTTGTACGCCCCGCTCGGGTAAGTTTAGGGTTTGACATTTAACTTTTCTGCCTATGTAGCCCACAGGACTATTTGATAAATAAAGTAAGTGGCCCTAAAAATTGTTTTGGGATCCTCTCCGTAGAACTAAATAAATAAAACAACAATTAGGGGTGCCCTGAGGACTACCAATGTATGGTAGGCATATGACTACCGGCCACTGTTATTGTCAAACCCTGAAGTTACTTTTATTTAAAGCTGCTCTCCACTACACATAAAGTGTAGCTACAGCACCGATTTCCATTTAGAAATTGAAAAGTAGATTCAGGAACACAAAAATGATTGAAAGACCTTGATAGTGGTGTACTAAGTCTCTAGATTTTGCAGTCTTTTGATGTATGGTGCTGTCATTTTTGTCCTTAGACACTTGGTTGATGTGGAATAACTTTGATATTTAAGTTGAGTTGATTTATCTTAATAATAAAATTTTAAAATAGGTCTCCAATCCACCTAAGGAAGGTTGGTATTGATTTTTAGGTTATGGTCCCAACTGGTTTGGAATTAATGTATAGGCCAAAAGTAATTTAACTGTATTTATGGATCTCTATGATATTGTTCAACAAACTTTATATCACAAAAGTAGAGTAGTGTTCAACTTTTTGAGGTTAAGACCTGTACCGTTAGGATTACGGGGGTCGGTATATTTTCGATTTTTATCCTTTGACCTTAAAGACGCTCTTCCATGGAAATACAAGTCACCTGATCACAATTCTGGTTTCCAATTGGCCAAATACTGATAACTTAGTGGCGTTCGAAGAAAATGTTTCGAAAATAGAAATGGTACATGTATGTAATGTGTTATTTCCTGATTGAAATGTGAAAAATAAGTAAAAAGAAACAATTTTACTGCATTAGCTATCTTTTTTTTAAAGAAAGAACTTGTTTACAGTGCCAGAAACAACCATTTCCCTAATGCATGACAATAATTTAACAATAAATGAATGAATCTCTCTGAAATTACAACAAGTTGCAAACCACAAATTTTTTGAGTTGTGATTTGAACAAGTTAGTAATTAAGGGCCAAAAAGGGAAATTGAACAAAGACTCCTAATGTCTGGATTACTTGAATAAAAAAAAGAATGGATCTCTTTGAAATTTTACCACAAGATGCCATATCCCCTCCCCCAAATGAAGATTTTGAATGAATTTGGTGGTTGTGATTCAAACTTTTTAGGAGTTAAAGACCAAAAGTGAGCCACATATTTGTCATTCTAGTCAAATTCTTATCATGCGTCAAATGTCTAACCACAACTAAAGTTCCAATTTTTCAAGCTTGACATGCTTTAGTAGTTTCAATACTTGCCCAAACTGTTTGGGTTCAGGTTTGAACTTCTGTGTCTGTATCAAGCTGTGCCCATGCGAAGCATTTTTTCATAGGTCATAAAGAGAAATTCTGCAGTATGATTTGGACAACTTATTTATTCAGTTGACCAAAAATGTATTACCTCTCCTGCAAGTCCTTCTTGGAATTATTGCAATGCATTTTTTACCTTAAGAAAGTAATACTTCACTCTTTGAACTCGTGGATCGTTATGGTGTATCCATCAGCACCATGAAAACTGATTTATTCAACGGGTCATAGTTTTCCTTTCCTCATTTGTCTACCCCGGACTTGACTTTTTATGAGCAACTCGGCGGGTGTTTCTAGAAAAGCAGAGGACGCTTACCCTACCGGTGCATCTGGTCCATGCTCCCAGTTTTTAGTGGAGTCCGAGTTGCTCATTTACTTTTGCTGCTTTGTATGTATGATTTTAGTTACTTTATGTTATTTGTTGTGTATGTCTGTTTTCTATGTCTGGTCTTTGTCCCTGGATTACATTCTTTTGATTACCGCTATAATCTTGGTTCCCTTGATTACTCTTTCATATAAAATGAAGAAATTCATATACTTGTAGGGATTAAATTAGACAGGGAAATAAGCAGAATCAGAAGGACTTAACTGTACTCAACTGTGCCATGCTAAGCTGTTCACATGTCAAAAAATGGAAGCGACGTGGTTTGAAAGATAATGATCAATGACGATCACAATTTTAGTTCTGTGAATTGGTTCAGGTACAATGTACTGTATATTGATTTTTGGTAAGTGTTAACAGTTATTTTGATGTTATGCATTGTCCTTAATAGGCTATATCAGATGATTTATGAACATTTTGTATTTTTTGGTTGTTTTACCCCCTCAAAGATTGGGAGAATATATGAAATCACTCTCTGTCCATATTTCTTGTAATCCTTACTCTTCATAAACTGCTCTAGGGATTTTAACAAAAGTTAATAGGGAAATTGGGTATCATATACATGAGGGAATATGATGATGTTTAATTTGTCCCAAATGAATGCTAACTGATTTTGTTACATATCTGAATTTAAAAAGGAGATTTTGATAAGGAATCTATAAACAAAATTGAATTTGGACCAAAAATAAAAAAGGCAATTTTTTGGGTGTGGCCCTTTGACCCCTTCAGAGTCCTCCCATAATTATTAAATAGCACAGTGCTTACTGGCGTAGCACAGCTCTTTCCCCTTCCTTCAAAATTATAACACAGTGCCCATTGTGCATTATAATTTAAATTAATTACTGATAGCACAGTGCTAAGAAATCATAGTGCTGCAATAACAGTGCCATAATGGCCCGGGGAGAACGCAGTCCCTAATAACTCGAAAACCATAAGAAATATCTATAATGTGATTGAAAAATGCAGGCAGGGATTTTCTAAGAAATCCATGTATTAAAAGTTATGAAATCGGACCAAAAATAAAAAAGTCAATTGTGAATTGTGTGTGTGTGTGTATAGGGGAGGGGGTTGACTCCTTATAACTCAAAAACGGTCAAAATGAATCAAATTTGATGATCCATTTGTTTACCAGATTAAATAAGGAATATAATAAAAAGGAATTATAAAAATCAAAGACAACTTTATAGTGAATTATTATTTCTCTGGAGTTCTTTACAGTTATAATAATCTTATATCAAGCACATATTGGTATCAGAGTAGTTGAGCTTGAGCATGTAAAACTTGCTAAAATCAGTTAGAACTCATTTGGGGCAAATTAAACATTTTAATGATCCACATCTAAACAGCAAAAATAGTGTACTGCTACTGAACACTTATATTTAGATACAAATGAATTTAACATAATATTACTACATGTATTTTATAAACCGCATTAGTAGTCTCATGTAAATGTGCTCATCATAAGGAATAGAGATCACGAGTTTGATCCCTGGCGGAATCACACCAAAGACTTTAAAATTGGCAGTCACTACCTCTCCATCAAGCATACCGTATTTCAAGAGATAGATAGAGTGACAGCTGGTTTGCACGGTCAAAATGATGTGTTAAAGTAAGGTGACATGCTTTCCTTTAGCTGTTGCTTCTGTGATGTACCAAATGAAGATCCGCCTAAGGGTCAAAATCATAAAAAAAATATTCATAAATATCTAATACTGGTATTTAAGATTTAAACCATCTGATTGCATTGATGCATATTGATAGGTTTCGTAATGATTATCAATAAGCAGAGTTTAACATAGGAAAAAACAACAGAAGTCGGGAGTGTCATGGTATACAGTTTTTGTACCTTTAACATTGACATGTAAGTAAAAGGCTAGGTTTTCAGTTATATTGGTGAAGTTTTGTGAAATGTTTAAAGTTCCCGGTCTACTTTTATATTTAATCGCTTGAAATTCAGGACTTCTAGATTTATATTCACTACAAAGAGGGTTTTAGTTGATATAGGACAAATAACTCAAAAATGCAAAAAAAAAAGCCACTTTTGGGTATTGTTGGTATCACATTTGATCTCTAATTTCGATAATTCAAGTTTTTCATTTTTGATTCGATTTGATTTGCCTTGTACAATTTGACTTTTAAAACTTCCAATTGGAAAAAAATTCCAATAGGAAAATTGTCCTCCAATTGGTCAAATAATTGATAAATAATTCCCATTGGAATAATAATGTTCCAATTGGAAATCAATATTCCAACTGGAATATTTTTTTCCAATGGGAAAATTAATTTTCCAACTGGAATTATTTTCTCTAATGGGAAGAAAGGTTCCAACTGGAAATTTTGTTTTCCAATTGGAAAAAGTGAATTTCCAATGGGAAAGCTGGTTTTCCAATTGGAAAGTCAATATTCCAATTGGAAATCAAGTTTTCGTATTGGAATAAATTTTCCCATTTTTTTTCAAAACTTAAAGAAAATGTTTACTATCTTCACAATGAAATTATTATATTTGTTTTTCCAATTTAATTCCACACAGTTTGGTGCATAATATAATATATTTACTCTAAAAATGTCGATTTGGGGATTTGCAAAAATTAGAATTGCAAATTTAAATTGGAAAGAGTTATATACTTAAAGAGGTCTCTGTAGTGTCCATCTTTTGTAATGCTTTGAAATATTTTTGCCGTCATTTATGTATCTCGGCACTGCATTGCATTCACTGTAATAACACTGGTGAAAACCAACAGACCAAAATTTTGATAGGTATCAAAATGTTGCTTTAGATATGCATGTAGACTTGGCTTTAATAACTATTTTCTTTGCCATCTTTTATTAGCTGAGTTTCAAATGCTCAGGATTACTGGATAAGATTAAATTTTCTTAAAAAATGGCATTATCTCAGTTAGATCTTTTTTTCCCAAGATGCAACTGTTTAAACTGTTATAGATTTTTTTTTCAAGATTTTAATAAGATAACTCAGACATAATGAATATGTAACATGAGAGTATTGTCATACTTGTATATACACATAAAACAATACATTCAACGTAATAGAATAATAATATAGTATTCACAATAACAACATACAATATAATTATGCATGGTTTCAAAATAATGCAGCTATTCTTTTTTTTGTTATAAAAATACAAAGTCGTTTGTAAACATCAACATTACAAATTGATAGCAAACTTTCCATTTTAATTTAACTTGGATATTTGATATAGTAATCTAGTAAAAATCTATTTCTCAAACTGACAACTACTTCCCATTGACATATAAATAACAGATGAAATTCATCACCAATACCATTTTCACATAGATTACAAAACCTTTCATGTTTGGGAATATTTTCCCACCTTCCTGTTTTTACAGGAATTCTCAAATTAGAAACTCTAAATTTTGTTAACCATACTCTATTTTTTTCTTCAACCGAATTAAATATTTCTCTAAACCAATTTTTAAAAGATCTATAAAACTTTCCTCTAGAAGATGTTGAAATTTCATTATTTGCATAAAATACATCCTTTTCCATCTTGATAAAAATCTGATTGATTCACAAAAATATACCCAAAACCAGTATTATTAAATAAAAATTTTATACAATTAACCCATTTAAAAGAATACTGATCATTAAGATTTAACAAAAGTTTATAAAGAATACAGCTTATTTTAGATTCATTAGACATAAGTTTGCTCCAATTAGATGCCATTCTCATTTTCTAGTGGAAATCTCCCCAATTCTCTATAGACACATAACTTTGGAGTATATTGGAGTATACAATATTTTAAATGTACATTTTCAATCAATGTCAAATTTTCATAGTCCCAGACTTCGCAACCATATAATAAAATTCGTTCAATAATTGAATCAAACATTTTTAATTGTAACTGTATTGGAATATTTTCATTTGGTATACATCTATAAATAAAGTGTAAAGCTTTTTGTGACTGATTGATCATTTTCTTTCTAGTTTCTATAAAATAACCATTATACTTAAATATAACACCTAAATATGAAACACATTCTAAATTTTCGCGATAAAAAAAAAATAAAAATCATCCTTGCACTTTCTTTTACTGAAAACAATAACCTTTGTTTTAGAAGCGTTTACTTCAAGCTTCCATTTATCATAGTATGACTGAAAAATATTTAAAGATCTTTGTATGTCTGATAAAATAGCTGTATCGTCGGTATACAAAATCACAAATAACTCTAAATAAATATGGAGTTCTTCACTAAATCTAGTCTTGACAGTATCTAACCATTGACCTTCTAAACTTTTAAAATAATCCTCTAAATCATTCAAAAATATACAAAAGAGAAAAGGAGATAAATTTTCACCTTGTCTGACACCTGTTAAACATGGAAAGAAATCCGATTCACAACCATTATATCTAACACATGATTTGATTCCTTGGTACATATTATAAATCCCTTTGAAACAATTCCCTTTTATATCATAATTTTGCAGCTTTTAGCAAAGACAAGACATGGAAACAGAATGAAACGCCTGTTTAAAATCAATAAAAATACAAAAAGTTTCTTTCCAAATGCAAAATATAATTCCACCAGAGCATGCAATACAAAGATGTTGTCAATTGTAGAGAAACCTTTTCTGAAATCTGCTTGATTTTCTGAAATCAAATTAATTTCACTTGCAAGTGTACTAAGTCGCATGTTAATAATGGATGTGAAAACGTTTCCAAGACAGCTGATCAAGGTGATAGGTCTATAATTGATAGGATTTGTCTTCGAACCCTTATTTCTATACACTGGTATAATGATACCAGTTGTCCAAGACATTCCAGAACCCTTTGTTATCATGTTTTGAAAGTGTTCTTAACTCATTTGAACACTTTTCTGTACATTTTTGGTAATTGGCATTTAAAGTCGAGCGGTATTCTTTAACCAATTTATTCATCTCGTCTTTGTTTTCGCTAGAATGTTTCTATTAAATGTAGTTCTAGCTTTGTTGAACATCTCTCGTTTATCTTTACAATCTTGATTGAACTGCGGCTTATTATTGGTAGTAACCTTACCTTTATTGGTGCTTATACTAAAGAGTAATCAAGGGAACCAAGGTTATAGCGGTAATCAAAAGAATGTAATTCAGGGACAAAGACCAGACAGGGAAAACAGACATACACAACAAAGAACATAAAGTAACTAAAATCATACATACTAAGTAACAAACGTAAATGAGCAACTAAAAACTCCACCAGAAACTGGGAGCATGGACCAGGTACACCGGTAGTGTAAGCGTCCTCTGCTTTTCTAGAAACACCCGCCGAGTTGTCCGGGGTAGACAAACGAGGGATGGAAAACCATGACCCGTTGAATAAATCAGTTCTCATGGTGCTGATGGATACACCATAACGATCCACGAGTTCATGATAACGACCATAAAACTTTTGTAGTGATGACTTCAATCTTGTAGCAACATAACCTTGTTCCAGAAGCCTATTTGTTAGAGTTCTAGCGCGATACAAAAAGTCTGCGTAGTTTCGGCAAGCTCTGGCATAATGTATGGGTTGTGATATGAACACTCCATACGCAGGAGCCGAAGGGATGTTGCCACAGATGGAAGGAAAGTTGACAATTCTGAATGAAAAGTCATCACGTTTGTGTTAAGTTTGGTCAATAGTTTTCCTTTACCATCGATTTCTAAGTGTAGGTCAAGATATGAGGCTGACTTCACAGTGTCTGTAGTATCCTTTATCTCAAGTTCTTTTGGGTAGATGCGATGTATCAAATCCCCGAAATTAGGATTGTTTAAAGATAATACGTCATCTATATAGCGGAAACTGAGATTGAAGGATCTAGCCAAACGATATTCTTTCTTTCTGATCAGATCTGCTATAAAGTCAGCCTCATCAGAATGAAGGAATAGGTCAGCAAGTAACGGAGCTCAATTTGTTCCCATTGAAATGCCGACCGTTTGTTGAAAAACACGTCTACCACACTGGACAAATATGTTGTCGATTAAAAATTCCAGCATTTTGTAAACATCTTCCTCTGTATATTTGGAAGATGATTTGGAATTATTTCTTACAAAGTATGAGGAATCTCTACCAAGAACTATATATTTGTATCTAGGTGTACCATCTTTTTTGGAAAAACAACGATGTATAATGTTTTTAAGTCGGGACTTTAACTGAGTATGGGGAATAGAAGTATACAGTGTTGAAAAATCATAGGTTTTAATGCTATTATATTCAGATAATAGTCTTGAACTGATTGTCTCCAAAAGATCTTTGGAATTTTTCAGGATCCACATTGAATTAATACCACTACGGGAGTAACAAGTATAGTGGTAGGACTGTAGACCCTCTTTGACAGTTGTGAGTATAGAAGTTAAAAGTTTTGAAAGAGGTTTGGTGGTACATTTTGCAGATCCAGCTATGAAACGTTGTTTGTATGGATTCTTGTGAAGTTTGGGAATCCAGTACATAGACGGTAAATCACAATCATCGTCCTTGGTAAAGCTTTTTCTGTCAAAGAAGTAAGTATTTGACTTAGATCACCAACAAGGTTGTTATTTTTTTTCAGACGTCTTTTTTAACATTAACTTTCACCAATAATTGTTCAATCGTCTGCAGTTGTTCGCGTTTGGTAGACTATACTTCCAAAAAAATATCCAATTTACGAGGGTTCCATCTTATTCTATTACAACTACCACTTTTATCATTGCCTTGGTTTGGTGACATTGTGTTAAAATGAAAAGTGAAAAATAAGCTACTGTGGATATCAGAGAACAGATTAAAATCATCAACACTAAAATCAGAAATAAAATCAAATAGGGTTGGTGAAACCAACAAAAAATCCACAGTACTCGAGTCTATACATGATGCTCTACCTGTGTAACGATCTGAAAAAAGTCGACAATTACAAATAAACTCTAACAAAAGTTTACCCTAGTTGTTAGGGTTAGTTAAATCTACCCCTGTCACTACTATATCTGCCCAAAGGAATGTTTTTACCCTCTAAAATTTTAAAAGAATTTATAATTCACTTCAAATTCATCATCTTCAGGATTTAGATATTTCAATAATTTTTCATCTTGCATAACAAAATCTCGATCGTTAGATGTTCTCGCATTAAAATCTCCAATTAGTGCAATTTGTTCAGTTACAGTTGAAAAATGTATTAACTCATCCTCTACTTCAGAAAAAGATTGATCAGAAGAATACTTTGAAAATTCTGGAGGTATATAAACTCATCCCAATAAAATAGTTTGTCAATATCATGTTCATTATGAATAATATTAAGTTATAAAGTGGACTCTTGAATCCTATACATTAATATGTCACTAGCATAACAATTCCCTCACATGCACCATAAGTATGTTTGAAAGCTGATTATATATCTACTAGAGTATATATATGCTCCCCTGACACTTCTTTAGTAATCTTTTCTTGGTGAGTAGAAAATCAGGGGTTAAATACCTTAATTATTAGTATTAGAAACACTCAACTTGCTTTAAAAGCTGGGTGGGGTGTTATTTATGCAGTCTCGCCTAAAACTTCGAGAACCTGAATTACGCTTTATACTTCTATCAAGATTTAATTCTTTAGATCCCTGCAAACATTTTATTGTCTTTTTGGAAGTATTCTCAAAATAAACATTATAAACTTTTAAATTATATCTAGCATTAGTATCGTTTTCCCCTGTTATTTAATTCGTAATATCCAAGTAATAACGATATTTTCAATACATGATAATGATTTTGGTCAATTTGATATACTCTTTATAAATTACGCTTTTCAACATCTGTGACTGTTAGAGCTCGAATTACTGCTACATGTTTGTTAGTCACAACTCCATTGTACACGTTAATTTTGTTTTTCATCATTGCGGAGTTCAAGCCTATAGATCTTTTGAAATGACATACCTACTTGGAATCTGTAGCTTGATTTTTCTTTCTTTGTCTATGGTCAATGGACAAAGATTCTGTGATAGAAATCATCAATTTAGTACCTTTGTAAGTGATGATTGCCGGAAATGGTTATTGTGCACATGGCCCGGCTTTAAACCCAGGGTATTGGTAAAGTGTGGTGAAGGTAGATCATTCAACACTATTAGCAAAGAATGTAAGAAATCCTATTCTGGACTCTCTGGCTGTGAGACGCAAGGTATAATGGATATTTAACTTTTACTTTGTTATAATGTGTTTTAGACATGAAGCCTAATGTGCAACTTTATTTAATTTTATAGTTTTTCTTTATTCTTTGACACTTTAATTGACAGATTATCTGACCCAGAGTTACGTAAAAACTTCCTTTATTCATTGCTCATTCATCTACAAAATTGTTTGTTTTTCAAAAACTACAAAAGATATTTTCTGTTGTAAATTATGATGCCATCATGGCAAACATTCTTTGCACCGAAATACACAATCTTAAACTTCTTGTTGCAGTTCTTAAAAATGATACATGTAATTACTTAACGGCCAGTGCTCAATAGCACAAATACGTGTACTGTTTTGCTCGTTTTTCTCTTACAGAATACATTTTTCAAAGTATCGAGACGCACGGATTTCTTGGTCAGTTTTTGTTGAAAATTATATTTGGTATATAAAAGCCTTTCTTTTCCCCTTTACATTTCATCATAATATATGCATTTATCACTGTTAAAAGCGAGTGCAAATTAACATTTTCAAAATCACACTCAAACAAGTATCATAATTTGAAAGCGTAAGTTTTCATTTGACTATTTGGGTCAGATTACTTCTATTCTCAGTTTTCGACTGACCTATTCTTTTAGCCGATATCGATATCATTTGTAAAGGACTCAAATGGTACCTGGATTAAGTTAGCTGTATAAAAAATGTAGACCTGAGAAACGTTTGCGAGGTTTAACTGTAAATGCTGTGATAAGTGATAAGGTGTCATATTTTAAATACAGGTCGATAAAATGGTGTGGTTCTTATTATCTTTCAACTGGGAAAATGGAGGTAAAAAAACGTTAACAATTCAATTGAAGAATTCAGATAATAGTAAAAACACAGTAAATAAATTGATATATCAACAGACATTTGGAAGAAAAATATGCTCACTTTTATTATCTATTTTTAAATTCAACATGACATCCAAAAGAGATACATTTTATGAAGTATTTTTTTAATTTTATTGATGCTTTAAACAATATATGGAAATAAAAATATTTTGAAGCAATATTATCATATTTAGCAACTAACAGGCCCTTATTCATACAAATAACTTCGTTAATTTGTTTAGTTTTCATTATTTATTCTTTGAACTTTGTATAAAGTGTAGACATTTACAGTAATATGATAGTGATTTGTGTGTAAATTCTTTTCTTTAAAATTTCTGTAACTAATGTTAAAAACGGCAGCGCTTACACCATACTTTGATTTTGTTTATTCAGTGAAAATGATCATGGCCAAATGTTACTTGAACATTCAATAATATTAACACGTTTTCAGTGTTTCACATGCAACATTTGAATTCAACCAAGAATCACCGAATTATAGCAATTACCTCGTTGCAAAACGTTTCTTACTAGGTTCAAATATGAGGTCATAACATATGCTTCGTGGCGTTACTTGACGAAAGACAATGAGAGGGTAAAATTGAAATATGCAATAAATTAATCCCTCTAAATTTCAAGCAAACGCATACATTCTCCTTTTTAGCTCACCTGACTCTATTGTGTCATTACTTTGCGTCTGTCGTCGTCATCGTCGTCGTTAACAGTTTTTCAAAACTATTGTCTTCCGACACTACCAAATTATTTAGAAACAAACTTTGAATATTCCTTTGGGTATTCTGCCTAGAATTGATGTGGGGATAAAACTTGACAGCTGTTACCACAAACAGGACATAAGGGGGTTAGTCAACAGTTTTTCGCATATATCTCCAAAACCGTTAGGTTTAATTAAATTCTGACATGAAGTAATTTTAAAGTGTTTTACACGATGATATCAAGTTGTGGTCGAGTTTTTCTGTTAATTTGTTTAGTCATGTTGGATTTATTGCCCTTTTTGTGCGTTTTTCGTTGCTATTTTAAATATTATTACTTTACAAAATCTTCACCACTGACACTACTTGACCAATTGAAACCAAACTTAATATGGATTTTTCAGGGAATTTTGCCTAGAATTGGTCTAGGGATTTTTTATTCGTCGAAAAACACCGCCGTTGTTACTAAAAATAGAACAGAAAAAGTGGGAGGTCAGGCAGTATTTTTTCGAATGTATCTACAAAACATTTAGGTTTTACCGAACTCTTACATTAAGTAAAAGTGTTCAGCATGCTGAAATATGTTTGTGATCAAATGTTCGTAAGCCCTGTCGGAGATATTGTCATTTATGGAAGTTTTATTTTGCTTTTTTATGTTATTACTAACAAAAGCCTTCTCTGCAGAAGCTACTGAATATTATTTAATGAAATCCTTAGTTATGAGCAACGCGAATTTTATCCAAAATGGGCGCTTTTACAAAAAAAAATAGGATGTTGCTCATTAAGACAGGCGAGCGATTCAGGCTCTTTAGAGTCTCTTGTTTATCTACAGTACAAGTGCCTAAATAAAAGTATATGTAACGACACTGGTATACCCTAGCCGTCATTGAAACACACGGAAAAGAATCATACAACAAAACGGGATGTCTTTACGTTCCGAGTTGGCAATATCCCACTTATCTGTATTCCATGAGTGGCAACAAAATAAACAACTTGGTGGTCCTATTATTTCAAAAAAAGAAGATTGAGCTTACCCTTACGATGCATAAATTGGATGTTTCCCCTGTGTTTCCGTATCTTTTGCAGTCAACCCCCTCCCCACCCTTCCCAGCGTATAATAACAGTGATATTTAAATTTGGTCTTTTCTAAAATACACAATTATAAAAGAATTTCGGGTAAATCTAGATAACACGTCGGTTTTATAATGACATAGGTGATATATGATTAAGTATGACTAGCCAGTGAATGATTTTCTGAATTTATGGCATTTTACTTGTATAACCATTACTATGAAAAATTATTGTTGGAGCTCTTATTGTTGTTCATACTAAAAATAAAACTTTAAAATCTACCTTTTCATAAATCTATTCATATTGACATTGTAGTTTATTTGGAATAAAAACATTCGTCTGAAAATTACTTTTTGTGAATAAATCATCGGCAAAAAAAAGAATCATCGGACAAAAACAGAACAATGTTTATTGTACAAACCGGCTTTCCGAAGAACAACCCTCCCAACTGTGGTTACGGGTTTTACTATTGGAATGTTTAGTCATACAACACATCAAGAATTCACTTTAAGTTTTGCAGGGAGGGATGAAACGTGTGTAGAAATATATGGGCTACCTAATTTTTTACTTTATTAAATGAATCTATGGAGTTACGAATGGACAGTTTTAGTAGTTGGTGTAGGAAATGAAGTTTTACTTGCCTCTGAGCAAGTATCATCGACACTTTGTTTTCGTGTTGATTATTTTCTTTTCCGTTTTTTTTTTTTTTTTTGTTTTTTTGTTTTTTTTTTTTTTGTGTTGATTATTTGTTCTGTTGGTTGAATCAACTGAAAGCTATAATTTCTAATGTGTTCTGTTATGTAGAGTGGGCATATAAAGACTCCAATTAGACTAATGGAGTAGTCAAGGGAACCAAGATTCGAGTCGAAATCAAAAGAATATCCATTGTATGCCGAGGATAAATACTAGACAGGGGAAACAGACATACACAACAACGAACATGAAATAACCAAAAGATAGCAACAAAACTTAAGTTAATGAGCAAGCCAGACTCCATTAAAACACTTGGAGGATAGACCATGTACACTGGTGTGGTAAGTGTCTTCGGCTTTCCTGGAAACAACCATGGAGTTGCTTTTAAAAGGTACGCCCGGGGACGAATGAGGAAAGGAAACTATGACACAGTGAAAAAATCGGTTCTCATGTTGCAGATGGATACATCATAACGTTCCCTCAGTTCATTCTTTTGTAGTGATGTCACTAACTTTAATATTGTAATAACTAAGGAACTGTTAAAAATATCTTTCTATTCTAATAATTTTGTAAGATTTGTGGACTCAGGGATTTTGTAACACTCATGCAAGTAAGGTGGGGTTTGTTACCTAAATTTCATTTTGTAATATGACAACAAAGTGTCAATGTAATCCAGTGCAATCCAGTTCTTGCATTTGACAAAGATATTTTAAAAATGTACATGATACAACGACTCAGAGCAGTTAAGTTTAATAAATAAATGATATTTATAAGGTTATGCAATGTGCTATTTTTTAATATTAAAATCAGGTTCAAATGCTACACATATATATATAGTGAGAGGGAAAACCTTTTTAATGACTACTCACCATTAGTTACCTATAGTATGTTTGTACCATAGTGGGTCTATCTTTAAAGGAAAGATAGCACATATTTTGTTTGTCATATTTAACCTGGTTCTAAGAACAATGTGTGTCAATATTACGAGCCATTTACTATAATATTTTTGACATGTATTTATGATATAGGTACATGTGGTTTGAAGAGGAATCCTTGTAGAAATGGCGGAACCTGTATTCTCAGGTCTGAGGGAAAACTAAAGCCTGTTTGTATGTGTAATCAAGGATATAAAGGACAGTACTGCCAAATTGGTAACACCTATAGTTACGGTGTGCCTTGTCCAAGTTTGACCTAATTACATATCAGAAATAAATGACCAATTAAAAAGTCCTAGACTTCCGTTGTATTCGTTGAAATTCAAAGCATTTGACATTTAATTTGTATTGCTTTTGTTTCTTTTTCTTTTAAAATTAAGTAGATTCTAATTCCCTTAAATACTGGTTTACTTGTGGCTCCGTCAATCATTTCGGCCAATTTAATGATATTCATATCTTTATCAAGATATTATAAGCTAGAAAGCAAATTTCATATATGATAGTGTATTGATAAAAACATGTGAAATTTGTTTAGGTGATTCTTAAATACCAATCCATATAAAAATCAATAGATGTGATTCAAGATACAGGAAAACCAACCAACCAGGCAATTATTTCTTGGTCCTCTGATGCTATATTTTTGACGTAAAGAATTTTAAAAAGGATTTTAAAATTCTTCCTTGAATTAAATGTTCTAATATCACTTTGCCTTGATTAAGTAATTGCAATATACTTTACATAAGTTTATAGTACATTCTATTACAATCGTCTTTTATTGATCACTTGTATCATTAATGGATGCAAAGTAATCTGTTCCTCTTTCATATAATGTTTGTACAAATAAAATGTCTTTGCCTGTATTATATTAAATAAATGTCTGTATCTGTCTGTTTGTATATGAAAATTAGAAAAAAAAAGAATAACAAATTAAGGAAGGTAACTCATGCAAAGAGCCAATTTAATACAAAATTTTTGAAATTCAGTGAAATCCATTTTTAATTTTAACCTCGATGAGTTTGTTATGATGTTGAAATTAAATAACACTAGTGAAATCTTTTTCTCTTTGATACCGATTGATATCCGGCTCTGTCATGGCAGAAATTCTAGTGATCGTCCGATTTTGACGTCACCAATGGTGTTGGAAGAAACAGGTAAAAATGTCATTTTCGACCAATGAGGTAGAAAATGATATGCAACCACACAAAGGCCAATGGCCATTGTAATATTTTTATATCACTAGTTTGTTTCACATCGTCCATGGTGTGATATTGCTAATATTTATCTGTCTAAGAAGTAGATAAAACAACCAAATCATAGAGAATAAGAGCATTCCATATCGTTGGAACGAGTTTAACCCTTGAGTGCCAAGGCTATTTAAGGGTGAGTGTTTTTGGCATAATAAGGGTTAAAGCGATACTTTTCATCTTGATGTTTTTAGAGGGTGTATGAGAAAATCAGAATATTACCCATATATCTTTTTTTGTAGAACCTCCACTTAAGGTTCAGTGTTCCTGGACACCTTTCGCTCCCATAGCTGACCCAACAGAGTGCCATTCTTACTTTGACTGTGGTGGTGTAAATGGAAGACAACCAGCAAAGAAAGAATGTGAATACCCATTATTGTTCGATGTAATTAAACAAAAGTGCCTAGATTACAAGCTAGTGTAATGTGGAAATAGGAAAATTTTCAAGTCGAAATGTAAGAATTTCAACTGTTAATTAGAAAATATTTGCATATGCGCGGTATTGGGGTCTTACGTTTGGCCCGATAGCAGGCTAGTTCAAAATTAAAATGATAGTGCTATACATAATTGTTTTGTGCAATTTAGCATTTTAGACACAGAGTAATCCTTTTAAAGTCCGTTCTCCTAGTTTAAGTTGCCAACATTGCCAAAAAATAAGATACTTTTAGGTAGTTTTTTTTTACAAGAAGACTAAGTATGGCTTTACATTATGATGAAGCTAATAAAATTAATTTGGTGTATGGTTCAATTTCCTATGGCAACTTTGTTATTGAATTATCTACATGTACAAAATTTAAGCCAATCATAAACCCATAATTATACTCATTACACTCAAGGTAATTACAGAAAATATCAACATAGAAAGTATGTGCATGGTTCGTGTGAAACAGTTTATCCGAGCTGCGAACAGAAATCAGACGGCTTTCACCCACAAAAAGAGTCCAAAAACCGGTTCATGATTTGCGACAATGAAAGGCTAAAAAGTGTTGGGATTTGCCCAGACAGTAGTAACGGACCACAGATTGCAACGAATAAGGGATGCAGGAATATCTTTAATGTCTCACCTGAAAACGGTGGTTGGATGCCAAACTGCACTAAAAAAAGAGATGGTTATTATCCACTTAAAAAGGGTGGTTGCCATCAATTTCTTATTTGTAGAAAAGGAAAATTTAAGATTGGAGAATGCCCTCGGGGTTTAGGTTTTAGATACCATGAATCTAAACAAGGAAACCGAGTGACATGCAAACCAAAAGCGGAAGTTTGTAGACCATGTGGATATAAACTATAGTAATATTCAGATGATAAAAAAAATAGATAGTGTGGGTATTAATAAACAAGCGCCGGGAATTATGCACAAATCACAAGACATTTACGCTAAAAACATTTTACATGTTTCAATTAAAACAATTGAAAAACCACATGCGAATACTTTCTGGAACTTTATAAAACGATGCACCGTTAATATAAAACACCATATGTAAATGATTTAAATCAGTGAAATTACGAACTAAACCGTAAAAAAACTTTTTATATGTACTTACATGTACGACAGCCCTCAAATAGAAGTACAAATTGTGATAGCCATCGAAATTCATATTGTCTGTTCACAAACTAGTCTACCAAGCATAAGAATGTCTATGAAAATGTTTAACTTAGTGATAATTTCATTATCTTAATGTTTATTTTTCGACTATTTTTTCATAAAAAATTTACAAGAGATTTTACTTGCTTGTAAACTTTCAGTCATTTTGTACTGATGTTGGATGATAGTCTAAAAATAATCAAAAGTATTTATTCCATTACCCAGTAAAAGAGATTTTAAACAAAATAAATGTTTTACCCAGTTTTATATTGTGAAGGGAGAATTGAAAATCTACAGTATAACGAATCTCTGTCGGCAAGACAAATATGTTTGGCGTTGGAAAGGACTTTGTTCTCGGTCGTTGGTGTTTTAAGAAATATCAAACAAATTGTACTGTTTTTTCTTAATACTTTCTCTACATTTTTATACTCTTTAAGACTCCATTCAAGTTGATTCGCGATCATCTTTATCTAAAAGAAGTTAATTTTCATTACAAACATAAAGAACTGTCAGATTCGTAATTGTGTCTGCGATATATTTAAAAGTAAGGTTTTAACTATATTGACTTCATTTACTTCAGCAAAGTGATAAAAGGATGATGACTACGACAGCAGTACATCCAAAATAGTTTTAATTAAAAGAATTTACCATCATTTGTATTGCGTAAATGACAATGGGAAAAGTAGATACTGAGGTGTAAAGGTAGGGAAAGTGTATGGAAAAATCAAGTCTTGTATGTATAGAATATAATTCTACTTCTTCTCCTATATTCTCCTTGATTCCGCCTTCTAAATTGAAAATATTGAACTATTTATCAGTCACAGCCATCTAACACTGTCGAAGATTTGGAAAAACAACCCCGCAAAATGAAGGCTTAAAACGTCTATTAATTTCGTAAAGATAGTTCATAACACTTTGAAATGGAATAATTTTTACAAACAGAAAAAAAAAACAAGTTTGTAACTGATAGATTTATAACGTATGTAGCGGTTTATGCCCCCGGCACAATATGCATGTTACGTGGCTTTAGTGCCATTTTTCATAGCAAATTCACGTGCAAATACATACAGAATATCGACAGTTTTGGAGGCGAACAGGAAATATCACAGTGAACCCGTGATATAATGTTTTGCCGAAACGTTCAGAACTGACATCATTCTGCTTATTGACGAATTCACAGCCGATATGAAATACCATTGTCAATGGAATTTTGAGTTACCACAGTAAGAACAACAGAAAAAATAAAGTTGCCGATAAATGAATTATAAACACAACCAAACTCGTTGACACTGTTAATCAGTTAACCTTTATACATGCTGATTACTCTGATAGAAAATGCAAATAAAAAGTGTCGACCTTTTGAACATTAGAAAAAACACCACGAAGCCAGTAAAGTTTCAAAACTTAAATGAATCGTTAAAATTTACAAGTATACAATACAAAGCAATACAAGAAATGATATCCTCATACATGGCTTCCGTAAATTACACCACGTACAGTTTACCCTCATGGTTCAACTAACCATTTTCTAAGTTTTCCTTACTTCACATGTTAAATAAGTAATTTTCGAACTGAACTTTCACTGAGAATTCCTAGGTTATGTGATACATTTAATATGCATACCGTTGCAAAGCTTGAAAAACAACGATTTCAAGATATTATTATACAAAATGTACAATGATTGTAAAAATTTTTCATAAAGTTTATCTGAATAAATAATACTGACAATCCATAATCGTACCTTTTCCGTTTCTCACACATGTTTACAATATTCATTCGCTTTTATTGTAAATTAAAAATATAATTTGAAAGTACAAATTCGAAGGTTTATTTTGACTACTTTTATTCAACATACAAACATATAATGCACATACAATGCATATCTATAGGTTTTGATGCTACACTGAGGGGTGGCCGGGTAGCTTTTTGACCCGGAAGTGCTAAGTGGAACCTCAAAAACAACTTGCATAATCCTTATATAATAATAGATTTATATCATCATAACAGTACAAAGTAAAACACAATCTTTAAAAAAACTGAGTGTTTTGACTTTAGACAATTAGTCGGATTCTGAAAAGTTTTGTAATTTTTATTTTTTTTTTGACATGTGACCTCATGTAATTAAGGGTTCTCTGTATCTGCAATCGCTTAATCTGGAAGCTTATGCAAGTTTTTTTTTAATTATACCATCTAATATACCGGTCTCAGTCTGACCTTTGTGAAATAAAAAAAAAAGATATCAGAGATATCCTTAAATTTTCTACTTAAATTTTATGAAACGTTTTGGCTCCTTATTTTCAAACCGGTTAAGTCCATAAACCCAAAATAACAACCTTCCTTCTGTGGTATGTAATCTTCTTGTAAAATGTGTAAAGATTAACCAACTGATATTCAAGTTACCACTCCAATTAC
Source organism: Perna viridis (assembly GCA_037379345.1). Classification (NCBI taxonomy): domain Eukaryota; kingdom Metazoa; phylum Mollusca; class Bivalvia; order Mytilida; family Mytilidae; genus Perna; species Perna viridis. Next base: position 34,338,955 of record CM074517.1, read on the forward strand.
TGTATCTACGAAAAACGACATTGAATTAAAAATGACGACAGCGATATACCATTTTAGGTAGTATTAAAACAAAAAAAAAATATCGAAAAAGGAAAACAACTTCTTGTCAAAATCTGATTTTTCTTTTATTTTATAATTTGCAAACGAAGCATTTAAGTCAGGTAAGTTCAGAGAAGAAGAGTTTTAAAGTTAGAAATAATAACAGGGAAATATTAATAAGAAGTTAAAATTGCAGTTATAGGGACCAAAACGCCATAACTCCGTAACTGATTTTTCTTGTGTTTTGATTAGGAATGATCTTGTCCGCTTCATGATATATAAGTTGATATTGTTCTCATATAAATAACCAACCAAAAAAAAAACCTTCAAAAATGGCAAAAGTACGGCATAAACGGGTTGTTGGTTCAACTTGGAATTTTCAAGGAATTTAAGATATATATCATCAAACTTCAGAGCCTAAGACCCCTACAGTCTATTTGTAGTAAGGCGGACTATGGATGGATCAAAAATCGAAGCATTAACCTTTAGCAGAAGACCCTTAGGTACAATAAGTTTATTTAATTATGTCCTATTCAGAGGAGAAATTTGAAAGTATGGTAACATGGACGACGGATGCCAAGTGGTGACAATAGCTCTAATTGTCCTTTGTGCCAGATGCGCTAAAACATGGGATAATTTTGATGAATTTGAAACATTCTTTAGGGGAAAGGAAGTCAGTTATTATGATTCGTAAAGATAAACAAAACAAAAAAAATCATGAAGTAACAATAATACATACATACAAAGTAACAAAAGTAAATAAGCAACTCGGACTCCACTTAAAACTGGGAACGTGGACCAGGTGCACCGGTATGGTAAGCGTCCTCTGCCTTTCTAGAACCACCTCCGAGTTGGCCATAAGAAGTCAAGTCCAGGGTAGACAAAAGTAGAAAGGAAAACTATAACACGTTGAACAAAACAGATTTTATGGTGCAGATGGAAACACCAAAAGCTACACACTACCATCATGAGAATTTAAATATAACCGATACTCGACAGTTAAGTACGCTACATTTAACTATTACACTGAAGTTGTGTATCATTTTAAATCATATGATAAATGGTATTAAAGCCTTTCGAGTCGCAGGATAATCTTCAAATTTTTCTTTGTACCATCTACAAAAGATAGATATTAAGTATAAAAGGTACAAATCACTTTAATGTATTGGCCTTAATCTATCACGTCACAAAACCCGTTCTATCAATTAAGCTAGCAGTAACCCTTGCCCGTGCAATGTAACCCTGAAATACACATTAGCATTGCTTTACAATTCATATAAAAGTTATGACCAGTTTTTACTTTTTGGTTTTCAAAAAGCTTGATAGGATGACAAGTTTATTCTTCGTAAAAGTTTCTTACATGTAAATACTATAAACAAACAGACAGTGTTTAACGATAAATTTTGAAGAAAATTACTGAATGTTCATATTTAGTTTTAGTTTACCTTTGAATCTTCAAACAGTGTCTTTAATGAATCGTTAAAATTTACAAGTATACAATACAGGGCTCTATAAGACAAAAGAAATTTCCCCAAAACTGTTGATATCCTCATATATGGCGTCCGTAAATTACACCACGTACAGTTTACCCTCATGGTTCCACTAACCATTTCCTAAATTCCCCTTACTCAATATGTTAAATAACTAATTCTCGAACTTTCACCGAGAATTCCAAGGGTACGTGATACATTTAACTCTATAGGAATAACTCGTCGGAGGACGTTGAAATAAAATGTGTATTTTGTCATTGCCTGATGCTTATTAACAGAGTGGGAGTGGTTGTTCTTTAATAAGATGTTTTTGTACGAATGATTTGTTCTGTTTTTGTACGATGATTATTGTTTTTCGCCGATCATGTTTTGCATTTTATATTGTATATATCATATGATCTTCCGCATTGTTAAATTTGTTTTTTTTATCCGTTCCTGATTACTTCGGAGTGTAAACGAAAGAATTTCTGAAGTTCTGCGCCATAAAAGTTAGCATCTTTATCTTGATTTTCTCCGATGAAGAAATATTTTGTTCTTGTTTTTATCCGAATCAAATGTGTTCGGTTTTTTTTCCGTTTAGTTAAAGGTATAACAATATACTGAAATTAAATAATTTTACAATGTCTTTGGTTTATATTTTTTCAAAACAAAAATACGTCGTTGTAAGTATTTCTCTAATGTACATATTAAATTTGCGAACTTAAGTGTTTTAACCTCTTACTATCAGAAAAAAAGCTAGAGGTTTAATTTCAAATCTAATATTAGTGTCATTGTTTAGAAGACAATTATATTTTTTTACTTCAATTTTCAGGCGAGCCAAGCGCGTTCATTCCACCCCTATAATTTGGAACAATTAATTTTGATTGTTCAAACATTCTGTCTAAAATATTGTACTATTTACCCCCATTACCCGCCCTTGAATTATCAGTATTGCACTACATCAAATATTGCATATTTACACTTTAAAAATAAGCGTTAGTTAATAATACGTTTTTATGTTACTTTTGAAGCGGTGTGGCGTATAGTACTTGACGTTTCTATTCAAAATGTAGTTCATTGGAATTGTAGTGACAGACTATTTCTCATGCCGGTAGTTTTTATGGCATTGTCATTCTTTGATATGTTATAAGCATTCTTTAAGTGGATATCACATCAGTCTATAGTGTTTATGTTGAGATGTTTCACGGAGAGAATTGGATATATTTTTGAGTGAATCTGTCTACATCCTTTCAAAGCGCGAGTCTCTCTAGTATCTTGTCGCAAAACCGTCTCAATTTATTGGTTAATAGTCTTTTCCCTCAGCCAGATATAGATTGATCAGACAGTAAGCGACTCTTCCATTGACTGATAAATACTTGGGATAACCAGTTGGATATATGCATTAGGGGGCGAGGGGTTTTGTGTATAATTTAAGGATACAATAGTAAACCAAATTGACCAACAAAGTAATAATTATCCCTGTAACAGCAATAAACATTCGCGCAAAAAGTATTCTTCTACCAAAACCTTTATCAAAAGTGGGAATATAAATATTATCAAGTTTTCCAGCCTAAAATACGATTAGCATTGCCTCTTCTAATCCAAATTACATGGACAGATTCAATATAACGCGGCTCATAAACGCAGCGTTTTTGTCAAGGCTACTTATATGAAACGAAAAGTGTATATAAAAGTAAAGAACCTTAATGAGCGCGCTCACATACCCCACGCGTCCCCGTGTTGGATACTCAAGTAAATTTGTTTGTAAGAGAAATACATATAGAAGGACCCAATAAAAAAGGAATAAGAGTGTTTAGGCTTTAGACCTTTATCTTCTAACTAATTTCTGTTACTCAGAAAGGTAGTTTCAAACTCCAGACTGTGATTTCTTTTAGTTTTAGTTAATCAGTAAATATCATCGTAGCGGAACACAACGTACACTTGATCTGTAACTTATCATGGTCAACTTATATACCAAAAAATCATGTCATAATCTGCAAGCGTTTAGAAAAAAAGTCTGAAATACGGTTATTTTTGTGAATTTTGCTAAGTTCAAAGCCCTACGGGTAAAAATCATCTGAGCGGAACCAACTACAAACTTGTCCTGTAACTTATCAAGTGGAATTTCTGTACTAAAATCATTTCAATATCTGCAAACGTTTAGAAAAAAATCCGGAAACTGTTATTTCTGTGAATTTCGCTAAGTTCAAGGCCTGTAATTTCGGTAAAAATCACCAGAGCCAAACGAAACTTAAACTTGACCTGTAACATATCATGGTAAACATATACATGTATACCAAAAAATCATATCAATATCTGCAAGTGTTTAGAAAAAATGTCCGAAAACCCGTTATTTTTGTGAATTTTGCTAAGTTCAAGGCACGTAATTTTGATAAAAATCATCGGAGCGAAACGAAAGTTTAAACTTGACCTGTAACTTATCATGGTGAATTAATATACCAAAATTATGTCAATATCTGCAAGCGTTTAGAAAAATGTCCGGAAAACGGAAAACTTATTTCTGTGAATTGCACTAGTTCAAGGTCCGTAATTTTGGTAAAACTCATCAGAGCGGAACGAAACGTAAAGTTGACCCGTAACATATCATGGTGAACTTATATACCAAAAAATCATGGCAAGATCTGCAAGTGTTTAGAAAAAAGTCCGGAAAACTACTATTTTTGCTAAGTTCAAGGCCCGTAATTTAAGTAAAAATCATCGGAGCAGAACGAAAGTTTAACTTGATCTGTAACATATCATGGTTACCTCATATACCAAAAGTCATGTCAATATCTACAAGCGTTTAGAAAAATAGTCAGGAAAACTGATGATGGAATGACGGACCGCCGGACGGACTGACGGACGGGTCACAAACATTATACCCGTCGCAACTGCGTTGCGTGGGTATAATAAACAAATTGTAAAAATGAACCCCAAAAAATTCCACTTTCTTGTATATCGGTCATGCCATTTTCAACTTTAAGAATCGTTGATAATCATGGAACTAAAAGATCCCATCGAATAAAAACAAGAACATTGGAATTTGATAATTTTCTAAAACGCACAAGTGTAAAAGATGTTTAGGTTAATGTAAATATCACGTCGTCTTTGTTATGACATATATGATCTTCAATCGAAATACTTTAATCAAATGACTAAGCATGGCAAGTCAGTATACGGTTTTGTAAATTTCGTGGTATTTTAGTCAAAACAATAATGAAGTTTGAGCTCTTATTTGTATTTATGCTAAATACAAATATGTAATACACACCATTTCATATTTTGTATATATTTGTAGTTAATTCAGATTCATAATAAAATCATCGTCTGCAAATTACTTTTTGTAGATCAACCATACGTAAAAAACAAGAATCATCGGACAAAAACAGAACAAATCATTGTACAACAGTGTGTATAATGGTAAGATATATTGATAAGACAAAAAATCAAGTAGCCGTTATCAAGACGATCGCGGTTATCATTATTATTATTATTATTTATTTTTTATCTTAGTTCCTTTTGGTTGCCTCCTTGATATCGACGCAAAATGTGCGTATTTCTATTCAAAACTGATAATGTTGTGCATATGGTACACGTGAATCAGTATTGTATTATAGACAGTCATTTGTTGTTTTCAATGGAAACACATTATTTCAGCTGACGCAAACTCTTTCGACTGCTAGCACTATCATATATACAAAACCTTTTCAAAAGATATAATACACTTGATTATTTACTACCCAGTCAGATATCAATATTTACTATTTGTTGTATTAGAAACGTACCCATGGTGATGGAAAGCTCGTGGCCCAAGGTTACATGTTGTTGACACAGCAAAAGCCACAGCAGGTAATGAATTACAAGCCAGTGCATATCCCCACCATTCCAATATTTCTCCCAGAAAGTTGGCTCCAGATACATAGTTAAACATACCACCTGTTTACACATACACATGTATGTAACTTTTCTATATTAATTGGCTTTGAACTAGGTTGCTATCGCGTTTCATCAACCAGGCCTGATGGTTATGTGACCGACCGAACTTTTTGAGGGTTGGTAAACTTGATAGACGTTGCGTCCGTTGTTGATGTCACATTCGATTGAACCGGGGTGGTCCCGAAAACCGAAATATTGCTATTAGAATGTGGAGTTATCAAAGGCAATATAAATATCAAAATGTTCGAAAATGGTTGTTATTTTAGGATTACAATCATAAAACCTTGAAAGATGCCGTTAATTGTGGAGGGAAAGCATTATTCGATCACAAGAAAGTCTATTTTCATATGTCGACGGGTAACATTAAGAAATGCTTGTTTCCCATTTCACTAATATATCTAAGTTGTTTCTTGACATATTTTGATAAACAAATTTTTTTGAAAGAGCAGTTTGTGCTGCAGACGATGTCATATTTTTCATGGCGTAATGATAAGATCAAAGCGTATTACAATATCACATTTGTCTCCCCTTTGATGTGGACATTGTATAAATTGAAAGAAACCGCTTTGAAGACAAAATGTTAGACATTTTTTTTAACGTTATGCGAACAGCTTTTTAATCGGGACTTTTATTTACTATATTAATAATTTATTGCATAACCCCAATGAAAATACATAGAAAATGTTCAATCAGTCTTTTTCAAAAGCCTTTTTGTCCGTATTTCAATTATGTCACAAATCTTATTTTTTTCGACGTTGGCCATTGGCTAATTTCTTGCGATTGTAACATATAACAACGAATAGTATTTTTACCAAAGTATATTAACGCTTAAAAGACTGTATAAATATTCAGAATATCGTGTTTATTCTAAAAAGAAAAATAATGAGTTTTATTGTCTAATAGTAGATAAATACGCACGTTGCGTTGTCTTTTTTCCGACGTTTTGTACACGTTGCGTGCTATCCAGTCTTTATCGAAAGCTTTTTTCGTCAGCTTTGAGTGAACTGATAACTATGAAATTTTGACTTTTACATGTATATATGCTGCACATAGTATATTCTAAAAATAATGGTACTTTGTGTAACATGTATCTAAGCGGAGCATTTCATCATTTTGTCTGTGTCTAACCAAAATGTCACAACATCTAAAATTTGTATTTTATTTATTCACTCGTACATCATGCGAAATTCGAACGAAAATGGTGTGAGTAGATTTCTTCATATACTTAAAATGTATTATCCTCCTCTATGGTTTTATTATTTCATTTTTCTTAGGCTTAACAAATGGGGTTATATATATATAGTAAAACCGTGTCTAACAAAAATGTCATAGCACAAAGCGTATTTTTGACGTTCCCAAAGTAACGTTGTGTTTAGCGACGTAAAAACTCTTTTAACGTCATTTTTTAAACGATAAAAAGTATTGAAAAGTTACGATACTAGATTAAATTATTACGATTGTGGACGTTATGAATAAAAAAAATACGATTTTAGAGAATCTGATAAAACAAATGAAAGAAATGTTGAAAAGAAAACAGGAAAAAGAAAGCCCCCACCCCCTGTGCGCGCACTCCTGTCTGTTCATATGTAATGATGACCTGGTGAAATAGGGATCAGTGTACCTGCATCAAAGTATTTTGAAATATGTAGACACGCGCTTGCACATTCACTAGTGAAATATTGTAAAATCAGCGTATTTCATGATCGTCTAATTGACAATTATTTTAGCTATAAAATATAATAAGCTGTACAAATATTGCACAAATATTTTTTTTGAATATTTTTTTCAAAGCGAACCAAAAACAAAACAAAGAAATGATTTATTCTGGTGTAGCCTTTTTGACCCCTTATAACTCGAAAACCGTAAGACATTTGCGAAATCTGATTGAAAATGCAGCAGGCTTATTAATGAGGAATCCAATGAAAAATCCAATGAAATAAAAAAAATTGGAAATCGGATTAAAAAAAGTTATGACAATGCTTTAGGCGTTGCCCAACTTTGACCCCTATAACTTGAATACGGTCAAAAACACATAAAATCTGCTGTACATTTGTTTAGCCGAATAAAATAAAGAACATATTAAAAATGGAATATCTAAAATGGAAAAGAAAAAAACAATCTACATGGGTTTTAATAAAATACGTGTTTTTATCCTTTTGGCCTCTTTTTCCTAAAGCGACAGGGGTAACAAAGTCCAAATTAAATAGGAATCTTCTTAGTTGTTGGTAAATTCATATCAACATTTCAGAACAATTCGTCAACCACAACTAAAGTTATCGCACGGAAACGAAGTGTCCCCAGACCACGACGACGACGACGCGGACGACAACTGCGCCAAAACATTATACGACCGCAAGTCGTTTTCGTCGTATAATATAAACGGGAGATTTCGCTCTCAGATTTTCTCAAGGAGGGAAATTGTCCAAGGTTTTATTTTCTCGAATTGTTTAGCAATGTTTTATGTTTAGCAACAGACCTTATAAAATTTCGAAACGAGTACATGTATTTGGAAATGTTAACATACACCCCCCTTTATAGATATAAAATCAAATAGGAAAGATTTACTTTATACGTTTTCACAATGTGATTTCCGGGGTTGTGAGTGCTACTGACTTTTTTGCTTGTAGGTTTGTTTCCTTTCTGTTTTAGTACTTTTTTTAGCGCATCACGAAATTTGTTTTCATAATTCCTAACATTTTTCTCATAGGATAAATTTCCTTCAAATCATTTTTGAATGGTTGATGCCAAACTATTTACCATATCAGGATGCAATCTGATCATCTTAATTGACCAAAACGTACAACAAAATTAATATCTAGTCGGATAATTAAATTATAAAACATGTCGTGTGTGTTATTTTATGTAAAAAATTAAATAAGCACACTTCTTTTTACACTACCAGGAATTTTACAACATATTTCTTGAACTTTTAATGCCAATATAAATTCAGTAAGTTTCTTTCGCACAACAGTTCAGTAATATATTATCTATTATTATACCTCAGTATATAAACATCAATACAAAATTTTCTACTGTAACATTGCTATTTTCCTCCTTTTTCAGTGTTTGACTGTTGAGCAGTCCACAGTTTTCAGACTATTGACCGGCAATGTCACCCGCTTTCGCGGATTTTTAGTTCCGTCATCTAATTGGACAAAAGTTTTATATTTATTCGCAACGCTCGGACTTCACCCTCTCTTAATGAAAACCCCGAAATTATCACGTCTGCTCGTTTTTTCTGCTGACTCACAAATGGCAAGGTTTGCCTCCTTAACTGACCAGGATTTGGACACAATTATTGACCAAAAGGACTTAAAACACAAAATCCGTTTTACGCGTGTCGAAATAACTTTCAAAACTTTACAAACGCACCGACATGCAATTTTGGTGAATTCCATCTGGCATAACAATTAAGAATTCGACAGTTAATTTTATGTTCAAAGAGTAATCAAGGGAACCAAGGTTATAGGGTAATCAAAAGAATGCAATCCAGGGACAAAGACCAGACATGGAAAACAGACATACACAACAAAAAACATAAAGTAACTAAAATCCTACATACAAAGTAACAAAAGTAAATGAGCAACTCGGACTCCACTAAAAATTGGGAGCATGGACCAGGTGGTTATAACTTTAAAAACACATAATTGTTACATTTGATTGTTATTCAATAATATTGTTAACTCTTTGTTTTTATTTTACTCAATACTGCATACTGGCGCCCTCCTCAACAGGTCTTGCACTTTAACACAGATGAAATTGAATGTTTGTGAGAAAATATTCAAATGTGTACATTGTTGCTGTTTTTTATCATACAGACACCGTGTAATTGATGTTGAAGGCTACTTTCTGAAAATTCAAACTCCTATAAATTACTGGTGAAAAGGTCAATGAGACAACATTCAGATTAAAATATTGCCATAAGATGCATGGTTTTCTGGTTTTGAACATTTTGAGGTGATGAGGGGAAAATATTAGTGACATTCAAATTGAAAATATTGTAAAAAAAAAACCGTTTTTCTGGGTCATCATTTTGAGATGATCATTCAACAATTCAACAATGGAGGGATATGGAGTAAATATATTACAAGTCTAATGTTTTCGGTATTATAAAATATATAAACTATATTGTCCTACGCCTCGGGCAATAGCCACAGTCTTGAGGAAAAATAAACTTGCTATTTTCCTCATACCCAGTCAATAAGTATATACTACTATTTCAGTACTGTCATTTGTAGTTAATTATCAGTACTGAAATTTTCAGTTAGTTTCAGTACTGAAATTTTCAGTTAATTTTCAGTACTGAAAGATTCAGTCGTTTTTCAGCACTGTTTTGATCAGTACTTTATAATAACAGTTCATGTGTAGAGCATGTAATATTTTTTGTAACATTTCACCAAGAATATATGTTTCATAATGAATGTACATTGTTACAATTGTAGAACGATGTACGTCGCAATACAAAAAAGACGTCAAATTTCGCCGATTTCGACGTTACCAAAAATGACACCAACACCGTACGCTACGTCATAGCAACCTAGAAGAAAGTAAACTTTAAGGTGTAATATTACGTGATAATTCCACAGAAAAAAATGAATAAAACTATCGGTAGAAACCGTCGACAATGCTTTAAAAGTTCTATGTTTCATTTTTGGATCATAGACTGTTTTCACCAAATTTCTCCTTCCTTCCGACTTTGGTTTTTTTTTTATTTGAAAATATCATTAAAATGAATGCAGATTGTTAGCTTACTATCGCAATTTACTCCCAACCCCAATTGTTATTTTTGACTCGGCCAAATAAGAATAGAAAAAAAATATTTGTTATATAGACTGTTTGTCGTTCTTTTACCGTCGACGTTTGTTTCTGTTTATATTCCGATTACAATGCATTTTTAAACAAGTTTTCCAGATAGGATTAAAACTTTATCTTGTCACCTTATAAACGTCTAATATTATTTTCTAACTGAGATATTTTCATGCTTAATTATGTCAGTAATAAATATTTAACTTAGTATCATATATCAATGTTGATGACTGTTGTTTTCCACCAATTACTGGTCTCGATACTAATATGAATATTTATTAAGAACTTGTGTACGTAGCACAATGAAATAATCTTATTATAATTTTTTAATCAGTTCCAGTCGACTAATGACAAGTCAAAAGTAGTAATATAATCTTCACTTCGGAAAAACAATATATCAATTCTGAAATGAACAACGTTAAATATTACAAGCAGATACTTGTATCTTATGTACCATGGCGTATTTTACCTGCTAGTTTCTCATAATTCAGTGAATTCGGCTACAATTGTGTACAGTGGTTATGACCTAAGGTTATGTATACACCATTTATACTAATATATAGTAAATACAACTTATTTAAGTTTGCTCGGACATCATCTTTAACAAAAAATAGAGGTCAAATTCAACCTTTGATGTAAAATATCTAAACTTGTATATAGTAATGGGATAGAGTGACCTTTAATTTCAAGTACCTTCGGGTATTCTGTATCCGGATTCTCCTGTTTGACGTAGACTCCTCAGGATGCGGTCTGACTGAATATTTACTACCATTCCTACTACAAACAAACCGACGCCTGAAATATTTGTTCAACACATTAGTAACGAATGAATTTACAGAATAATTGATTTTGTCAAATAGACTTGGATACATTTTGAGTTTTTATTTGGTTTATTCTTACGCAAGTTTTCGTTCTTTTCTTTAAACACATAATTTGTTTTTTTTTCTTTTTTACATAGGTAATTTCACAGTTCATATTTTATATGCTAACATTGATAATGACGCAAGCTTCCAGATTTTAAGTAAACAATCTGGGACTAAAGTTGAATATAGACTTAACTGAAGATGGAATATACAAGAGGGTAATAATTCCTAATTTGATGTCAAACAAACAATGGCAAATATATTCCTAACATCGAAATAAGACAGTATAAATAATATCAATATAATGTGTAGTCACCATCTTTTTGGAAAATCATTGGTTAAGTTTAAAACTACTTGTAACAGTATCCGAAAATTTTAAAAGAGATACGAAAACAGAACAATGACGTTACTTTTTTGTTCTAGAAATTTAAAAATTTCAATCTCTCCTTGTTTATATTCACTGTATAATGTTTCTCGCGTACCGTAGATAAGAATACTGTCCATATGGCATATGGAGAACAAATCTTCGATAAGCATCATTATTGGTTTCGTAACGCGTTTTTGTTTTATTTTCGTTAAGACCTTACCGAAAATAAACTGTGGATGGATGCACCATTCCTTACTGTAGTGACCATAACATAACAGGTATCCACATTGAAGAAATCCGTTAATTCCACAAAATACAAATGCCAAAACAACCATGTACAATGGCATTGGTTTTCCTTTTAGGTGAATTGGGTATACAAAAATTCTTAAAATAAATTTATAGAGGAAATGTTAAGTAAACACATATAAACGCCACAAATTAAAAAAAAAATACTTTGACCTGAATAAAACTGAATAGTCAAAAGACTTTTGTTTCTTTTATACTTGTTTGCAGTAGACCTAGGGTAAGGGACATAACTCATGAAATCAGTTGTATGTATCACATTCAATTTCAGTGTAGTCCTTCACTGTAAGTCCTTCACTGTAAGTCCTTCAAGCTTTCATTTGAAACTGAATGAAATCAATCCAAGTTACTTTGATGCTTATATGAGATTGATGTAAACTTCTGAATACAAACGTTACAATGGTTTGTAAGAGTTGTGTTCCTTACCATAGGTATACCCTCTTAAGTCAAATAAAATAATATATATGTGAAGAAAATCAGTGGCAATAATAAATGTTGAATCTCATTTTTCAAAGACAGAAATATTACAGACACATGTTAAATGTCCAGTGTTATGACTGTCTGTCGACATGATGTCTGTAGCTTTCAGCTTATCCTTAAACCTTTGTAAGAGTAATCAAGGGAACCAAGATTATAGCGGTAATCAAAATAATTTAATCCAGGGACAAAGACCAGACATGGAAAACAGACATATACAACAAAGAACATAAAGTTACTAAAATCATGCATACAAAGTAACAGAAGCAAATGAGCAACTCGGACTCCACTAAAAACTGGGAGCATGGACAAGGTGCACCGGTAGGGTAAGCGTCATCTGCTTTTCTAGAAACACCCGCCGAGTTCTTCATAAAAAGTCAAGTCCAGGGTAGACAAACGAGGAAAGGAAAACTATGACCCGTTGAATAAATCAGTTTTCATGGTGCAGATGGATACACCATAACGGTCCACGAGTTCATAATGACGACCATAAAACTTCTGTAGTGATGACTTCAATCTTGTAGCAACATAACCCTGTTCCAGAGGAGGCCTAATTGTCCGAGATCTAGCGCGATACAAAAAGTCTGCGTAGTTTGATTTTGAGTTTGAGTTTATTTGAGTTCCATGAAGTAGTTATACTTAATTTATTTTAACTGAAAACGTCGTGTCAACAGTACAATTTGAGAGTTTTTTGCCAACGTTATCATGCCTTCTGGAATAAACGCATCAAAGCTGCGTTTTCTTATTACGCTTTAAATTGATATTAAAAAAGGGAATTTAAAGGAAGACAGTTCGATGGTGTATGATATGTTGTTTTACTTTTTCTTCTCTTTTTTTGCAATTTTTATTTGCAGGTGCATGTATATGAAATGTCTCGTTGACATATGCTAACAATGTCATATTCCTTCATCTTATTAGCAAACATTTTATAAGCTTATCTTTTTTACAAAGGAGTACATGTTTATTTTAATGATTCTAAAGGGTGACAAGTTTTTTTTAATATTTTTTTGCCAAAGCTGCACTTATTCTGGTACATACAACTGAATATTTAACATCTGATAATGGTACAGAAGTACTCAGCGTCTTCATATTCATAGGCCTGATAACATATAGAATGACAAACCTTATTTAGAGCTAAACATTTGTTTTATAGAAACTAAAGACATGATAACATATATCTCCAAAGATCTTGCATTTGATTCCTAAATGTTGGTTTTGTTCTTTCAGTGCTCAGATGGTACTCGGGGATGTTTACGGACAGGTTTTCAGGCTCGGGAAATTTGGATCTGCCAGTGTTTTAATTGCACATATCCCTAACTGGCAGGATATTTGTATACAATAATGTTCTTTCAACATGTGTTGTTTTAGGTGTAGCGTTTGTATTTCCTTCGACATATTAACTTCCACGATCAGGATTTAGTGCTTGAGTTCACATGCCGCAAAAGACTATTTCGCCATCTGTCAAAATTTTATTTAGACCCACATTATATCAGACCCCTAACTTTCTAATTCATTTAATAATGTTAAGTTGTAACCCAAACAAAATGATTAGTCCATGTCGCTGAAATTGAAGCGGACAAACATGTAACGAACAGCCCTGTTTAAAGGAAAACAAAAACTATTAACGTTTGAAAATGGTCAGTGTGTTCTCGCATAAACCTTTCCATGAAACCAATGAATGTTTTGTTTTTATTTTTCTCTCCTACATATTTTTGAGATTTACATATTGATACTACTAATTGATTGGATTGAAAATGTAATATGTCGGGCATAAAAACACGTTTTACAACACATCATTGACACATTATATATGGTAATACGTTCAAGTCATTTAACTGAGTATTTGTAACATAGCTATGGACTTTTGATTGTAATTGTAGCTTTTCCCACAGTAGTATAACTGTAGGTAAAACATTAGCCTGCACGATGAGATAAGTTCAACCTCAAATAAAAATCATGCATGTCCATATATGTTTGGCAATGTATGCATGCAGTATATAACTAGAATAGGTATGGAATGTGTTATAGAGACAACAGTACCACCGAGATTAAAATGTCAGCCCAAGGTCACCGATAGGTCTTCAATGAATGACGATAAAACTCTCAAACCACACCACAGGAGAGGCTGCAGCTTGCCCCAAAACATATTTATACACAGGTACAGTCAAGGAGTTGCCTCTATATTCTCAAGTAACATTACAATAAACTAAAGGTGCAAACGAAACAAGACATACAGAGGTCAGGAATGCCTTAATTTGGACGGCGCAGAAAAAAATGCGTTGGGGATAAAGTACTTTGATTTCGTGATTACCATCCTCTCCCTTTAAATCTGACCAATGTGGACTACTAGCAGTTAACCGATATAACAGCTCCAGACCAGTTTAAACCTAAACAAAAGTTATGTCATCATCGAATGTAAAATCAATCCCAATTCTTTCCATGCGGAGTTGAGAACCACGGTACATCACAAGTCATACAATAAGGACGCAGCCCATGTCACGGCAAAATCTACTTCTAAATATAGTGTTAAATTTCTATGTGAAGACCCAATGAGCAAATCAATGTTAATACACAAAATTGCTATCCTTAACGATTAACAATATCATAGATATCCCTTAGGAATGAGCTTATTCAATGATTTAGTTAACTTATGGGGTGCATCGAGCTTTCCGTGCTTTGGGGAGAATATTACCGTAAAACAAAGGGTGAGAGATACCCATACGTTTTAATCCTTTACAAGTACATCTGTGTTTGGGAATGAGTTCCTTGTATCGGTTAAAAAAATTGTGCATGATTTTAAATTTAAGAGTTTGTGGTATCGCAATCATTGGTGTAGTTAAGTAATTTCTCGGTTATATGCATCTTAAGTGGTTTATGAAGCATTCATAGAAATAAATGGGTTAGAACTGATGCTTATAGACATATGTGAGGTAAGAAAATTGGGGGTATTTTTGCAACAAAACAAATCTAAACTGTTAAGACAAATGTCATTACTTTCCCAAATTTATGGACAATTTTTATTGCTATTTTGAATTTCTGAAAGAATTTCCTAAATCGGCTTTTCTCCATCATCGTTATTTGTGTGGTTTTAGATAAACAATGTACCTTACATCATTTACATAAAAAAATACTTTATTGCATACATATATTGCAGGTAAAATACTCCGGATTTTGCTGAATTTACTCGTGAATACGTTTTTCATTCTAAAGACAAATACAGCCAAAATGATAGCATACATTTACTTTCCTACTCAATGCTTAATAAGCAATTGTCCTTCAAATGACACTTTTGAAGAAAATGCCTTGTCATAAGCATAACACTGAAAACGTCGTATGTTTATGCAAACATTGTTTAAATATCTTCACAGAGCCTTATTCACTCACATTGTGACTTCACACGTAATTCTATCTACTCTCGCGGAGAGCATAGACCATAGACCATAGACTCTGTCCTGAGCGCTATGAACAAGCTTGTGCAAAGTGCACAGTGTGCTTTCTTCATCTCATCTGTTGTTAACTTTCTCCAGGAGTTTCTGTGCCGCCTTCCTTGTAAATTGCGTTCAAGGGACTGTCTCGTGATAGTTCCTGGATTTTTTTTCTTAGGGTACTATGTCCTATCTACGCCCACTTCCGTCCCCCTCTAATTCTACATTCTAACATGGCTTGACGCGTTCACTTCGTAAACAAAGGGGGTTTCTAATTAGCGTAAAATCCTGCCCGCACTTACGCAATTACAGTCATTAACGGGTCACTTTTCATTAAATTCATCGATTATAATCATTTACTTATTATGAAAGCAGTAAAGTCAATAATAGTTCTTAAGAAACGCTATTCTATTACGATCTTAGCGTACTACATAAGAACACGTCTAATGTTCTTGTCAAACGCTAGGCTATTCTACCTTCACTCCCACATCTATCGTTTTTGATAAGTAAACCCATACATATATGGTTTCATAACCGGTGTCATCGGTCAAGATTTACTATAAAGAGACAGCAAATTGAGAACCTGATAATCCCAGTGGCAATGAACGTGTTCAAAATGTGAAACATGTCAAATGACTGTTTCCGGCACATTGATTTTCGGCTGGCCAAGCATTGAAGGAGATAATCACGCTAGCACTTCAATAATGATATGTCATTCCAAAAAAAAAAAATAAAAAATAAATGTGTTTAAGAGAACCGTTAAAGTTAATATTTTGTTAGCCTAGCGCGGCATTTCACCATTATCGTATGACCTATATCTACGTCACATGATGTGACATCATGATTCCGTTGGTTTGAGTTTTTGTAAATGAGATTCAATTTTTGTTTTCTAATTATAAATGTTACTTCTTATTCTTATTATATACTTCTATTTAAAATATCATTGTTGAAACGGTTGAAATAATTGTACTTTTTGTAAAAAAATATTGACAAAGGTGTGCCTCGCTGACAAAAATGACTTTTTGGTCAAGTTTAAAAGAGTAATCAAGGGAACCAAGGTTATAGCGGTAATCAAAATAATGTAATCCAGGGACAAAGACCAGACGTGGAAAACAGACATACTCAACAAAGAACAGAAAGTAACTAAAATCATACATGCAAAGTAACGAAAGCAAATGAGCAATTCGGACTCCACTAAAAACTGGGAGCATGGACCAGATGTACCGGTAAGGTAAGCGTCATCTGCTTTTTTAGAAACACCTGCCGAGTTAATTGCTCATAAAAAGTCAAGTCCAAGGTAGACGAAAGAGGAAAGGAAAAACTATGACACGTTGAATAAAGGAGTTTTCATGGCGTAGATGGATACACCGTAACGATCCACGAGTTCATGATGACGACCATAAAACTTTTTTAGTGATGACTTCAATTTTGTAGCAAAATAATCCCTGGATGCCGTGCTTTAAGCTTATTTTAACTTGGGTAGGTACTATATTGGTCAAGGTTTTACACCTCGCTGAAGCTCGCATAAAGCCCGACATACAGGACTTATTTCTTAAGTGTAAGTTTAAGTTGTTTATTCATGCCATTGAAAGTATTGCGTTTTTTTTTTAAAAAGCTGCTATATTCTTTCTAACAACAGTTGATTATATTTGGATCTTCTTATTTAAGACAAAAGTCGTTCTCCGTGTTTCCACTCCTCTAAAGAAGACTTTTTGAAGTTAAATATCATGATCTTTGTGGATTTGGGGTTCTCTGTGGTATTCCATACTCGCTATATACAGTTGAATGATGTTTTGGCTTTCCTTGAGTGTCCTAACTTTGATGACCCTGTCTGCGTCTATTAGTACATCTGCGGCACATCCTGTGTGTGTAGATAGGGATAGGTGAATTATATCACCTCCTCCAGTACATCATCTTATAGTTTTTGCATGACTTTTGTCGTCATTGAGTATTCTAAGACCTAGGGATGCTGCTACAGAGAGCATTTTTGTTGTTCTTTTTATGTGAGAGAAGAGCAGGGTCATCCGCAAATTGAAGGTAATCAAGTAAGGTGTTCCTGAATAGTCAACTGGATGCAAATCATTATCTTACTCGTGTCGTTTCCATTATTACCCGATCAATAACCATCAGGAAGAAAAAAGGTGAAATGTAATAAATACTATTATCATTGGGCACATCAGCCTTAAGTGTACAGTTGAGTGTTAATATGCGAATCTATTTGCAACAAGTGACAATTGTACAATTAAAGTGTTGGCAATAATTTAAATTGGAATATGCTTTAAATCTTCCTAATGTTGTTCGGTTTCGTTTATATGGTTCGATCTGAACATCATTTGTATCTATACAAAGATATAAGTAGATGTCCATCTGCTGTTTGAATATTTCTGTGAAAATTGTATCCATTCTACTTATGGTCCTTGATCTTTGAGAGTTAGTAATCGGTTTAGCTGTGGTTAGCGTTACATCGAATTGCAAACCCCATTCGTTGGCCCAATTTTTTCAGTTATTTGATATCTTCCAGTAGTTTGTTGAGATCATTCTGGATTTTAAGAAAAGCTGGGAGTTTGACGCTAGTATTGGTATCAGGTGTTCATTTCATTGTTTAAGTACGATCGGTAGATTGTCCGTTGCGCTTTGGTTGGATTGATCATGTTCTTCAGTATTTTGTTTTAACTCTTTTGATTCAGAAATTTATTTTACTTCATTTCTTTATCTTTGTGTTTGTTTTCTGGTATGCTTCCGCTTTTCTCTTTGCTGAAATCGGAAGTGAATTAATAGATATACATCTTGACCGGTCGTATTTTTTACGTAATAATTCTATTGTCTTCTAATTTACGATTTCAAAAGAACATTTTTTTAATGTTACCAAATTGTGTTGATTAATCACTATTTTAATTCAAAATTCACCTTTTAAGATTTTTCACTTTTTTACACGCATATGCAGACCACTTCGTGTATAATATAGGATACACTTTTTAAGTCGCTAATATTGTTAGCGACATCTTGCACTCGTAGTTTCAGTACTTTATATTCGCATATATATATATATATATTTATACTCCGCGATATGCTGCAGATCTTTTCAATGTTTACTACCATAGCTTCATACGAGGTCAAAATGTACCTATTAAACATCATATACGTGTGTTCTACGTGTGTTTCTTGCTTGTATGAGAACGGGAAATTTACATGAAATGATTACTTAGCATTGAGCTGTACCAGGCACGGGGGCTCGTTACAAGATTGTATAGGTCATATACATTAGCAGGGCACGATATCTATGAATATTCATTGCCAGTTGTTTAATCTAGTTCTTAATTTGATTCCCAGGTTTAATCTAGTTCCTAATTTGATTCCCAGGTCAATAAGTGACCAAAAGATCGCTAAAATGTACCTCTTTTTAAAATATCGTACACATGTCTATGTGTGTTTTGTTTTGCTTGTATGGGAACGGGACGTTCAAATTCAAAGACGAAATGATCGGTATATGATCATTGAATTTATGTAATATTACCCAGTTTCCGATTTAAACACATGGACTCAATACAATCGACTATATAGGTCATATACATTATCAGGACCCCGATATCTATATATAGCCATTGCCAGTCGTTTTATCCGGAAAACCAATTGCTTTGATTGAAAACAAGTGGGTCTTCAGGGTAACTAAAGAGTACACAATCATATCAAGGGAACCAAGATTCTAGCGGAAGTCTTCCGAGTTTAGTGCATATCGCATTCGTGCCATTCCGGATGTTGAAAGAGTAATTAAGGGAACCAAGATTCTAGCGGAAATTAAAAGAATATAATCCAGAGACAAAGACCAGACATGGAAAACAGACAAACACAACAAAGAACATGAAGTAACTGAAATAATACATACAAAGTAACAAACGCAAATGAGCAACTCCACTAAAAACTGGGATTATGGACAAGGTTCACCAGTAGGATAAGCGTCATTTGCTTATCGAGAAACATCCGCCGAGTTGGTAATAAAAAGTCAAGTCCAAGGTAGACGCAAGAAGAGGAAAACTATGACACGTCGAACAAATCAGTTTTTTTCCATTGTGCAGATGGATACACCATAATAATCCATGAGTTCATGATAACGACCATAAAACTTCTGTAGTGATGACTTCAATCTTGTAGCAACATAACCCTGTTCCAGAGGCCTAATTTTAGGAAGTCTAGGACAATACAAAAAGTATGCGTAGTTACGGCAAGCTTTGGCATAACGTATGAGTTGACATATGAAAACTCCATACGCAAGTACTGAAAGGATGTTGCAGTAAGCAAAAATCAGGGACGAAGGATATTTGACGATTAGCGACTTCGAAGACTTCAGTCTTTGATTTATGAAACCAATTGCCTTTTTCAAATTAAATGTTTTCTTTCAATCCGGAAGACGATGGTCTGAAACTGACCGATATTTCCTGCCTTATTATTTATCATTTTAATGCAGATATGGGATATTGTAACAAATATCACTTTACTACCATGACGTTTTCTGCGGAAAAAAAGGAGGTGAGCAGTTCTGGCTTGGGGAGCATTGTAGTCTTATCTTCGGAGACTAATAGAAATTATGATAATAGTTTGTAAGACAGAGAGAAAACTATATGCAGAGACGAGCATCGATAATGCCATGTGCTAAAAACACTCCAATTTTATACCCTAGATATTGTATCCCACTTAAGGTAGGGATACACTGTGTTAACCCTATAAAACCGAGCCTGTCATGTGTGCATATAACTGTTAAGAGGCAGTCGTGTACGCAGTTATTTGAGTTGAAGTCTAAGAAGGTTTTGTAAAGCATTTTTCGATTATTTTGCGACTTACTAAAATTGATAGACAACAATGTATTCTCTTTTACTAACAGTTATTAAACTTCTTAAGGTCTTTTTGTTTTATAGAATTGAGAACTACGCCGAGAGTTTAT
This sequence comes from Perna viridis, assembly GCA_037379345.1. Classification (NCBI taxonomy): domain Eukaryota; kingdom Metazoa; phylum Mollusca; class Bivalvia; order Mytilida; family Mytilidae; genus Perna; species Perna viridis. Next base: position 34,359,576 of record CM074517.1, read on the forward strand.
ATTTCCCGTACGGAAAATAATAATCCTTCAGTGTTAGAGTGAGTTCTGACAGGGCAAATGACATAAGTCAAATGCGATCAATCAATTGACCAAAATGACCGTTAGTTGTACTTATTCTACACTTGGCATGTTTAAAAAAAAAAGTCCTTACCTGTGACCATAATGAAGCCCATACAACAATAACAAAACCCACGTGGTATGGGTTAAGTCTTGATGAGAGTCAGCCGTGTACCAAAACATAGCAAATGGAACTGCAAGGGCTGGAAGCTCTTGTATGAACCATGCTGCTCGGTCGTCAATAGTATAGCCAGTACCCTTCGAATATCGTCCATAGTGTGCTCGAGTAAACTGCAATGACATGAACAAGAGAACGCTCCATCCAATTAGTCCTTTAGCGATGTTTAGAAACAATTCCTCTCTTAACACATACATCTTGTTATCAGATATTGTCTGAAAGAGACCATGTAATAAACTTGGATTGTAGACTGTTGGTAACAGCACGTCTGCTTGTACCAAAATCAATTAGCAGTTTGCATCGGAAAAAGTTGAAGTGTCTACCAAGAGACTCTCTAATCTAAAACTACCACGTGGTAAGATACAAGACAATCAAAGGGAAATACAGTTTCCTTCATTAACATTTCAATGATCGTGACAAATATGCGCAATTCGTTACTAAATAATTAGACTTCTACCGGATAATATATTGATCAGAAGCATATTAAAATGCAATATTGTTACCAAGATGTTGAATATCTCATTTCAAACACTGCCATCTGTTCCAAAAATAACCACTGTTTACTCCGGAAATCTATCACATTGCTTTATCAACTGATGTAATATCAGCTTATGTATACATCTAGAAGGTTATTAATCAACCATTGCTTTTCTCTGTTTCGGCTAGCTTAAATGCTCCATATTAAAGGCAGTGAAAAACATTCGAACTAGGAAATAAATTTAATTTTGCCAGCGGTTTTCTATACGGAAGAGTATTAGCGCAAAAATGCATTGTAAATGTAGAACATCTGCAGCTACAGATACGTTTTAAAAGACGAAGAGTCTAATAAATAATCACATGATACTTGTAACATTCTAAAATAAAAAGCTTTGCCGAACACAGCATGATACGACCGCAGCATGATGAACCCTGTAAGACGGGGAGCAATATAGATGTGGCACATACAGAGAGTGGCGGAATGACTAAGCATTCTTGACTCATGCAAAGAATGGTGGATTGTCTAGACATCTTTTGACAAAATTTAAATGTATTTGCAGAATTCTTTTAAAAAAAGAATTTCAAGGGGCATCGAATAAAATTAGCCCATGAATAAAAAGAGGTTCGCATTTAGACTCCAATTTGTGCCAATAATCTTGAAAATGGTCAATTAGTTCTGAGATTTACCGGCATACTGCCTAATTACTCGGAAGTGATAAGAGATAATTATCTCAAATATGATTGACAAAATCATGTAGGGATGTTCATTAGGAATCTAATGGGGGGAAATTTCGAACTCGGACCACAAATAAAAAAGGTTGAGTTTTTTTTTATTTGCCTCTATAACTTTGAAATGATCTTAGATAGATCAATATAACTTGTTTGAAAATGCCGCACCAATTTTCTTCCCTTAGGCCCCTTTTTCTGAAACGGTAGAGGCCACAAACCTGAAATGAAATAGGAACCTTTCTTTAGTTGATAATACGATTGCAGTAAACTCTGCGTAATTATACGCATGTTTTAATATTTAGTTGGTGATAGTACGCTTCCGTAGTTTTCCAGCTGCTAATGTATCAGCTGGTCGCATGTCTAGGATGGAGGTATAACATCTGACTAGTTGTTCTTGGATTCCGGTGTTATATTATACCCATACTGCGTCGGAAGAATGTATAAATATAGTAGGCTATTTTTGTTGAAAGGAAATAGAGAATATAGTTTTTCTTTTTCTTCTGAAAATCATAAAAAAAAGCTTCAGGTAATTCTTGAAATACTATTTTATTTTAAAATTCAAGACTCAACAACACGTCGATGTTTCATGAGCAAGACAAACAAAGAAGTTTGGAAGCCTTGGAGGGATATTTCGACTCAACACTTTATAATTTTTGTAAGGACTTATTTGTAAAGGTTAATCAAATATGTTTTCTATGTTATTTGTTAAAAGCTTCTTTTTTATTATTGTCAAAATCAATTGAAGTGTTCTTTTTTAATATTCGATAGGAACGAAAATGAACAAACCATACTTCACTTTGTATCATTTTGAAATGGATTCGACTTCGGCCATGTTCGTTGAGAAAATGTGAGCGTGCTCACTAAATTTATTTTAGTTTAAACATATTTTTATTTCAAAGAATACATCAATATATGAAATGACGATATTATAATACAACACAAGGATTCGGAAACAAGCAGAAGCTTATGCTGATCCGTCTCCTAATAAACAACGAACTATCTTAAGACGATAATAGCATGCTCTTGTATAATTATGTATCTTTGATGCAAGTATCTATTGGAGAAGTAAAAGTTGAATAAAGAATATGTATCTAAATTGAAGAGAGATAGATAGGAAAGTATACAAAAAGGGTATTGAGGAGTTGAAATGCACAGAAAATAACACACAATACAAACATATGTATATACACAATTAACATTGACAAATCGTTTACTTTTTCAAATGTAAGTTTGCACCTTTAAGAATAAAGCTGTATTTTGTTCTAAAGTTAGAGCATCAGACCCTTTGAGGAGAATGTCAATATCGATATGGAAATTCAATGTATGGTGTTACGTCGACTCTCAGAGTAATTATTACATTCAAGTAGAAAGTGGCTGTTTGTTTCTCTTTGTCCACAGATTCAGTTCGGACTGGCCACCAGACCTCGCCTGTACAGATGCTCATTGAGAGAGCTGCTGTCCATGCGCAATCTGGCGTGCAAGACCTGACCGGATCTACTACCAATATTATAGTACATAGGTTTTTTTTACGATCGTTCGAAATATTAATACGCGTTTTGACTATATTTTTAGTTGGACCCCTGTTAGTTAGACGAACATACAACTACGAATACATCTTTGTCGGAAGCTAAATCAGCGCAACATTAAATTAAGCATATCGTCCAATACGACAGCGGTCCATCGGTAAGGGGTGGCTGTATTTATTTGAAACAGGAAAGTAAGGCAACATTGAGAATAATGACTAAAGGCCATTTCTTTTCACTCTTCGTCCTGATATTAGGTAGTTAAACTTTGAATGCTTCAAGAAGTTAGAGGCAAATTATTAGTGCCCATTCTTAAAATTTCTTCATTTTTCACACGCGGGTGCTTTTATGGCTTTTTGATTATTTTGATTTCGATGATTGCCCAACGTGAGAGAACGGCTCGTGAAACTTTCACACGTTGTATGCAGCTTGCAAAAATACTTTCAAATATTTCAAGACATTGTTGTTACCTGATCCAACCTCCAGACCATTATTGTTGTCTTATACAGGAGTAGGGCGCAGTTGAATTGTTTTCCTGAAAGCGTTTGGTAAACAGTAGTTGCTGCATATAAACTTTAATCTACTAACAGATATCAAAGACTCCAATTTCCTTATTACATAAAGATGATAAAAACACGGAAGAGTATAAAAACCGTCAAGCCGCAGAATGTGTAACTAATAATCACAGGGTCTACCTATAAATTTGACAAGCCGAACAAATGCATACAATAGTATATATACTGTATATATATTGTTGACTATGAGCGCCGAATTGAACTCTTGTGGATTTGTAGTCAAAATGCTATTGTGTACAAACAAAAGTGAGTTTTATTCAACAAAAATAATGAGTTCAGATTAACAAAAATTATAACATACTACAAATTTAAATTTTGTCATAAATTTGTTCTTTAGGTTTTGTAATGTTGTTGCTTCCATTGAAGTATTTGAGTTCGATAGTTTACCACTTAATTGTCCTGTTTTGATGTCTCCATTGCAACAGGCATTTCATCTTCTATTACTAGATGTTTAGATAGTTCCCCTTATCTGTCGCAACTTTTCTTCATTTGTCATTATTTCTGAACTGTTCTTGTGCTTTCTTCTGTTACAGTAAGAATCCTTTTTTTTATTTGCTTCGTTGCTTGACTTTTTGCCAAGTATATTCAGACATTCATTGTCAAAATAAAATTGTGAATTACCATGTGACCTTTTGTTCTTTGAAAATGTCATCACTTGTTTTCTTAGCGTTCATACTAAGATTCCACTGAATACAGTAGGATTCTAAAGCTTTTACACAATTTTGAAGCCCTGAAGGAGACTCCGAAATTAAAACCAAATGGACAGCATATAGTCAGTGATTTGATTGTTGATCTTTCAGAACAAGATGCAATATCATCAATAAATATGTTAAATAAAGTAGCGCTCGAACTATCCATTGCTTTACACCCACACTGTCGTAATTTCCAGTATTTTGATACATTAAGAGATTTCCTTTTTCGGACATTTTGCAAATAAGAACCTCTGTCAAATGGCTTTTTGAAGTCTACGAAGCTTAGATACGCGTTCTTGTTAAGTTTACCAACATATTTATTTATTGGAGTTTTAAGTATGAATGTGTGGTCCGTGAACCAACGTACTTGATATTCAATAAACACTTCTAAAGCCACCATAATTAGGGCTAATTAAATTATTTGATTCAAGAAAATGTGATAGTTTGCTTTGTAGAAAGGAAGTAAACAACTTTCCAAGACAACTGGTTATGGAGATGCCTTTTTTAATCGGCACTGTTAAAATGAAAGCCTAATGTGTTATTCGAAGAATTTTCAGAGATGGTTTCAAAAGTAGCATCTTGGATTATTTTCATCTAATATGGAATTCAAATGTTATATATCAACAGTTGAATCATTTTAAAATGGTTTTAACTTCATACTGACCAAGAGCTTCAGCGGCAGTCTTCATAAAAATCAGACAGGAGGTGATGTTAAAAACCCAGCGAATTCACTGTATTTTTTATTCAGAATCAGGTACACAGGACATAACCATTCATAATTTTTCATTTGGGTGGTGCGCTTTTGAGATAAAATTCACATAGATTTTATATAAAATTAGCACTTTGTAAGAGTCATCGTTCTTGATTTTGTTCTATTTAGTGGGAGATAGATATATGATTTTCTCATAAGTACAGATCTGAATATGGACAACTGTTATGTGAACATATAGCATATGTAAAGTGAAATTTAGCTTTGTTTGTCCGGTTGATTGATTGTTGGGGTTTCAACGCCCGAGCAGCAACATTTCAGCTATATTTAGGCGATGAACATGGATGATAAAATGAAGATGATGAAATGAAAGTGGGATGGGAAAAAAGAGTAATAGGTTCGAAAAAGTTTGATTGCCACTGGAAAAAGGGAGGGATGATTAGGGTCTGACTAAATAGCCTCCGGAGCGCAGAGGGTCTTACTCCTATCGAATACCGCAACAGGGTTCTTTAAAATACAAGGAATGTGGCATCTTTCTCAAAACGTTGCACCACTATGGTTTGCGGTCAGGTTTTTCGTATTATAGTCTGACGACCCCATCATGAAACACGCACGGGTTACCCCATTCCTCCACCTGGGTCACACAACCCAGTTGCGCTGTGGGCAGAGCGCCCCGGCCAGGATTCGGAGCACTATTTAGTCGCCTTTTACCCAGCTTTGTGCTGCTGAGGGCCTATTCTTTTGATACCCGCACCCACACGTGGCTTGTTTGTTCGGTTGTTTTTTTTTTTCTGCACCATGAATTACTTTAATATGAACGGTGTCTGAATTATATATTGACTGGTACATAATACCTTAGGTTATCTCTCTTTGCACTCAACAGGTAGTCCATTATAATTTTTTAAAAGTGTAATAACCTAATGAATCATCAAGAAACCATCCATTTAGGAGCCTAAGATGAAGGTCTTTACAGACATATGTTAGTAATTTTACCATGTAGATTATGTACATGATCCAACTGTTCACGTTGGATTTGAAATAATGAGGACAAAAGTTATTTATTCAGACCATTTTCAACAAAATCTAGCAGTCCACTAGTTCTGGCATTGAAGTCATCGCATGTACATTATAAGTATCTCTCCTTGCTATTGAATTTATGGATCATAGAGAATATGAACTCAGATTCATCTTTGGAGTTGTATGGCTTGATGTTACAAAAACAAAGGAACATGGTTTTGTTCAGGCCAAAAGTATCTTTATCAAGTTTCAACCATATTAAAAATTTTGATTTCTGAACCTCAGTTATATCTTTACTTGTGCTTGATTTACAGTAAACCACCAAACCTCCAGAGAGTCTCACTCTTCCTTTTCTTTTATTTGTTTTCATCATAAATAGTATGGTAATTCAGGGAGGTTTCCCGGTGATTCATTTATATAAGGTTTCTGTGAGACCAATAGTGTCGTAATTATTTACATATGAATGAGTGTCATTATTTTCACATTTATGGTCGCTTAATATGTACATTTTAACATGTTGACAATATATATTTCTAGAAAAGCAGAGGACGCTTACGCTACAGGTACACCTGGTCCATGCTCCCAGTTTTTAGTGGAGTCTGAATTGCTCATTTGCTTTTGTTACTTTGTATGTATGATTTTAGTTACTTTATATTCTTTGTTGTGTATGTCGGTTTTCCATGTCTGGTCTTTGTCCCTCGATTACATTCTTTTGATTACCGCTATAACCTTGGTTCCCTTGATTATTCTTAAACATACTGACAATATATATTCTATAAATATACAAATATCACAAGCAAACTATTAAACAGCATACATGTGTATACCACATAAAATTATTTATCAGTCAATGGAAATATCTTTTTTTGTGATTTAAATAAAGATGTTATAACAATATAAATTTATTGCAGCCTTTCTTAACCAAATCATCATTAAGGGTAGAGTATTTACATGTAAATGACAATCATGTGCATTCCGAGATATAATATTACCCGATAGACAAAGAACAAAATTGAAAGATATTGAATTTAAAACAGTTACACCAGTTCAATAAGTAATCAGAATGACTCTCTTCTATTTTCTATGTTGATGTTTTGTACAGTCAAGCTGTTATTTTGTATTATCACTTATATCGATGCATTTGTTTTTTATATGACTGATATGCATGAAATAAACGATGTTTGGTTTGTTTGAGAAAATTACAATTTGATTATAACTTAAATTATAAACCTGTTTAATTATAGGTCTAAAGTATGATTAAATATTATAGTAGTGGGAAATTAGGAAATTCAATGGTTCTTTCTAAAATAAAAAAAAAAGGACAGGAGGTGATATCTTAAGATAATCAATGAAACTGTATATTAAATACATTTGTTAGGTCCTAAAACAACTCTTCCTATGTCCATGCCCTTGGATATGCTACATTTTTTTTTTATATTTATCGTGTAATTTTTGTTGACTGGTTAGACATGTATATAGTGTAAAAATTTCCTGTTCTTTTTCTGTAGTAGATTTTAACCAGAATATAAGTGTTAATATCTCCATTGGGGAACTTTCTTTTGCACGTTTATTTTAATAGTTTCTATGAGGCCTGCTGAAGGATTTCCAATAAAAAAATATTTTGGATATCCTATAAATCAAGAAAAATGTTTTTTGGCGAGAAATTTTCCCTTATTTTTTCTGTTATAGAGCATAACCCAATTTTAAGTTTTAATTTCTCCAGAGGACTACTTTTAATAACACTTATATTTCCTAAAACAATTTCTATGGGGCCTACTGAAGGATTTGCAATAAAAAAAATATGCTAACATAACAGAAAAAGTTCAATAAAACAAGGACATAAACAAAGCTTATGATATATTTGAACACGATTTGGTTAAAGCTGTAGACAAACATATACCAATGAAACAACGACAAACATGTAAGCCTGCACCATTCAGCTAGGCTAGACTCGAACTCGTACTGCTGTGACATCTATGGCAACACCGCCCTAGACCACTAGGCCAGCTAGGCTATAGCCTAGCTGGCCGAGTGGTCTAGGGCGCCGGACTTTGTGCAGGCGGTGTTGCCATAGATGTCACAGCAGTACGAGTTCGAGTCCCGCGGAGGGAACGACCAAAAATTGCATCGCAAATTTGACAGTTCTAACATCTATGGCAACACCGCCTGCACAAAGTCCGGCGCCCTAGACGCCCTAGACCACTCGGCCAGCTAGGCTATAGTATACAGCCTGTGGTGTCGAAGTTTTTCGAGAGGGCCATATACCAGCAGCTCAAAGACTTTTTTGGAAATATTTTCCATGCTTCATTGTCTGCTTTTATGCCTAGGTATGGATGTAATACAGCACTTTTAAAAGTACTTGAGGACTGGAAACAAGCAGTCGATAAAAATCTCTTGGTTGCTGCTGTGTTATGGACCGGTCGAAAGCTTTCGATTGCCTACCACATGGTCTTTTATTATTTAAACTACAAGCATATGGTCTGCATTCTAGTTCTATAAGGCTCGTTTCAAGTTATTTATCAAAACGAAAACAATGTGTAAAACTTAGTGTAAATTTTAGTACATGGAAAGATATCTATAAAGGAGTATCCCAAGGGTATCCTGGGACCAGTATTATTCAATAAATTTGTAAATGACATTTTTAATTTTGTGAATGAAAGTATCTTATATAATTATGCAGATAATAATACTTCGTCACAATCAGGAAAAAACCTAGAAGGATTAGTCAAAACTATGTAAAAAGGAAAATAAAGTTTTGATTAGTTGGGAGATAATGAAATGAATTAAGTCTAATTCTGATAAATTTTAGGCAATTGTCATTGGGAAAAAGACTAAAATGTAATAAAATGCGAGGAAAAAGTCAAACTCATGGGTGTTACAATAAACTATCAACATAAATTTGATGGACATGTATCTGAAATTTGAAAAAAAAGCTTCAAGGCAGCTAAATGAAATGAAACGTATTGGAAAACATTATACAAATTTGGGAGGGTTAACTATCCACTATTCTTTCATAACGTCAAACTTTAATTGTCCAGTTATTTGGCATTTCTGTAAAAATTGAAAAAAATCAAGAATGAGCCTTTAGATTTATTCACAGCTCATATGAAATTTTACTTCAGAAATCTGGGCTATCAACATTAAAATTAAGAGGATCACGAACTCTGGCTATAGAAGATTTTGATATACTATACAGTCTCATTCATACTTACATAATATAATTAAATTTAAAAATACTTCTTATTCTTTTAGAAAGGGAAATACCATAGAAATACCACAGGTTAAAATCTGGCTTACACTCATTCAGATATGGTCAGGGAGCCACATTATGGAATGAGCTGCGTGATAAAATTCGAAAAGAAACCAGCCTTATACAATTTAAGAGTTTAATTAATAACTGGAATGGCAGCTTATGCAAATGTGGCTCATGCAGATCTTGATAATTTGGCTCAATCATCTGTATTCATATAGCTTAGCGTTATATCTAGTATTTTCTTACTATTTATTTTACTCGGTTATTTTACTCAGTTATTTATTCATATAATCAGTGCTCATTTAAGCTTTTAGCTTGCTTGTTTAGTTTATCAATGCCCTTTTTATGTAGTGCTTTAACATTGCATGTACGTACATGAACATGTAAATTTGTCTGTATTTTAGTACCAATCTGTATAAAATTCAGACACTGCCCACAGTAAGATGATTGAAGATGTAAAACCCATGGATCAGACGATGCTTTTTCGGTCTACATATGCTAATTTTGTTTATGTCACGATAGTCCTTTCTATATTTAGATCTGTACTTTTGAGAAAGCTACACTTCAACTTCCATTAAAATCAACCAAATCAAACCAAATTACGAACAATAACTCTTGCAAAGTGCTAATTTCATGTACAACATTTAAAACAAGTTAGATAAAGAAAATGTGTACCACTCAAACTGGTTAAACTGTATAAAAGATATTTTAATGAAGACTGGTAATATTCAGATTTGGAATGATCGGAATGTAGATGTAAATTTTCATTTATCCAAAAAAGGTTAAACAGTCATTATTTGACACTTTTGTTGAAAACTGGAAAGATCAAGTATATAATTCCTCTAAATGTTCTAATTATAGGATATACAAGACAACTTTTGGTTTTGAAAATTATTTGACTGTATTACCACAAGATTTATTGTATAACTTATGTCGACTCAGATGTAGTGGTCATAAATTGCCAATTGAATCTGGCAGGTTCTTAGCCATTGATAGATCTGAACAAATATGTAATCTTTGTAACAGACAAGAATTAGGTGATGAATTTCATTATCTATTCAACTGTACTTACTTTATTCAAGAAAGATGTAAATTCTTGCCAAAATACGTAACTGACAGTCCAAGTACTATTAGCTATAGGGAAATAATGAATTGTGAAGATAAGTTTACTATAATAGGCCTCGCCAAATTTATTAAGATAATGACGTTTTTTTTTAAAATGATATTACCTTCCTGTTGAGTTCATTCATTATGTTCAACATTGTTCATAATTGTATATATGTTTATTTTGTACTACTATGCTCCATGTGGGGCCTCTTAGTGAAATAAAAAGTTTTAAAAAGTTTCAAAGTTTCAAGTATAATCTAAATAAATCTTATCTCAAAAGCGCAACCCTCAAAATGAAAAACTAAGACTGGTAATGTTATCCATAACGGTGTCCGAGCACGAAATAAAACTGAGTTCGGCGGGTTTTTGACATGCCTGAATCACCTCCTGTCTGATTTTTGTTAAGACTGGTAATTAAATAATATATGTAAATTGCGTGCGACTGTGTATCTATAGTTCTGTATGGCTGCATGATTTATGTGTATTTATATGTGTTGTTTTGTTATGTGAGTCGGTATAAAAGCTCTACAGAGCTTATGTATATTATTATTAAACATTCAAATTCAGTTAAAGTGTCCCAATAGAAACAGAAAAGCGTACGGACATTTTGTGCACTGAAGACAACTCAAATGCTTTAATTTCAGTAAAACAAAGTTTGAAATGCAAGAAAACGCATAAGATAACTCCTAATGTATTGATTTATGTCCTGTACGAAATTTTGAACATGTGTTTTTGGTAGTGAATTACGTAACTTCTGGACACCCATGTTGAATAATAATAGTTTCATCATACAATTATTCAAAACTGCGCTTGAAATGACATCATTCGATAAATAAACAATAAATTCACAACACGAAACAAATATTTTGTTAACAAAATTGTTATCTTTTTTAAGATACTCTATATGTTATAACATCTAGTCAAAAAATAATACAACAAAATGAAATTGAAAATATGTGTTTTCTTTATTATTCTTTGGAAACATAATTAGCAAAAGGTGAAGCCCAATTTAGCAACCCATTTCCATTCATACATCTTTTAGGTGACACATAAGAAAACAATTGTGTCTTCCAATCCAACTGGAATGTTTATTATTAGTTTAACTGGAATGACCGACTTAGTAACGTAGTTCACTTATAAACAGTGTAACATATAATCCATGGCTTTCTCATGATTTAATTGGAACACATTACAAAATGGGAAGATTAAGCACGAAAAACAACAAATTGCAATACTTTGGCCAGTAAATATAATATTTAAAAAAAATAATAAATCATATCTGTTAAGTTTCCCATTTTTATATACGCCACACGAAGAAATGTCGAAGTCTTTGGTGGCATGTAATGAAATGATAATGGTATAATTGGTTCGATTAATTGTTTAACATATTATAACAAATATTTCTGGTATACTTTCAAAAATAAGATGTTTGATCAACGAGTAATCTTCTACCAGAAATTATTATAATGTCAGAACTAAAATGTAACTTAATTCACTTATTGTAACGTCCCTTGAAAGAGTAATCAAGGGAACCGAGATTCTAGAGGAAATCAAAAGAATGTAATCCATCGACAAAGAACAGACACGGAAAACAGACAAACACAACAAAGAACATAAAGTAACTAAGATAATACATACAAAGCAACAAAAGTAAATGAGCAACTCCGACTCTACTAAAAACTGGGAGCAGTCAAGTCCAGGGCGTACGAAAGAGGAAAGGAAAACTATGATACGTTGAACAAATCAGTTTTCATGGTGCAGATTGGTACACCATAACGATCCACGAGTTCATGTTGACGACCATAAATCTTCTGTATTATAGTGATGCCTTCAATCTTGAAGCAACATAACCTTGTTCCAGAAGCCTAATTGTGATATGAAAACTCCATACGCAGGTGCTGAAGGGATGTTGCCACAAATGAAAGGAAAGTTGACAATGCTGAATGAAAAGTCATCACGTTTGTCGTAGAGTTTGGTCAGTAGTTTTCATTTACCATCGATCTCTACCTGTAGGTCAAGATATGAGGTTGACTTCACAGTGTCTGTGGTATCCTTTATCTCAAGTCCTTTGGGGTAGATGCGATGTATCAAATCCCCGAAACTCGGATTGTTTAAAGATAATACTTCATTTATATAGCTGAGAAATTGTAATTGATCCTTGGTATATGCTTAAAGGTGCATTATCAAATATTTTATTGTAGTGATGCTTGAGTTTTATATATATATTCCTTGTTTTCAAGTGATCTAAATAAACAAAAAAAATTTATCTATATCAATTCACGAAAAAGGACACATATCTTTTTGTGATTATTTAAATTCTTGCAATGATTAAATCGTTTTTGAATGGCTTTTGTTTTTAGAAAGTTATTCCTATCTTTGTTAAGCATTAATTAATGTTTCTCACGACGACAAGTTGTCATGTAAAACCATTTTCTTTAATCAAAATAAACAGTTTATGAACCGGTGAATTACGTTACACCGTAATATATACTAATGCTGTTTAAGAGTCATTTATGACTGACATTGGTGTATGTATAATTAAGAATATGGAAAGTTTCCTACCACCATTAACAGATGCAAGAGACACCGTAACGTATACGTAATTCACAATTAAATGCACATTTGAAAAAAAAAAAAGATAAAAATGATGTCTTTTTTCAATGAAAACATTATCCTTTACGTGTGAATCATTCATTTTCCTGAAGATTATTTATAATTTTATGGTATTTTTTCCTCACATGGACTTACCGTATATGTCAATTCCATTTGCATTACAGCTTCAGGAAAATTGTAACATAATTCACGGTGTTTCATGGGACATCCGAATTTTGTGTAAAAAAATTAAATCGTTTTCGATGTAAAAATAACTGTTAAAATTATGTTTTCTAGCCATTTTTCTCCCTAGAAAACTTATTTGGCGTTCTTCATTTGGAGTAATTTTTATTTTTCTGTGTATTTTTTAAGGGAACCTAATTTGTGACATAGGGTCAGTTTTGTCGATTGAGTCTTAGATATTTATCGTTTTTGTTCAGTGAACCGGGTCAATGCCCCGTAAATCTGGCATAATCCTGATAGTAATTTGAACCCAAAACTATATCAAGAAATAGCTTTTTGTCTTTGAAAATAGCTTTTGACTACGAAAATTGGCTTTGACGCACTTTAAGTGAATTTGAGTGTAAAATGTCTGTCACCGTCTGTTTTGTTCTGTTGGGATTAAGAAATGCATGAATCGCCCATATTTTAAGGCAGGGCTGCATGTCCGACAATATCAGAGTAATCATTGGAACCAAGGACACAGCGGTAATCAAAAGAATGTAATTCAGGGACAAAGACCAGACATGGAAAACAGACATACACAACAAAGAACATAAAGTAATTAAAATCATACATACAAAGTAACAAAAGCAAACGAGCAACTCGGACTCCACTAAAAACTGGGAGCATGGACCAGGTGCACCGGTAGGGTAAGCGTCCTCTGCTTTCCTAGAAACACCCTCCGAGTTGCTCATAAAAAGTCAAGTCCAGGGTAGACAAACGAGGAAAGGAAAACTATTACCCGTTGAATAAATCAGTTTTCATGGTGCAGATAGATACACCACGAGTTCATGATGACGACCATAAAACTTCTGTAGTGATGACTTCAATCTTGTAGCAACATAACCCTGTTCCAGAAGCCTATTTGTTAGAGTTCTAGCGCGATACAAAAAGTCTGCGTAGTTTCGGCAAGCTCTGGCATAATGTATGAGTTGTGATATGAACACTTCATACGCAGGTGCCGAAGGGATGTTGCCACAGATGAAAGGAAAGTTGACAATTCTGAATGAAAAGTCATCACGTTTGTCGTAAAGTTTGGTCAATAGTTTTCCTTCACCATCGATTTCTAAGTGTAGGTCAAGATATGCGGCTGACTTCACAATGTCTGTAGTATCCTTTATCTCAAGTTGGGTAGATGCGATGTATCAAATCCCCGAAATTAGGATTGTTTAAAGATAATACGTCATCCATATAGCGGAAACTGAGATCGAAGGATCTAGCCAAACGATATTCTTTCTTTCTGATCAGATCAGCTATACAATCTGCCTCATAAGAGTGAAGGATTAGGTCAGCAAGTAAAGGAGCACAATTTGTTCCCATGGGAATGCCGACCGTTTGTTGAAAAACACGTCCATCACACTGCACAAATATGTTGGCGATTAAAAATTCCAGCATTTTGTAAACATCTTCCTCTGTATATTTGGAAGATGATTTGGAATTATTTCTAAAAAAGTATGAGAAATCTCTACCAAGAACTATATATTTGTATCTAGGAGTACCATCTTGGAAAAACAACGATGTATGATGTTTTTAAATCGGGATTTTAACTGAGTATGGGGAATAGAAGTATACAGTGTTGAAAAATCATAGGTTTTAATGCTATTATATTCAGATAATAGTCTTGAACTGATTGTCTCCAAAAGATCTTTCGAATTTTTCAGGATCCACATTGAATTACATGTAATACCACTACGGGAGTAACAAGTGTTGTATTAAAAGATCGTCTGTTACCTAGGCCGGTTTCTGTGCGTGTGTGTGTGTGTTTTTTTTTTTTTTTTTTTTTAGATTTCACTCGTTGTTTTAAAGACGCTTATTTATTAGGTAATTAATTTCTTATTGTTTCGTCCCGTTTCGATTTGTTTCGTTTTGATTTCGTTTCGCATTATATGGATGAGATGTTTTAATACAACCAGGAGGAAGCCCTGTCTTCGAATATATAGTATACTGTAAAAGTCTTCAGTCAAAGCAACCCATTAGATATTGTTATTCTTAAGGTATATATATTTTTTAAAAAAGTATTATTTTCTGCACTTTTTAAATGAATAATAATATTCCATGCAGGTCTAACACCCGTGATCGTCAAGTAAACTTTACTTAAAGTCGATATATATATCAAACAATAAACATAAGCTCTGTAGAGCTTTTAAAATCGATATAAATAAAACACAAGACATACATATTAACTGAAATCAACATGACATACAAATTATAAATAACATGCAAGTAATCAAGCACATAAAAAAGCACTATAATAAAAGCAATGCAGACTAAAATTAAAAGCAGATTTTACTAGCAGCTTAAAGCATTAAAATTATCATGCCAGCAAGATTAAAATAATAAATTGAAAGATTTTAAAGAGATAATGTTGCATCTGTCAGTTGGGTAAGCCAAACTATTGGCAAAAGGAACAAGAACATCCCTTCCCCTCCCACTTATTTATCAAACTTAAATTGATCAAGGCCCATGTCCCCTCTTAATGCATTTTGAAGTTGGTTCCACAGCCCCATAGCTGACAGAGTGCAGGCCATACCTTGTTGTGTTCACTCTTGGTATGTTCACCAAGTTTGTATACCTAAAAGAGTAAGAACTTTCTTTAACAGTTATCATATCATGTAAGTATACAGGAGTAAGTTTGTTTATTGTTTTATATACATGTATAGCTAAAAATCTCGATCGTCTAACTCTTAAGGATGGCATCTTAGACTTTATTAACAACTCTTCATATGTACTTTTATCATCATTATAAATAAAGCGTAAAGCCCTTTCTTGAATCTTTTCTAACTTTTTTGTACAGCTGTCATTACAAAAATGCCATACTAATGGGCAATAGTTGAAATTTGCCAGTATAAAAGAATAATATATTGTAAGTTTACCCAATTTACTTACATGATTTCCAATTCTTTTTAATACATTTAATTGTTGTGATGCCTTTTTACATATAATAGAGATATGGCTGTTAAAATTCAGTATTTTGTATGTATGAATGTAAAGATATATCTGATAGAGACAGGTGTACCACTGGAAGACAAAGTTTTTGCATCAACTAGGATTTATTTTTCTTCATAATTTATCAAAACTTTATGATATGAGAAAACCAATAAAGATCCTTACTCCATATTTCAGATTAACCTTTTGATGGACTGAAATCAGTCTCATTGCTTCTAAGGTCAAAGGTCAAACTTGTATCAATAACCATTATGAGGACTTCATCCTCTCTATTTTGAGGTATATCATGAAAAATTTTAAAGTTCATTGTAATCAGATGTAATCATGATTACTTCACCAAAGCAATCATTTATTTTGTGGCAGGATGACCGACATGCATAGTAGCAGGTAATAGATTTAAATAATGATCAACTTACGTCATAATTGACTCAATATGAATTCTTTAGCTGAATTGGTTTGTCTTTTGCCAGTCACTGAATGGTCTAGGGTTTGATTCTCAGTAGCGACTGCTGCGAGGGTATAATTTTGTGTGGCAAAACATGCTGTCCTGTTACTTTTGGCACCCAACCTAAAGACTCATGGGATGTGGTCAGCTATATGAGCTATAGTTGTGTTAAGAGTAACTCATGGTATGGAGACTCTTGAGGTAGGAGAAGTGTGGAAAGATGGCCTACCTTGATCATAGTAGGTAGTATAGAAATAGTAATTGACTTGGCTAAAAGATTAATTCTTTAGCCTTATTGGTTTGTGAATGGCCTGTCACCAAGTGGTTAAGATTTTGATCCTCAAGAGTGATGATGGTAGAATTTTGTTAGGCAAAAAATGCTTTCCTGTTATTACATGTATGCCATCATTTCCTTTCAGAAATTCTGTTATATCATTAACTTGATTTGATTTAACCTTTGGTAAAGTAATTTAAATTTTATCAATTACATTAAAAGTAATCAGACCCATCTGGTTTTTTTTCAAAAGAAGAAGTATTTACTTACAAGTATAGGCTTTCCATAAAAGCTTGCTCATTGAAATCATTTCTATATTTTTAAAGTCCAGGATTTGTATTTCAACCTGCTTGATTTTTGTGTTGTAGGTCTTACGAGATTTTTAAAATCATAAATGCACATATGTACATGTAAAGTAAAAGATTTAAGGATAGGACTACTACCTGCTTACAACCAGGGACTGGTCACTCCTAACAGTACCATATGCTCTAAAATCGGGTGACTTCCTGTAGAATCTTGGTTCCCTTGATATGATTACTCTTTCTTAACTGTGATGACCCAAATATTTTTCAATCAAAACAACTGGTTACCAGGAAGTGCGTGTAATGTTTTTGTTTCACAAGTTTCTCTCAAAATTTTAGCCATCTTTGGGTCGCTTTTGATATTGTCCAGGGAACTGGATTAGGAACCAGATTAAACAACTGGCAATAAATTGTTGTAGATATCGGGTCCCTGCTAATGTATACATGTATGACCTACTAGTATATAGTCTTATAAGGAGCCCCTGTGCCTGAATCTGAAACTGGGTAATGTTCAATGCTACAATGTAACAAATCATTTCATGTAAACTTCCTGTTCTCATACAAACAAGAAACACACATAGAACACATGCATATGATATTTAAGAGGTAGATTTTTTTATCTCTTATGAAGCTAGAAATATGATGCTATGGCAGTAAACATGGCACAGATGTGCAGTATAACCTGGAGTAGTAATATTTAATTATGCAAATCATATGTGAATCTTAAGTACTGAAATTACAAGTGCAAGAAGTAGCTAACAATATTAGCGACTTAATACAAATGTAAAAATTTATTTGAAAAAATCAATAGTTACTTATTATTTATCAGTAATTGCCACAGGGAAAATTAATGAAATTGGTTAACTTCTAACTTTTAAGTAAGTATTTCAAACTAAATACTATATGTATAAAAATTATATCATTTTAAAGAAGTTTCTTTAATCTTTTAATTGGTAATAAATTGATTTGGTTACACAAAGAGAAAGATAAAATTATTAACAGCTTATAGGGGTATAGTTGAGGGAAATGAAAATTTTGTTATTTCTTTCTCAAGACATAGATACATTCATTTAGTCATCATTTTATTGTTTTTCAAAGTACACTTATAGCTATTGCCATTCAGCAGATTTTTCTCTTTCGTTTGATTTAAATTTCATTTTAATATATGTAATATTTTCCACAAACTTTCAATAACAAAACATACTTTATGAACCTAGCTTTAAAAAATGAATTTGTTGCCTATTGTCTAAAAAGACTTAGTTTTGAAATGGAAAATATTTATATTCCTCTTATTTAAAAAAAAAATAAAATTACATGTATATGTTACCATTTTCCAATCTTTTATCTTTATTTTTGGACATCACTCATCAAAAACCATCCAGTGGTTTTTTACAAACACCCTTGGAAAAGTCACCTTATTTTCAACAGATAAATTTGAGAAAATTGGCTAATAATTGGCCAAATAGCAACAGCAGTGTTCTATATAGATTATTACAAGTGACTTCTCCCTCTAATATACACTCCCTGTTCACAACTTAAGATACTCTATGAAACAAATGTTGCATTTTGGGTT
This sequence comes from Perna viridis, assembly GCA_037379345.1. Lineage (NCBI taxonomy): Eukaryota > Metazoa > Mollusca > Bivalvia > Mytilida > Mytilidae > Perna > Perna viridis. Next base: position 34,378,247 of record CM074517.1, read on the forward strand.
TTATGATTTCAGTCAAAGTCAGTCTTGTATTGATTAGGAAGTTGTACATGTATACTTTTGTACTACATGTATATGTACTTAGAGTTGTTTAAGGTGGTTTGAGTAGTTGAGTACAAATCATTGTAACTCATAGTTATGATAATGAACTTTTTTATTTGTTTATATATGAATGGTATTACACTGCTATGCCATGATGCTATTAACTGTGCATTTCTTATTTTATTTTTGATCTGCATGAATAACTTTAGGGGTTTCCTAATGCAAATTATGGATGTTTTCATTGGTCGATCTTAGGGGTCATCTTCTAATCCTAACTCCTTTAAAATGAGAATAGAATTAGATCACACTTTCACACATTCTTTCTTGTACATAATGTCTTTGTGCACCTCTTTTTTTGGTTTTTTATCCTTCAAGATGAAAAATGCCTTATGTCACTGGTTTATGTCTGGAACTTCCCTCTACACGAAAATATAGTCCAAATGTAACTCCTTTTATATTGATCAGTGTCTCTTTTATTACCAGTAAATATGTTCCTGATAACCATAATTGTTCAGCTCAATGCTATTCTATTATTTCTGCAAAATAAAATTAAGATCTAGTCTTAAAATCAACTGAAGGTTTGAGGGACTCCTTTTTGGCTTTGAAAGATGTATAGTAATAAAATTGCATTTAGGGAATTTTTTCTCACAGTGATGTGTCAATAACATTAAATGTAATAAGCATGTTCCATTCACATCTATAAACTTATCAGTCAAAATCATCATTAATATTTTATGAATAATAAGCAGGAAGTTAATTTAACCAAGTAAAATTGGCAGGAAAATTCAATTTGATCAAAAGTGCCTCATTTTGGAAAATCAGGAAATCATTCCCAAAGATGAAATTGGTTTTATTTTAGTATATAGTAATTGCAGTGTAGAAAAAATGCATTAAAAAGTTTTTTTTTAAAATTAGTTCCATTTGATTATAGTTACGGTGAAGGATTAAACTCTGTTGTAATATATGTACTTTTGAATGTGATTGCAAATTAACTTTCGAACAGGATTAAAAAATTGGGAAAAAGTGAAATAGAACAAAATTTGTAAATGTGTGAAGTTGGATACTGTTTAACTATTGATGCAGTTTATACTTCAGATTAATCAGAAATAAAGATTGACATTCAGTTCTAAATAATATATGGGAAGTACTCTTTAATTTACATCATTTAATCTTTGAAAGATTGTTCATGCTTCTATTTACACTAGAATAAAACACTTCCAGTGCTAACAGCACTTTTATTCTTATTTCTATCTGAATGACTTATTTTTGGTGTCTTGATGCGAAACATAGACTATTGGTTGATGGAGAGGGGCATCCCTCTAAATGGACTAAAAAGAATTTAATGCTTTCACAATTTTTTTTTATCACACAATGCCACTGTGCACCTCTTATTTGTTTTTTGTGGAGTGAAGGAAATATGGCAATTGAGAGGCCATAATTTAACTGCTTGATCACAGTTTTTCAGATACATGTATGCTTGTATTAGTCTTTTGAATACACACCGAGTCCAGACACGGTTTCTGTTTCAAAAAGGGGATTGATAAGATTTATATATCTATATTGTATAGGGTATGTAAGTCTAGTTATAGTTTCATTTTCCTTTCCGGAATTTCTGAAGTATAATGTATGGAAATCTGAAGACCAGTCTGCATTTTATTGTTACTTCTGAGATCTCGAAGCGCTGAATTACAATGCAAAATTGTCTATTTTACACTTTTTCTCAACACTTTTATCATGTAGAAATATATATTTGTCATTTTTATTGGTATTTTTACACGAAAATATGTTTTCCTTTAATATACTGAATCAAACGCTCTGAAAATGACAAATCTATATATTTGTACTTTTGAATGGTAGACTAGGACCCATTCGCATGAAACCACGGAGTCACATGACGAGACTTACAAACCCTATGGCAGATATGTCATCCTGAGTTTATGGCAAGAAGGACTGAATCAAGATGGACACGCTTAGACTATAGGGCTTTTTCTTTTATAGCAGGAAGCCAGCGATATAAGTCATAAGATGCGCATTGGTGGAACATAAGTAATTTTGTTGTAGATCAAACTTTCATGTTAGTCCTTTCACGCTTATAAAATATATTTGGGTATAAAAATTTGCAATCCCCTAAATATGAAAAAAAAAATTGTTTTTTTTTAGGAATGTTATTTACCATGCACATTACTTTAAAGTGATGAATAAAGGAAAGAACGATCCAATGACCAATTCTGTAATTTTCCAGCTGCTATTTTTTTACCTGTATAGCACTTTTAATTGGGAATTTTTTTTAAATGAGAGGAAAAGATGATTTGTCACACTTTGCTTCATGAAAAGAACCATTCCATACAAGACAAATAACCATTGTTTTATGTACTCATTTTTATCTGTTGTCTACTACTATTGTGCAGTTCAAATATATCAGCTTTGAAGTTTTTGGCAGGAAAAAGGACAGTTTGACTAGCTGATTGCTTCACCACAGCTGCAAAGAAGCTAAGCGCACGATAGTATCATTCAGTTATTTCTGTTTATAGTCCCGTTGTCGTATACCAAAGTGCAGAATAGACAAATTAGATATCAACAGGCAACCAGTGCTGGATTTTGTATAGTGAATCTAATAGTGCTCACCGATCTTGATCAGTGAGCAATAAATTAGAGTTAACCACATAGTATACTCCTTGGAGAAAATATGATAGCAGAACAAACAAGGAAGAGGAAATTTTGCAATGTTAAAGTTTAAAAAAATGATATACTGCAATTAAAAGAAGGAAGATCTGAGGGATTTGCTAGTTTTTTCCTGTGACTAAGGAGAGAAACTATTTCCTTTATAAGTAAGTATTAATTATATTTTCATGAAATGAAAAAGTATTTTGATTGCTTAAACACTGCCAGAAGAACAAGACTAAAAAGTACTTGCACAATCAAAAAAATCATACACAGTGTGTGTGGGTGTTTATTGTTGGATTGATTGACACACAATACCATTGGAAAGCTAGAAGATACAAAAATGGACTTTTATTATTTCGTAACCTACATTTATCCAATTTATAAATTACTATTATCAATGGAAATATATATATATTTTTATATTACTATTGTCATCCTGATATTTTCAATGGGAAGTAGGCCATATATATTGAACTGATACAACACACATGGGATACAAGGGTATAGTAAAACCTTGCAGCAGAGTGACTCTTAAAAAGTAGCAGTCTTTCTAAGAATCAAGCAAAGTCTGTAATATGTGATACACCCTAAAAAACGCCTACACAGTTTTATTGTTGTAATTAAGTTACTTTATGGGTCTATATGATGAAATGTATAAAAATAATTCATTCCAATCTATCTGATCTTAGGAGATAATTAAAGTAAAAAATCCTATTGTCTCTGCAGTGTCATTTTACACATATATATCTCCATTAATTTTGAAATCTACAATACATTATATATATCTCCTAAGACCAAGTTTTATATGGAAAGCCTTATGTTAATTTCTTTTATATCATGTTAAACAAAATTTTAAAAAATATAAATATATGCTGCCTTAATCCAACCATGTTTTCTGATTCTTTGCTGGGATGCTATTTAACACCACCTTATATTTGAGACAATTGACTAAAATGATTTGACCTTATTTTGCTCTTGCCATATTGGGATAATCTGCTGCTGTTTGGTACACTCCTTAAACTAATGCAATCAGTCTGTCCGTCCATCCTTCCATCCTTGTGTCCGTCCTAACAATATTGTATCTGGGCTGTAACTTTGTTGAGTTTTGATATTTGGCATGAGGGTAGATCTGCTCAACACAATGTACCGTGTAACATTGTTGGTGGCCCTTGACCTGAATTTTGACCTCAAGTTGCTTAACTGTTTTGTGTCATGGCTGTAATGAGTTTAACATGATAAATATAATGTGCTGTTGGCTGATGTACAAGATTTTTACCACAGCAAGGCCCGCAGAGATGGATTCCATTTCAATGATATGTAGTTGCTTTAACTATAACCAGTTCAATACCAGTGATTGTTGATTTTGAAATTTTAAATAAGTGTTGAGATATTCCATTTTTTCTGTGAGTTGATCAAGAGGGGGTCCTTAAAAAAAAAATTGTTGAAAAATTGTGTGCGTTAAATCATGAAAAATACTCACTTTGTGATCCTCACTTGTGATCCTGTCAAGAAATTTTTTTGGGGCCCCCACTTTCCTAAAACTCTGGATCCACCACTATCTACTTGCAGTCAGGGAGAACACTATAATCATTTTTCAAAAGTTTCATTGTGGCATTTGTAAAATCACAATTGCTTGTGACGTCTTCAATACTTTTGTCACTATTGTCTACTATTATACTCAATTGGCTGATTATGCTATGGAAGTCGTGGTTATGTACAGCTGATTTATTGGCTGCTGTACATGTGAAAATCACCAACATCAAAGGAAAGGAAATCTTACATGGCTAAATATTGGAATTTCTGCGGTTTTCGTTGTTTTTCTATGACAGACAGACCATTACAGACAGATACATGTGACTCACAACAGTATCTGTCATGGGTAAAATAGCCAACTGCAACACACAAAGTAAAAGTAGTCCAGTAAAGTTCAGAGGGTCAATGGATAAATTAATCCAACTTTTTGTATGCAGGTCCACATCTTTGTATGACAATATATGTTAATACATTCAAATTTTATAAAACAAATCTTAATATTTGATATATATAACAGAATATATAACAGAATTTTCAGGAATATTGTTAATTGCAAGTGGTTAATCAGTGCCCAGTTATATGACACATATTTTAAGCAAATTACTCATTGACCTTTATTGTAATTCCACAGCTTTTGGCTGTAAAATGGAAGAAATACATTCTTTAACACTAATCATTTATTGAAGATCTGGCATTTCTTCCACTCAGTTGTGTAAAATTCTTTGTCTTCACTGGTTCATCTTCACTTCACTCTTCAAATGACAGAATTTCTTTTGGAAAAAATCCCACATCTTCAAAAGAGACTCATGTAAGAACCTATTATTCTTTTCTTAGAAGTTCGCAAATCACATTTTTCTGTTTTTTTTGTTGTTGTTAAAAATTTTGTAAAACAGAATTAAATATCTAATACATATATGGTGTTGCTAATCAAGTCAAACTCTAGGAAAAGTTACCATTTATCACATCTCCATGTCTATTGGTATGTTTAACATAGAAATGGAAGTGAACATTCATCTTAAGTTCATGGTGTGCAAGAAAATTTCTGAAATCCCTGAAAACTAAACATGTTACATGAGTAAATATTCTGATGAAAAACCAAATAACTGGCTGTGATTTTTGCTTCTGCTTTTGTATATTGACACCCACAGTAGACAGAAGAAAGACTCCTTGTGAAACCAAATTTAGGGTAACAAGAAACTTGTTGTTTGAAGTCCTTATATATAAGTTTAAATTTGTAAATTGTGTACATACAGTACCTGAACCGATCTTTGCAACAAAAATTGCGATTGGTCATCGATCAACGATCAGTTTCTGGTCAGTCATTGATCCTTCAAACCGATCCCTTTAACTGGTGATCGCATCATGTGACCACAGAGCAGTCAATGTATTTTACTGGTTTTTTTTGTTTTCTTTGTCAGTTTTACACATATTTACATAATGTTATAGATTTACACATCAATTTATACTTTTATTTTACATTTCTTTTATTTAAAACAGATCTTACGTCATTTTACGTTATAAAACTGCGATCAGATCTGTCACCAGTCATCGGCCATCGATCCGTCAGCAATCAATCAGTCAATGGTTATCGATCCCTCAAATCGTTGTGCAGATCGGTTCAAGGACTGTACCCTATCTAAACTGAACAAAAATGTAAAAAAGCAGTTTGGTTAAGATGGATTTCATTGTATTAAAGAATATTAAATAATTAATTCAAATCTTAAGTGATCAAAATATTTTGGGAAAATGAAAAAAATATTACATTTTTGACTATCCAGTACAAAGAGTTGATGGTACATGTACATGCAAATGTATATGTATAAATAATATACAATGCAGTTTGTAATTTATAAGCCTTCTGATTGGTTGGGTTTCTGTAGGCAACATATTTTATTTTGTATAAACAATTTGGTTCTGTGACCTCATTCACATCAATTACAAACATGAATAATTGCAATTAATCAGAAATTAAATTATAAGGAAATTATTTAATTTTTTTTCCTACTTAGGGACAATTTAGGCTCATATGAACTGGTTCATTGTTCATGAAGCATACACTGGTTATATCACATAACTTGTTAAAGTCCCCCACCCCACCCCTAAAAAAAAAACAAAAAAAGCTTTTATAGGTTAATTTTCTTTCAATATGAATGTCAGGATGCTGCATACACTTTTCGTTGACTTTTTTTTCTGATTTTAGCAGTTTGTCAATTTTGTTCATTTTTAACAATTTAGAATGAAGATCAGAATTGATATAGCAGTCATGACTCACAAGAGCATTTCGATTTGTAAAACTGATAGCATCAGCAATTTATCTTACAATACCACAGGAAAATAGTCCCATTGACCCATCAAGGTTCAAATGCAGATAGTTAGGTCTGCTGCCTAGGTATTTCTAATACTGCAAACTATACAAATTTGCTGATTAATTGGTTTATATTAACAACTATCCAATTAAAAATAATTGACCTCTAGTCTCTTATCGATACCTGTTTATTTCTGTGAATTTACTCAATTAAGCCAGTCGTTCTGTGTCGATATATTCAAGTTGCCTATTTATGTTTAGACCGATAATAAACCATTTGATGCTAGGTAGAAATGAAAACCCTGTGAGAGTTTAAATAGTCTTCAATCATAGAATTGAAATATAAAGAGGAATACTGATTACCAATTGGAAGAACTTTCTTAGATATTGCATGCAGGCCCTGGTGGATAAAAGGGACAGTGGGCAGAAACTTGTATGAAGAAAGGAGTTTCAGGCTATTACTTATTACCGTTACCGCCTAGTGACATCTGAAGCCCGCACATGACTAATAGAATGAAACATTGCATAGACAATGACATAGGAATTTTGATAATGCATTTCACTGGAATTGTGTTGTTGCTTTTTGAAATAATCATTATATTTGGCTATTTTGGTCATTTGTATGTTATCATAATAGAGCTGTAGGTGGTTTGGGGCTTAAAAGTTCATTGCTAATGCTTCCTGCATCAGACAGGAGTGGAGGGGGTATATTATAAGACATTAATGTTTATGTTAATTCACGAGCCTGGAACTAGGTGCCCAGAAATTAAGTGCTTTTATATAACACATAGATGTCTTTGGAATAACTTGTAGTACTTAAGCTATAAAGCCTATCAACTTAAAATGTAGCCAGTGGAAAGGAACATCTAAGGATATGATTTATTTCAATGACTGTGGATTAAGTTCGATCCCTTACTTTCCTTTTATTCAAAATTTTTGCAATTTGACAATTATTTGAGGCATAAGAATTCAAACGATCAATATCAATTGATTCAGTACATGAGTACTATGATTAATTTGTTTTTTAACAGTAGAAGCATATTTGATGGACATACTTATGTGTTTTTATTGTTTCCAAGGGTTAATTTTTTTTTATTAAGTAACAGAGTTTAATTGAGTATCTTATTCTATTTGAAAAGAACCTTACCAGATTAAGTGATGTTGCATTATAAAATCATTAATTCTGTTATATTTACATATCAATTTTCCATGTACTAAATTATACACTATAATGTAATGGTTTCTCATAAATCAGATCTTCATTTCCCCCCTTGTAACCTCACTCAGCAGTGAAAAATATTATTGGATAATCAGGCAAAATTTCTCACTCTGCTGTTGGTTTTTAAATTTTCTTGTGAAATGAGGCCACTGATATGATGTTAGTCAGGAAATGCTTTTATGCCTTTATTTTAAGTTGGATTAGTTTCTGTGTGCTAGGTTAGTTTGTTTTATAACATGTGCATGTATATATGTGACTGATAATTGGTTTGTAGACTACATTTAACGCTGTTCAGATTTATGTCATAAATCTACTTTAACCTGTTAAACAGTTTATTTTTATGCATTACTTTAATAACTCTTTTTATCACCTTAATAATGCAAGAGTTTACCATTTACATGTACATCAACAATTTATAACTGTCATTTGATCATGTGTTTGTAATAACCCAGTATAACTGTAATACTGTATGAAGTTTCAGTATTTAAAGTTTTAACACATTTAGTGCCTGTCGTTTTGTAAAATGTACATATTCATTTGCAAATACATTTAATTATGTTTTCCTGTGTCAAATTTTTAAATCATCTTCTTTCCTCAGAAAACACTTTGGCTTTTAAAATATTTCAAGCTACAGAAAACAATACACTTGGACAAAGAAAATATATTCTATCATCAATAAACTTGGTTTTTCACACATAATCTATCAAAAATGTAGCTTTAAACCTATTTTATCAAATATAAAACAACTAATAGCCGATCTATTTATGCAAGAGCAACATTCCCAAATCCAAAATTCAAATAAACTAACATTTTATCGAAATTTACACATTGGATACAAACGAGCAAGCTTTGTTGATACTTTACAAAAAAAATCAGAAAGATCCTCACTTTGTAATATTAGAATCAGTAGCCATAATTTGGAAATAGAAAAAGGCCGTCATCTATCAATTCCTGCAAACGAGAGATTATGTAAAATTTGCAACTCTGGGGAGGTTGAAGATGAATTACATTTTTTGCTAAAATGTGAAAAATACTCCAGAGTTAGAAGTCAATTTATATCCAAATTATCAAATATCCTCAAAAAAGATATTGATTCAATTAATTACTACACACTGAAACAATGTATACTCAGTGATTCGTATACTATACTAAAGATTATCACTAATTTTTTAGATATTATTTTTTCTATCAGAAAAAAATTTATTTCATAACAAATATCTCTTCTCATAACATTTGATTAATATTCTGTTTACATGTATACTGCTACTATATATGTTACACTTTTATGTATCAATTATATGGGCCTTTGCCAATTATTGTAATTGTGTTTGTGCCAATGAAGAATATTATAATAATAATGATTTAATTAACTGGATGATTCTACTGCATTAAAGAATCAGTTGTGAATTCTCCTAAATAATGTGTCCTGTTTGGGTGATAAGAGAATGGTTTATTACAGCTGTTACAGTTGATTTCTTTTCCACTGGATGTGTTCAGGTCATTGAAGCCCATTGGATTTGCATGAATTTGTGTTTTTCAAATGTACTAAAAGTTGTCTGACCAGATAACAAAGTGGTATTTACACTCCTAGAAAAACATTAGAAGCTACAAAACTTCTACAAAACTGTCAAATTTAGTTAGAATAGTCTGAATGATTCTTTCTATACATGGTGGGTAGCGCCATTGCCAGCTCCATAGGTTTGTGTCGATATATTATAAAAAGAATAATTAACACATGGAAAATCTATATCACTTGTTTTATCATCCCAAGATATCTATATCAGTACAAGGACCAATGATGATTGAGGGTGATATAGCATTTGCCATGTGATATTCACTTACATTATTACATATATTTAGATTAAAATATACATTTTTGTGTTATAAGTGATTGTTTAAACCCTATATTGTTTACCCTACATCGAATATACCCTATATCACACCCGTAGACTAGCATATTGCATGCCTTTTATCGCACCCCTACTCAGAACATATATACTGTAGTACAAATGTATATGCTATAATGAACATGACATGGCAAATGCTGTATCAACACTCGACCTATATCATCCCACAGGCTGGTGGCCCTTTTGGTGAAATCTCATTTGAATATGTCACATGTGATACAGATTTTGCCATGTAATATTCAGTATATACAAGGTTTTAATTTTATCAAGTGATTTTTTTGCCACTACATCTGCGTAACAAGAGGTGTTGTTATCTACATGAAATTTATCCACTCCTTAAGTCAAATTATATACATAAGATTTTCTACTGAATATACATAAAAACTGTCCAAGAGACACATCTACGAAAAAAACAGAGATTCTGAGTAGGGGTGTGATAAGGCCAGGATCAGCCATGTGATAAAGGGATACAGGAGTTTGTTAAAAGGTGTAACTTCACTATGATTTAGAATGTTTTCATTTTTTAGACTTATCAGATAAAACTGCTGTGTTTTTTACTAAATATGTAATAAATAGGTATATATTTTAAAAACCACTTCTTGAATAGACTGAAAGTTGACCCAGTGTTGATTTTAAGGGGTTTGTCTTGAACCATTATGAATAAGGAGACCAAAAGGGGCTGGAAATCAACATAATGATACAATGTCTTTAATCTTTTTAAAATTGTGACACAAGGTGCCGTGCCCCAAAAGGAGTGATTTTTGTGGTTTTAATTTGAACTCGTTAGGAATTACTACATATAGTAGAGAAAACAAAGTAGCCAAACTGCATTTCCCTAATGTTCAAACAATTATTAAATAAAAGTGTATAGATCTCATCAATTGTAATTTAAGGTGCTAAATTACAAAAGGCACTTGAAGCAAGTTAAAATATGGGGTCAAAAAAGAGGTTACTTTGGTTCTAGTCAAATTTTAATCTGGTGTTAAACCTTTTTGTAGCGATCGCAATGCAGTGCTGTATTACATCCGAGTTGCCCCAACTTTTCATGAAGATGCAACCTTTGCTGTCATATCAAGCTGCTATTTTCCTTCTGTTTTTGGGAGGGCCCCAGGACCCATATCATTGGGGAAAAAAACTGAACTGAAGGATGTTATACAGTATTTATAAAAATCCTTATAGACCATTACAGTTTCCAGCGTACTGACGAAAATATACTTGTCCGTAGGATGACAATTCGGTAGAGTGGAGAGAGGATTTTGTACACCTCATGAATCTGCATTTATCTGAATTAAAAAGGATTGAGTCATTAATATGCTATCATAAATGATTGAAATATGCGGAAATTGGAAGTCTATTTAAAGATTTTTATTATTGTTGTCACCACCTGTTTTTACAGTCTGAAATATTTGGCAATATTTATATTGGATATTATATTGTAAAGGATTACTGAGGGCATATTTCCGGTATAGATTTAAATGTTATCAGTATTCTACCAGGTATTTATTCTCTGCTTATTTGCCATTAAGGAAGCTTTCTGGTTTTAATTGGGTCAACAGTTAAGTAAGGAAATAGTGTTGTCCAAAGGGGATCATAATCCCTTTCCTATTATAAGAAAACATATTGTTTGAGTGTCCATTTTTATACCCCTACAAATGAAGTTTATGGGATACATAGATTTCACCCGTTGCCTGTCTCTTTTTTCCACTTTCTATCAACATTTCTTGTAAGCATTATTCCTCCTAAACTGCTCAAAGGATTTTGATGAAATTTTATGGAAAGGTTGGGTATCCTATGTATGTTCTTGAAGGAATATAATCGCAGTCAGAGGTCTTCAAAGTGAGATAATTAAAATAAAGGCTTTAACATGTTAAAACCCCTCCTAAACCACTCAAGGGATTTTGATGAAGTTTTATAGGAAGGTTAAGCATTATATGTAGATGTGCTTAAAGGAATAGAATTACTTTCAGAGCACTCCAAATGGAGATAATCCAAATTAAGGATTTTTCATGGTAAAACATTGTAGGTATAACTCCTCCTAAACTGCTCAAGTGATTTTAATGAAATTTTAAAGGATGATAGAGTATCATATGTAGATGTGAATGAAGTATAACAGTTCTCATCCTGGTGATATCTGATGATCTGACTTATGTACATGTTTAGATTTTAAATGGCTAGTTCTCATGTAAAATATTTTTGAAAGAAAAAAATCCTATTTTGATATTCTGTATTACTTTGAGATAGGAAGTGTACAGTGGCATTATCCTTTAGACATTCCTTGCCAGTTAATTAAACATTCATTAAGTGGTTATTAATTAATAGTAGGATAATTAGAAAGAATGAATAATGAAAATACGATCACAAGTGCTGAAGAACTTATGAGTTGAATCTTTAAGCATTTTGGGCATGAGATGCTGTTCATTCACAATTTCTAGTCGATTATCCTTTTTACTATATTGGTTTTCTTCATAATTTATTGCTATTTTCAATTATTTTGTGAGAGGAGATTGATATTCTCATGATATTTGTAAGACTGTCTGACATTTCCTTATTTATTCCACAATGTGAATTATTAAAATTATTACACTGTTAAAGGGATAACTTGATAAATCACTGTTTTATATATATTTATACAATGGTCTGAAAAATTCACAACGATGTTAGAACTGTCAAATTTGTGAAGCAAATTTTTTGTTGTTCCTTCCGCTTGACTTGAACTCGTACCGCTGTGACATATATGGCAACACCGCCTGCACAAAGTCCAGCGCCCTAAACCACTCAGCCAGCTTGGCTATAAAGTACAGCTTTCGCTGGCCGGATCATACCTCCCAGTAGGATTAATCTAGGGTTGTAACTTAGTACACAATGTATGGTAGTATGGGACAGTTCATCTAGGTGTTATTATGTAGGATAGAGTATATACAAGTATATTCATAATAATTATTAGGAATTATGGATTCAAAATTGTGAGAGATACATGATAGGATGGACACTCTGATTGGTACCAGTACATATACCTTCATATTTTTTGAGTGTAGATGTTGGAAGTGGGTAATACAGCTCAAGCAGACTTAACTCTTTGGCATTGTAGTTCATAATAATGTTAAACATCATCATGCCGTCTACAATAATCTTTTCATTGAATTTAACTATGAAGTGAGAGTATTTTAATGAGTTTATTTCCAGCACAGGTCCACACGACTTTTTGTCTGTTTACTGTGACTATAAGCCAACCAAAGTTTATTTAGAGAATATGTTGGATTTACCTTTTCAAGTGTGTGTGTGTTACAAGATTAAAATTTAAAGATAGAACACAATTTGTTTTGATCTCAAGCTTTATAGAGAAGAAATGTCTGTTTTGTCAATTATTTGTTTTATGTAATCAATTTTATAACTAGGGGTAAAAAAATCAACTTTAAAAGTAAATTTAACTATTTGTCCTATGAATTGTTCATTCCTCTTTAAGATGGATTACATGAAAAGATATTGATCAATCTATCCATTTAAAATCATGTATCACATGACTCTGTACAGGTAAACATCAAGCTCACAGGTTTCTTTGTATTGTGTAAAAGTGCCCTCATGGGCTTTGACAGGATGTGAGTGCTTGGTCATTTTTGTGATGGATGTTTTTCGTATAATTTGGATTTTACTACACATGAGTGCAATTTAACATTGATAAAGAAGGTTTGTGATCTTTGTGTGAATTTCATATATCAGCTGTTGTTAGTTAAATCAATCAATTTCTAAAAGTATTAGAATGTATTTTTAGGAAAATACTCTACATTAATATTGATTAGAAAGGTATGTGATATTGAAGTTGTCCTGCATTATCAAATTCTCGAAATATTTTGTCTACAAAAATTGGATTGAGATTATTTAAACAAACATGTCTTTATAAGCCTTAGGTAAGGTTATAATCTTTTGACATACTTTACAATTGCTGTGGAATAAAAGTAATATGCTGAAATATATTTATCATTCACAGACTGCATGAAATAAAGATATGATTGTTAACATGCACAACATTTTTCTAAATACATTATTTATTTTGTTCATAGTCTTGAATGAACAGTGTAGAACTGTGTTAAAAATTATGTAAGCAGCATGCTTTATATAGTTCTTGACTTTTTTGTTGGTTATTATTGGTTTAGATGAGATAAATGACTTCTCATACAATTTTGCTCTCCCAGCATCATGATCTCTCCATATTAATATTGAATTAGCAAGTTTAGTTAATAAACTTCTTGCTGAATTATGAATTTAGGATGAGGAGAGGCAGAATGTTCATTTAGTAAGCCATTGTGATGCAGAACATGTTTATTCACAATTTGACAAATTACCATTATAAAATGTTCTCGGTGCTTTCTTGTTCATTGGCCCCTAAATTTGACACTATTTTAGAAAGATCATGGCTTGATTGCTAGCAGATGTACAGTTACAATATTAGGCTCTTTTCAAAGCCCATCTAAATATATATAACTAATACAGTGTCAGTTTTAGCAAGTCGACTTCTGATATAAAAACAAAAAGTATCTGCCTATTTAACTTTTCTGCTATTGATCTGTCTGTCTTAAGAGACAGGCTTTTGGACCAAGATCATAAGAAAATTATGTTACGTCTCATACACTGCCCAAAAAAGTTTCATTTCCAATATATATACTTATTGAAAAACATTCTGTTCAAACAGATTATAGATATTAGAATGTTATCTTTAACTTGAATTGAATTTACTGAATTTTTGTATTGAGTTGATTTTATGTTTGCTAATTTATTAATTGTTCGTATCTTCTGTACTGTTTTGACTGCAGATTTTACCAATTTTGACAGGGTGTAATTTTATGCTAACAATATGTGTTGAAATAATTACTAGAAGTGATAAACTAATGGAAGCAGTAGGTTTAATGTGCTATGGAACCCACCTTTCATTTTGAAATACTTGTACCAAATCAGGACCTTTGCAGTGGTTTCCAACTTTCCGTCTTTAACCCTTATTATGCCATTTGTTGTACAGACTTTTTTTTTAACTATTCCTTTTGATCACTGCCTAAATTTGATCATTTTGGTAATTTTGCTAATACCCTTCATAAGAAAAAAATACATGTGAAAATTAATTACAATTATCGAATTAAATGAGATAAGTCAAAGGAGTCCATTTTTTTTATTTTTGTAGACAAAAATAGCATAGCTTAAAGTCACCTTTTTCATGTATATACAAACATCAATCAAAATCATAATAGGATTCACAAAATTCTCCCAAAATATGGCTCTGAAGAAATGAGATCCATGAAAGTCAATTCCTTTAATTTTCATTTTATGTTATTAGTTTTTAATTATGGTAGTTTGAAATTGAGTGCTGATCTCATGTGAGATTATGACTATGGTGTACTATTGGTAAAATGGGGCCTGTTATATATTTGTGGTCATAAATAAATGGTATGGTACTGTGGTCTACATCTCGTTATCATCTGAAGACACTTAATTTTCATGTGATAACTTAAGTTGGTTGATCTTAATAACTTTATACAAGAAGGTCTCAAACCACAACAGGAAAGATGATATTGATTTTGGGGTTCATGACCCCAACCATTTTAAAATTAGGGGCTAAAAAGGGGTAAAAACAAGTTTTTCATAGGATTTAAATATATAAATCCAGTAAAAGTAATTGGATGTCTATTGTATTGTTCCACAATATTTGATATCACAAAGGTCAGACTGGAGTTGATTATAGGGGTACCCACTTGCATTAAGGAATGAGGGACCAAAAGGAACTAGAAACCGGCAATTTCATTATGCCCAGATAATAACATGGCTATATGAAACTGCCACAAGACAAATGTACCATATTAATACTGTATATAAAGGTATGGTAGGATTTATTTGAGGGTTGTGACTTAATCTAATTAGGAATAAGAGACCAAAAAGGAGCCAGAAACAAGCATTTCCTGATGTCTTGATAACAACTTGAATAAAAGGGGATGGATCTCTTTAAAATTGTACTACAAGATGTCATACCTCAAAACACACAGCTGTATCAAGCTTAAATAGTGTGTCCATGTTTGCCTGTATTGTTTAAGATTTGATCTCTGCAGTCAAACCAAGCTGTTCCCTGTGAAGCCTTTTTTTGGACATTATAAGCAGTTTTATGCAAGTAGTAACAAAGATTATTTTGAAATTTAAAAATTAGCTGCAATTTGAAGCAGTCAACAAATTGTGATTATGTCCCTCTATTGGGACATTAAATGGACTTTTTACCTACTGATGTACTTTTGTCTTTGTTTTTAATACCAAATTTTGAAATTTCAATTTTCCTGAAGTAGTGGTCCCCGATTCCTGAAGGATAACATTCTTATTAACTGAAATACTACTCCATGCTTTCAAGAGTAATGGGGGAAACCAATATTCTTGTGGAAAATCAAAAGAAAATTATCCAGGGACAAATTATGAGATATTTAAATAGTACATGTACAAATTATCATACACAGGAGAAAAGAAGTTTAAACAAAATTGTTTTCTAAATCTAAATAAATAACTATACAAAGACATTATATACTAGGGAATACTAAAATTAATATACCATAATAGTAATCTTAAGTAGTTGCTAAGTCAAGTACCTTGCTTAAGTGTAATCAATAAGTTTCAATAGACACAAGGAGAAAGCCAAAATTAAAATGATTTTTTGTTAAAAAAATTTTAAATTCTCACTCTGTTTTGCAGCTCCAAGATTT
Organism: Perna viridis; assembly: GCA_037379345.1. NCBI lineage: Eukaryota > Metazoa > Mollusca > Bivalvia > Mytilida > Mytilidae > Perna > Perna viridis. The sequence goes on from CM074517.1 coordinate 34,394,639, forward strand.
AAGATTGATTTTACTTCCTATGGCATATTTCATGCATCTCAGGACAAGAACCTTATCAATCAAACAGAACATGCCTTGTACTATCTGATACTGGCTGATCTGGATATGTGCAAGCTCACTGAAGTCAAAGCTCATATGAAAAACATAAGCTTTTATTATGCTTATAAACCAATGTTTAAATGCATTGATTAATATGCACAATGAATGCACACTCTCAGCGTGTGTTTAAATGCACGGTAAACACTCTTAACATGCACACAATAAACAAACAAAAAAAAGTGTGCATTTAAACACACAACAGATGAACGATGGAAAATAATATTTTTACAATTAATGAAGAAAGAAAAAAATAAAACATATTTTTATATAAATAATTAAAAAAGAAATAATTTTAATATGAAAATAATAGCTGAAAAAAATAATAAGTTAAGAAAATAAACATTTTTATCATGCGTTCAACAAAATTTCCATTGAGCGGTCAAACGCACACAAAACACTTGGCAAAATCACAATAAACAATGCACAAACGCTGAAATGGGAATGTAAACATTTCAAGGAGTGTAGTTAGCCAATCATCACTCTTTTTCTGATATGCCGTGCCTAGAAAAGAAACTGACTTCCAGTTTCAAATTCTTGCATGATTCAGTCCAGGATCTAAAGGATGACCCTGTGCACTCCATGCAAACCTTCTCCCAGCTTAAGGCCACCAAGGCAGTCAAAGATTGAAAAAATGGTTAAACCTAGACATGAAATCCATACCATTTTTTGCTGAAGGAAACTTTATAGTTGTAGGTTCTCTCTTCCGTCTGTCTATTCAGTTGATTGTTAATTTTTCAGACTCCTTTGTGATACAATGTAACTTGATATTTGCTATACAATGTATATAACTATGTCTTGCTGAATTTCAGTGTAATTTGATTCTTGTTTCTGTAGTTTGGCCATTGAACTTGTCAATAAATTGTCAGTTGCTCTGACTCTTTTGGACATTTTTTTAGGAAATTGACTTGATATTTAGTATGTACATATAGCTTCATCCTTGTAAGCTACAGTTGAAGTTTGAATTTTATTGTGGGCCAATGATATGACTGTGAACCTTTGAACCTTTTTTATTCAATTTTCAGATGACAACTTGATATTTGGTGTTTAGTTATATCTAGATGAGTTATAGTTAAGTGTAATTTTTTTGTAAATAATTGTTTTGCAGAATTGTTTTGAAGAGTTATTTTCCTTTGACTGAGCAAAAGCATAGAAAATAGTATTTTTTGTATAGAGTCAGGATTGGACTAGCCAGTTCATTTCCTGTTTTTGTTAACACTTTTTCCATTTTAATGATTTTCACTTGATAATTTTTGTATATTTTAAAGTGACATTTTTGAAAATGTTCTTTGTCCATTTTGTTTTGTTTTCATACAATCACAAAAAAAAGCCATCCTTTGCAGTTGTATATTGGTAAGGCGCTATCATTGTCCGTAGACACTTGGTTTTAGTGCAATAACTTGAGTACTAGTTGGATGATCTTTGTTAAATTTCATGAAAAGGTTCCAAACCACAAAAGAAAAGTTGGTATTGATTTAGATATGTTATAGTCCTAACCGTTTTAGAATTAGGGGCCAAAAAAAGGTCCTAAAACAAGCATTTCATGGAATATAACTATATAACTCCAATAAAGGAATGATTGGATTGATTGATTTTGGGGGTAAAGACTTTGAATTTTTCAGAAATTAAGGGTCAGAAAGGGTGGGGCCTTGTACATGCATTTTCCTGATGTCCAGACAATAACTTGACTATTAATGCCTGCCTTATTGACCAGATTACTCTCTAGCTCAAGAGTTTAGACCACGTTCATACACAAGACCTCACTAAAATGTTCCTTGTGACCATGTAAAAGCTATTTTAATAATGTGTTCTTTTTAATTAGTTTTGTTGGTATACTTATGTAGCTGTTTATATGTTTTTTGTTTGACTGTACCATGGAAGGATTTCCTTCCTCTTATTACTGGTATTCTAGGTAATCCAATTTGTTTGTTATACATGTACATGTTTGTAACCCTTTGCCTCATCCAACAAGTCCTATATCAAGAAACTGATATTGAGCAAGGGAAACCTGTATATTTGATTTAAACTAGATATCAGAGTTGGGTCTGCTGCTAACGAAAACTAAGTGTAAATTTTCTGCCTGGACATTGCTCTGGCAACTCGATGACTTCACATCTGAATTGGCTGAAATTCCTTTAGTGTTGTTGATGTAAAACTGTTTCAGAACAGATTTAAGAACATTTTTGGAACTTTAATTCCGATATTTTGCAACATTGTGTCCAAATTAGTTGTTGTGTCCATAATGAACTGTAAGTCCCTATGTTAACTTATATTTGTCCATACTTTCCCCAAGTGATCAGAGTTCAATTGATTGTGGTTGTATCATGCTGCACTCTACAAAGTTTTTTGTTTGTATTATGTTACTTTTCAGTTCATCTCATTGGTGTTTGCCCATTTCAATTATTTGTAATTTACAAGAAGATTTAAACTTTCTATTAATTTTAATATTCTACTCAATGTAACTTATATTTAGTTATAGTTCATTTAATTCATCATATCCTTACTTCCTAACAAAATTTGCAATCTTGCAGTTATTTGTTGATCAACTACTGTGAAAGTACTTTAATTAGTGGATACCAATTTTCATAGATTAGGGATGAAACACAAATTTGTGGATTCTTGAATTCGTGATTTTGAGGTTTCTAATGTACCCATCAGAGGAAATCTCCTTTTCGTTTGGAACTAAATTTCGTGGTTTGAAAACCATGAAAATTGGTACCCCACAAACAATAGTAAGTTCACAGTGTTTGCTGACCATAGACTTTGAGTCAATCAAAAGTTAAAAAAAAACATCAAAGGCAATGAAAGAGTAATCAAGGGAACCAAGGTTATAGCGGTAATCAAAAGAATGTAATCCAGGGACAAAGACCAGACATGGAAAACAAACATACACAACAAAGAACATAAAGTAACTAAAATCATACATACAAAGTAACAAAAGTAAATGAGCAATTCGGACTCCACTAAAAACTGAAAGCATAGACCAGGTGCACCGGTAGGGTAAGCGTCCTCTGCTTTTCAACTCCGCCGAGTTGCTCATAAAAAGTCATGTCCGGGGTAGACAAACGAGGAAAGGCAAACTATGACCCTTTGAATAAATCAGTTTTCATGATGCTGATGGATACATCATAACGATCCACGAGTTCATGATGACGACCATAAAACTTCTGTAGTGATGACTTTAATCTTGTAGCAACATAACCCTGTTGCAGAAGCCTGTTTGTTAGAGTTTTAGCGCGATACAAAAAGTCTGCGTAGTTTCGGCAAGCTCTGGCATAACATATGAGTTGTGATATGAACACTCCATATGCAGGAGTCGAAGGGATGTTGCCACAGATGAAAGGAAAGTTGACAATTTTGAATGAAAAGTCATCACGTTTTTTTGTAAAGTTTGGTCAATAGTTTTCCTTTACCATCAATCTCTATGTGTAGGTCAAGATATGAGGCTGACTTCACAGTGTCTGTAGTATCCTTTATCTCAAGTTCTTTTTGGTAGATGCGATGTATCAAATCCCCGAAATTAGGATTGTTTAAAGGTAATACGTCATCTATATAGCGGAAACTGAGATTGAAGGATCTAGCCAAAAAAATTTGATGAAATCACCTCAGTTACCTTCTTTGCAGATCATTTGGTCTGACACTTTGCACTGCCCTGACAAATTATATATTAACTGATTTCTTTTCATGGCATTATTAAGTTAGTAGTTCTGATATTCATTTACTATCAATCAAATGTGCATCTGATAAAGTACATGATAAATAAAAGTCCTGAAAACATTGCTAAAACTGCTTTTACTTTCAAATATAAAAAGGATTGCAATATTACAAGAAATAATTATAATGTTCACTTACTGGTCCTATAACAATTTCACCTCCTTGTAAACAATCATGTCAGGTCAATGTGTATCATGTAACTCATAATGTCATTAAGAATGTTTATGATATAAAGTTTATTTAGTTCTTCGGTTTTCTATCAGGATACAATATTTCAGTTTAAGTAGAAGAGTTAGTTTAATTTGTAAAGGAAATGTGCAGTTAACTTCATCGCAAGGTTTATATGGCAAATGATCATCAATGTTTATTATTCCACAGATAAATTTGCATTTAAAGAGTAATCAATGGAACCAAGATTAAGTTGTGTGTCTTATTTTTCTCTAGTTCACTAGATAATTGTCCATTTTATGGCAAGTATTTAAACAAAAGTAATCAAACAAATGCCTTTAGATTTATAATCACCAATCTATCACAATATTAGGTCACTTTCAGATGACCTTGATATTCTGTATATGGAATATCTACATCCTATCTGCTAATGTTTCATCTTAATTATAGATATTATTACCAATTTGTGGGTTAGAAATTTCAAAATACAAGACAAGTTCAAGAGTTCAGACACTGTATAATGCTTAAATCATATCTTTGAAATTATGTATGTTAATGTTCCTGAAGTTATGCAAATAACCAGGTTTGCAGCAGTTTACACTGAAAAATGTAAAATGGTAAAATGACCCAAAGCAGTTATTCCAGACAACCTTTCAGAAGTCAGAAACATTACTGATAATTTAATGATATCCCATGCAACAAAATTGTGGTGATATAATGTTTTTGACTCATCTTGGTATCAGTTTGTCCATCAGTCCATCCTTGTGTTATAGAATGTTGTCACCTGGATAGCGCCTCCATTTTTTTACTGAAATCTGTCCAGTGTGAGTATGGGAACTGAATTGTATTCTGAGCATGCTCACTATGGTTCTTTAATTCCTAATGGGTTCTAGTTAAAATATTAAGAATTGATTTGCAATCAAAACAGTATTTTGTTTTGGTTAATATTTGATGTGTGGACTGCTGAGCAATGGACTTAAATGGTTTCACAGTAACAAACCACTTTATACAAAACTACCTTGTTTACTCAAAGAAAACCAACCAATCAGAAAGCCGGAAGAAATCAAATTAAAATTAAAATATATCTTATAGGAACATTTATATGATGGCAAGTACACTGGTAGTTCATAAATGACACTCAGACAGTAAAAGATAAAACAAATATACAGCATTGACAAATATAACGTATTATATAAAAGAGTTGACTGCTTTGTCTTTGACTCTAGTTGGACCAGTTTTATTTTACTGAAAAAGGCAGTGGCGGATCCAGACCTTGGTCAGCTGGGGGAGCTGACCACATGTCAGATTTTTTGATTTTTTAACAAGTTTAACAAGGGTGGATCAAATTAATTTGTGGAAAATCAAGATTTTGTGCTAAAATGTACATTTTTTCTAATACAGCTGCAGCGTGAATGTCCCATCAGCCCCTTCCAAATCTACCACTGTTAAATTAAAAAAAACAGTACAGGGGATTGAAAGAATGTTGTGAATTAAAATATACAAATCAAGTGCCCGATCATGACTATTTTTCAAAACTCAAAATGTCTGGTAGTACCACGAGTCTTGGCAAGGCAGACCTCTGACAAGTAACTTAAATTAAAAGGTTTTATTTCCCAATTCACATTATTTTCTAGTCAATTGTCTTTCTTTTATTCAATGTATCATCATAGATAATGTTTCTGTACTAATAAGTTGCTTTATAGTTCTGTTAGTTTGTAGCCATTTATTCACCTGACACTTGTATCAATTATTCTTTACATAAACATTGGACATTATCTGCTTATAAGGTACATGTACTTGTATCAAAACATGCGCTTCAGTAGTTCAAGGGGGTGGTGTGACATATTTGACCAGATATACACACACTGGGTGTTAATTGGTTTCACCCATAGTCATACGAGCTCAAGATAAAACCAGGTTAAATTATACTTGTTACTTAATTTTATGGTGATATTATTTTTAAGAGACGCAGGGTGGGGATGGCTAAAGCCGTAGTTCCCCCGATTAATCATGCACTGAAAGATGTAAAGGAGCTCATTTAGAATGAGTTTCATTTCATCTAAGCTTGTATATTATTTTGTTAGGATATTTAATTTTAAATATCACTTATTCCCATCAAAGGATTATCATAGAATAAATAGATATTTCTCCCCACTCATTTGTTTTTAAACAGAAACTTAAAATGCCTATACAAAAATATCTGTTCTATTGTTAAACAGCTGTTATTATTTTCAATTCATATTAAGTATATAGCTCATGTTTACAGCAAAACTAAAAATACTATTACAGGGAAAACCACATGGTCAATTCAATTTCTAATGTTACAATGTTAAAAAAATAATTAATTTACCGTGCATATCATTAAAATATGGTAATCTCATTGGATAATCGGCTTTACATATGATGTTTCACCCCCACAATTAAGTACACTACTACTTTTTATCACTGTGCATTGCTTCTTTTCTATGTATATCTTAAAAATAATAGAAATAAGATAAAAAAATAAAAAAACATATAAAATGTAGTTTTAACAATTGTTTCATTTTTGATGGTTCATCGATAAAAGAGTTGACCAATCATACATTTTGGACAGGAAGTCCTAGCTAGCATGCTGCATTAAAAATGTGTTACAGTCAACACTTTTACATGCAGATAAAACATTGAAAATGAAAAATGTAATTCTTAACTGAAGTCTGAGAGTTATATTGTACTTACTGGGTAATGAATAACAGCAGTTTTTAAGTCAAGACAGAAAATGTCACTAACCAGATGCTCAACCTTTCCCTTACATACCATTGAAATATAAGGGGCTAAATATTAGCACTTGAATAATAATGAGCAGTAGTGAACAAATTAGTGGCATTGGTCATTCTTTGACTGTTGTATTTTGTAATTTCAGACCTGTATCATGGGAAATAAACATGGGACACAGAAAAAAGATGGTGACTTCCCAGGAGAAATCAGGGGAAGAAGTAGGTCATTTACTGGATTCTCCACAAAATTTAGACGAAAAAGTAAAAGTCCAACAAGAGAAAGAAGTTCATCTGTTTCTGAGCAGAGACCCAAAAGAGGAAGTTTTAAATCTAGTCAAGTCAGTGATGCTCAGAACGGCCATCTTAAATTATCAAAGACAAACTCTTTGCCTGTTGAAGATAAAAATAAACCTGTATCAATGAATTGGTCAAGGAAATCTCCAGTAAAAGAGGATAAAAGTGACGCATCTAAACTACTATCTACCTCTGCACCTCAAAGATCTCGATTTTTACCACATCATCAAAATTCAGCAACATTGACTTTTTTAGATGGGAAAGACACTCTGGGCCGTGATACTATTCGTAAAAGCTTTACACAACATGCATTACAAGATTCTCCAAGGTCCTCAGTTCATAGAATGCGACAGCTGAGTAATGTTATGTATGGGGATAGAATAGCCAATCTATCACTACGCAGAGGAATAGCTGTGCAAAACCGTGATATGTCTCTGTCTCAGGCTAGTCTTTCAAAAATCTCTATAAAATCTAGATCTCTTCATAGTTTGTTGTCAGATGACTTAGAAAATGATCTGTTAGCAGAAAGTAATATTGAATTTGATCCAAATATGTTATCAAGTGAACCAAAGAATGGGGATCCATATTTCATGCGACCACGGACTGGCTCTGCTCCTGCTAGTGAATTCAAACATCGACAAAATAAAAGATGTACTCTAGGAACAGGTGAACGACAAAGGAGAAGAATATCACATCAAATTCCTTTAGAAAGTACCCCAATAGATACAGTTTCTCCTGGTCCAATGTTAGGAGATAAGAGATCACCAGAGGAGGTTATTCAGGCAAGGAGAATGCTTGTATTCAGAGCACTCAAAACTGAGGAAGGTATTGTTTCACCAGACAGCTCTAAAATCCATAATGATAAACCCAGTGATATAACCTCCCCTACTAAATCATTTGGTATAGTAAGTGTTGTACCAGGTGCACTTACAAACAGAGTAGAAGCAAGACTACAAGAGTCAATAGAATGTTTGCCTAGGTATGATCAGTTAAATACCAGTATGTCTCTTGGTAATAATAGTCATAATAGTTGTTGTGATAATGAGGTACAAAATCAGGGTATAAATTATCGTCAGTACAACATAGGTACACACTTATCTAGAAGTTCTGAGGGTTTGTCAGATAAAAGATCTGTCTCACCTAGATTCAGACCCCCAGTCACAAGGCCAACCACACCAAAAGACCAAGAGGGACAAGGAGTCTATTCACAGATAATTTGCACTGAAAATTCAAGGATTTCTCCTGTTAAAGAAGAAAGTGCTGGTAGAGTTACAGACACAAATAGATGTTTAAGAACACCTCCTAAGAAATACCTACCTAATATAGATGAATACAAAATATTGACATCTAATGTACCTAAGTCAGATCATTGGGGGTCATATGAAAGTTTGACAAGAGATAAAAGGTGTGGCCAGAAAAATTGTACTAATATAAGTAATGACATAAATTACATGTCTCGTGAAAGGAGTAATTGTCTTTCTTTTAACTCACCTAAACAGGTGGTAAAACATGAAAAACTCGGAAATACTGTTTTATATGAAAACTGTATTTCTCCAATTATGGATTATGAGGCTTCGCCAAGATTACGATTAAGAAGTAGTAGTTTATCTGTGCTTCATGACAAAAATAACCTTAATCAGAAAAATGAGAGTCACCAAAAGATGAACAGATTATGGAGTTACAGTGTTACTTCTTTGTGTGACCTTAGTTCAGATAGATCAGGGAATCATTCATGTTCTGGACATAATTCTCGTTTTCTTGATGACAGGTTCATAGGAGAAAATGGTAAGTTCTCTTGATTACAAGTTGAATACTTCTAAGCATGGCAACTGCTTTGAAATGACTTGTAAACTTGTAAAAGATGATGTAAGTTGCACTCTTTGAGATGAGGAAAATTTATTTGATAATTGAATGAAGAGTATTGATAGATGAATTCAATTCATGGCACCAATTTTTCAATGCCTACATGCCTTTTGATCGTAGGTGTTACACATTCATGTTTCATGTTCAGCAACAGACATTATTTTTTTCACTGTGACAATTTCTTGTTGTAAAGATTACATGCAATGTTTCCCTATACTACAATGATATGGTCTTTGCTATAGGTTTGACATCAATTTGGTTTGGACAAGAATTGAAGTCATTTATTACGATTTTAAGCTGTAAATTCAAATAAAGATAGGAAAAATTTTCAAATGTGGCTAAATTCCCACTTTGACATGGACACATTAGTAAAAGATTGTTTAATTTGTCATGAAATATTGGGAGGCTACTTCCCCCGAAAACGGGAGAATTAACACCAGTCAGGGGTGTAACATGAAGAGGTTATTATACAGAATAACAATTATTTTAGGCCTGTGTTCTATCCCTTGAAAATTTAATAAATAACCTTTATCAGTAATGTTTATTTTCAAAATTTTAACATAAAGAAGATAACCCATGATACCTGATTCATCCTTTTTCTAAAATTGGGTATTGTTGTTGATTGATTAATTATATGAATAAAGCCTGGAATAGATAATTTCAAATTGATATCCCATTGGTGTAATTACAATGGCAAATAAACCTACTATATAGACACCAATCTTAATTGATTTATTTTAAGACTAAAGGTGTTAAGTATCTAAACATCTGAAGGAAAATTTGTCTAATGGATTTGAAAATTGGGTTAAAATTACATACATTACATCTGTTTTTTTTTCAAAATAACTGATAAAAGTTATTAGCTACATTTTTGTATCACTGAAAATGGTAATTTCAAAAATAACACCCTTGACTGAACTCTATTATGCTGTTGATTCAAGTTCATATTCCCATGTTACATCTAGTCATTATTTTTTACACTTAATTTTGTGGATATTGGTCATCATTTGTAAGGCTGCCCTATTATAACAGGTGGTTGGTATTTTACAATAAGGTTTTACATGGAAACTATTGAACTGGACTTTCCAGAAGAAAAGAAGATTCATGCTGAAGTAAAGCTGCTAAAACTTGTCTGTGCTGTAAATTAATCAGCCTTTGATGCTTCGACAGAATCTTTTCAAATCAAGAAATGTGATTTTCATAAATTTAAAGGAAAGGTCTGCTATCAATTTGATATGTTCTTGTATACTGGTATAATATGTAGTGAAAGGCTTTTGACCAGTATGGAATACTTTTGGTAGCAATATTGCAAAACTTTTGTGTAATTCTGAATTATGAATAAGAGGCCATTTTTATTCTTAAATCTAGTTTTCTTGTTAAAAGACAACATTTGAGTTTTAAGTGGATTTTAAACAGTAATTATCTCCCCATCTTTAGTTGAATAAAACCTACTTATGTGTCATCATTTGCAACCCTTCATGCTATGACTTTAGCTTGATGGGTGTTAGCCTGTGTTTTCTTTTTAGTTATATTGCCCATCAACTTTCTGATTTTGCTTTTTTAAAATTGTTGGGAAAATTCAAATTGATGAAAAGTGTCTAGGTTTGAAAATCTTATATTGATGGAGGAAATTGTTTTTTTAGCTGAAAATAGTTCCATTTGATTATAATTACAGTGCAGGATAAAACTCTGTTGTAATACATGTACTTTTGAATGTGATTGCAAATTAACTTTTGGACACTGGTTTAAAAATGTCAGGAAAAAGGTGAAACAGAACAAAATTTGTAAATGTGTGTGAAGTTGGATACTGTTTAACTATCAATTACAGTTTTTACTTCAGAAATCGGTAATTGATTGACTTTCATTTTATAAATATTAGAAAAAACATTTCTTAATAATATGGGAAATGCAAATGTATAATTGGAGTTTTATTTTATATATTAAGTAATCTTTTGCTCATATTACAATTTTCACAAGAATAAAAAAAAAACAGTGCTTACAGCACTTTGATTCAACTTTGTCATGAGAATCTCATCAACCCTTAATGAGAATGTTTTGAAACTTGTTGAGCAGCTTAAGTTTAATGAGTTAATGCATGTGTAAGCTTGATTTTTATATATAAGGAAAATGGATATGATGAATAGGTCAAAGTGACAAGCCTGTCAATTTCGACAAGAAATATTATATAAAGAGAATAGGTATAGTGAATATGTCAAAGAGACAACAACACAACCTGAATGAAAATGTCAGCCCTAGACCACCCAATGGTCTTCAATGAACAATGTAGAAACCCTCACATCAGAGGGCAAGTAGCAGCTGGCCCCAAAGCATCATCATACACAGGTACAATTGAAGAGTTGCCTCTGTATACTCAAGTAACATAAAAATATATAATAAAGGTGAAAATGAAACAAGACATATAGAGGACATGTTGAGGAATGCTGTTGACTTAATACAGACTTTGCACGAAACTCAAATTTGTCAATCTTTTGAAACTTTGGTGAATTGTTTCATTTTGTTGAAGTGAGCTCCTTTTCTGACTTTTATTAATTTCTGATTTTATATTTTTGAGTGATTAGACTTACATGTAATAAAACAAAAATAGGTCAATTTCGTGTTTTCTAATTGAACTGGAATATCCATGGAACTGATACTTTAAAATTGGTAGTCACTATTTCTCCACCAATCATGTAAAATTTAGGGGATTTGGTGACCATTTGGTGGCTTGAAGTCAGAATGAGTCTTAGTGCTTAATAAGTTGACAGTTGGCACACCCATATATTGTATATATCAGAGTGTACATAAGTGCTGTTGGTTCAGTAAGTTAGTACTATAAAAATTGGGCTCAGCATGACAGAATAGTACAAAGCAAGGTATGTCTAGAGAGTCAGTCATTCTCATCCTGAAATGCATGAAATATCTGCTATAGGATATTAAACCATAACCACAGGGGCTTGCTCCCACTATCAAATATGCATACTAGTTGGGCTGCATATTTGATAGTGGGAGTATTAGTCCCTGAACCATAATCAATCATTTTGTTGAATTAGAAAATGTCTAAGCTGGTGTCCTCTTGATTTTTTAGATCAAATGGTATATATCAAGTTCTAAGTGAGACCTGTAGATATCAGTCAGGATATCAGTATTTCATTATTTACTTCAATATTATTTTCTATATTAAATCAAGTGTAACATTTTACATCCCTATCACACTGTCAAGTAAGGGTAATGACCAATAATATATGTCAAGTATGGCAACTTGATAGTGAACTGAACAGAGGATGTTAAGGATTGTGATTTGTGAACTACAAAGTTGTTTTCAGTTAATTTTTATTACCTTTTTGATTTGAAATTAACCAATTAAGCAAAACTGCAACTTTTACAAACAGTTTAAATATTAGCAAGGTGATCACTCAAAATGATTTCATTTACAAGGGATACTGAGTAAGTGTGTCATTGAATTTGACAAACTGTTAAAAGACTACCCTTTGCCCTATGTATTTTAACATGTGAGTGGACACATTTTTGTCATGGGCATATGTGTTCACATGAAATCTATGGTGAGGTCAAACTAATTTTATAATTAAGGCCAATCATATCTGTTATATAGTTGCATCAGCGCCACTACATTTCTGTATTTTGTTTCATGCATATGCCCCCGTTGTCATGGTCTATTTCCTTGGAAACTTCAAATTTCAATATAAGAATTTATGTTAAGTTTTCTAATATGGTCAGTTTAATATGAACCACTTATGCTTAGGACAATCATATTTGGTATGTAGTTGCATTAGCATCACTGAACTACACTTCTGTATCCATCCCTACAGTCATGAATGGTCTATTGACTTTGAAGTTTTAAATTTCTATTAAGAATTTATGTTACGGGTAAGTTTTCTGATTAGGTCATTTAAACAAGAATCACTAGTACTAGGTCAACTGTATTTGGTATTCACAATTCCATATTTCATGCATATGCCCCACAGTCACAGTCTATTGACTTTGAAATTTTACATTACTGAAACATCATTTTGTCACAGTTTCATATAATATTGCAAAAAATAAGCTATACCTGAGGAATCTATCCACTTTGGTTATGTCAGATATTTGTATTGATATTTATATGAGTTGTACATAATATATAAAATGAATAACAATGTCACCATCAATCAAGTTTTGAATAACAGGGTCCATGTGCAACAGGCAAGACATTTCTCTGTGCTGACAGCTTGTATTAAGATTTCTATCATTTTCAGGGAATTAACAATTCCGAATCTATTTTTAAATTATTTAACTATCACATTTAACTTTATTTTATATCATTTTTGTTTTGTAGTTAGTAAAAATGAAAACAACCAAATAAGACAATGATCCAGAAGTAGACTTTTTTTAATAGTGAACCATTGACTTGACTTAATATGTAACTACTAAAGATTTTATTGCTTCTGTTTGTACATGAATTTTATTGTCAAACAGCATTGACAATTTTAAACACCTTTTCTCTTACATAATATAAATCTGAAAATAAGATTAAGAGTCCTCACAATTTGATACTGAAATAAACACGAAGTGAGGAAAAAAATGGACTTAAATGTAAAACACTTGTTGAATTATCTCTCTTTGGAGTCAGTTAACAGTAATGATATTCCTTCATGCAAATCTATATATGATACCAAACCTTCCTTTGAAAATACATCGAAATCCCTTGAGGGGTTTAGGAATAGTTGTGATTATGAGGTTTTAACATGAAAAAACCCTTAATTTGGATTATCTCTCTTTGGAGTTTGGACATGGATTATATTCTTTCTTGCACATCGACATATGATTCCCAGCCTTTCTATAAAATTTCTTCAAAATCACTTGAGCAGTTGAGGAGGAGTTGCACCTATTGGATTTTAAGATGTAAAACCCTTAATTTCGATTATCTCCCTTTGGAGTCTTTTCGAAAGAATTTATACTCCTTGATGCACATCTCCATATAGTACCCAGCCTTCCTAAAAACCATCAAAATCCCTTGAGCCATTTAGGAGGAGTTGTGCTAATATAAAATGTGGACAGACAGACCTGAAGACGGACAGATGTACAGAAAGACAGACAGATGAGGTGATTCCTATACAATGAATCTTTGGGAAGGTGTTTTACATCCATTTTGGAAAATCACTTTAATTTTGATTTTCTGATTACCGAAATTTATTCATAACAAAAGGGGGAGTGTTCAAGTTTTTGCACAAACTTTAGAAAAGTGTATGGATCTAAAGTGGGAAGCTCAATTTATTTTTTAGAAAAGTTCCAATATTCCATTTGAAAACACTTGCAGAAAATTTTATAATTCAGAATTTTCATGGTGGTATGTTATCCAAATCAGCATACTGAAACCAATCCTGAATTTAACTCACCTGGCCAAAGGCCAGATGAGCTATTGGCATCACTTGGTGTTCGTTGTCATTGTCCATCTTCATCATCATTGTCCGTCATCATCATCATTGTCTATTGTCCTCTGTCTTCAACTTTTTCAACTTTTCAAAACTCCACCCTCTGACACTTCTTGACCAATTGGAAACAATTGGTATGAATGTTTCTTAGGGTATCCTGCATAGAACAGATGTGGGGATTTTTGATCTGTCGAAAAACATGGCTGCCTTTTCTGACTGGGTTAATGTGTTTAGCATGATAAGATCTATCTGTGGTCAAATTTTCATTTAATCTGTTAAGCTATGTTGGAGTTATTGTCCTTTTTTACCTTTTTTTGGCTATTTTTGATGTTATTTCTTTAAAAAATCTTCTCCTCTGACACTACTCGACCAAGTGGAACTAATCTTGGTATGAATGGTCCTTGAGATATCTTGCATAAAACTGGTGTGGGGATATTTGATTCATCGAAAAACATTGCCCCCAGAACTTAAATTAGGACATAGGGGTCAGACAGTAGTTTTTCACATACATCTCCAAAATAGTTAGGTTTAGCCAAATTCTGAAAAGTTTCCAGCATGGTTAGATCTATCTGTGGTCAAATTTTCGTTTTAATCCATTAAGCCATGTTGGAGTTATCACCCTTTTTTATGTTTTTTTTTGCTATTTTTAATGTTATTTCTTTCAAAATTTTTCCCCTCTGACACTATTTGACCAATTTGAACCAAACTTGCTGTTAATGTTACTTGGGATTTTCTGCATGGAACTGATATTGGGATTTTTGATCAGTCAAAAAACATGGCCATTGTTACTAAAAATAGGACATAGGGGTCATACAGTAGTTTTTCGTACATATCTCTAAAATGGTAATGTCTAACTAAATTCTTTTACTTGCTGAAATGATCCTTATTATAAGGCCTACAAAAGTCTGCAGGAGTAAAAGTTGTCAGACAACACCTTGTAAGAGTTATTGCCCTTGAAATGTGAAAAATGATGTTCTTTGTTTTTTTGTTTTTTTTACAGTTCTCAGCCAATATCTTGAAACTATGATAGATAGAAAGAAACTTTCAATTAGTGAAATGATCCTTATCATAAGTCCTACTAAAGTCTTCTTGGGTCAAAATTGTTGGACAACTTCTTATTAAATTTATTTCCCTTGAAAGGCAAACTCAACCAGGTGAGCCATTCTGGCTCATGGGAACCTTTTGTTTTAGTATAAATCCTTATTTTTCATACACTTCATACACTTGCATATGTTTATGGAGGATTGATAGAAAATCTACTTAGCAGCCCAGTTAACAGCTAAATGTGTTACCCAAGTATCAAAAAAACAAATCTTTCATGTGTGGGGGCATCATCTGTTTCTTCCATACACAAAAATGTTTCTAGGGTAATCTTGGCTTAACAGTTGTGTCATGTGGAGTGTTGGTACATCACTTTGACAGTTATTTTTTTTTACTCTAGAAGTGTATGTTGAAAACATTTAATTTTGTTAGATGACCTTATTAGTCTTACCAATATGTCAAGCATTTAAACTTTAATCTTGTTGCATATGTTTTATTTTTAATATTGCCAATTAATCCTGTCAAATTATTTACCCACACCACATTTAAGAATGTTCATTCACGAAATATAATCTTTCCATCAAATCACTCATAAATTTTGTTCTTTTTGTTTTGGACCTGGATGGTTGCTTTGTATGAATTAAATTTAAAGTTAGAGGCTTTTGAAGGTTATCTGACACACCTTGGTTGTTGTATATTATTAATTGAAATTTGTTTATTACAAAAGACATTAGAGATTTATTTTGTTCAGTTGAATTAAGTTCTTATGGCAATCAATTTTTTTCCTGTCTTTTTAAACCTTATTTAAAATGAAAAATGATACATTTGTTTACAATAATTTCTCTTTTCCTGTGCTTCCTTATGGTACCCCATTTTAACTTTTGTGTAAATATTCCCTATCTAATACACACCTGAACAAGTTGTATACATGTCATATATTAGACCAGGTAAAAAATCTAGTGGAAAATGTTCAATGAAATGTTGGATTTAGGTAGAAGTTTACAGGTAAGGACTTGAGGACTTATGATACAATTACTGTGTTAGAAATGTGTATTTTATTTTACATGTAGTAGTGACTAATTTAGTGAAGGTATGTGTATTAGTTTGACAGAACTTGTTGTTTGTATTGAATACTCTTTCATGATACACATTTTCTCAGCATTTTTTTTATACAAGTAGCTGAGATAAATGATATATATTCTCTTTCTAATACAATTTCAATATCTTTAATCTTTGTAGTAGTGGTATTTTATTAAAGATTGTTTTCATTAATATAAAGTTATGTATTGATTTGAAAATGGAATTGAATCAGTCATTCCATGAAGTAGGAACTCTTCTTTATAAAAGTTTGAAAAGTTTCCCTAGATTAGGGGTTTGTTTATAATCTCCTTGACCTTATGAATGTTGAAACTTGATATACACATTCCAATGACAAGTTTACTGTATGTTTTGAAATGTATTATTTAGAAATCACAAGGCTAATTTACATTCTCATAGTTACTTGCAGGTTGTATATTCATAAATACTGCAACTGTTCTTTTTGAACAGTCAGATTGAAGTTGCTGTATAATTACAATTATATGACATTGTATTATCTTCAAATCTAAAATGGCTGTGGTCTAAAAAATTTTGAAGCATGATATTAGAATATTCTTTTAAGTTTTTAGTGAAGTACATTTATATTAAAGCAATAATAGTGTGCTTACAATGTACTTAACAGAAACTTTGATATACAAATTTTGCTCAAATGGTTAAAATTGCTGTGTGCCACTTGGCGGTGATTTTTCAGTGGTTTTTAATGTGGTTCTAAGCCTTACATACACATATTGATTTAATTTGGTCCACTGTTATTTCTATATATATTTAGTGATAACTCCTACAGCTTGTTACAACAGTTAATCATTCAAAAATATACTGCAATCACATAGCTTGTTCGTATTTTCTTCCATCTTTCCCAAAATTGATGATGAGCTATGATCTGATTGAGTCCGGCAAAAAAGATGGTACAGGACTGTGAGACATTAATAAAATTAAACCACGCTTATGCTTGCATTTCTCAGTGGAATTGGTAATCATGAATCAAGTTTTAAAATCAATGATGACTGGATAATATTACAGGAATTGTCTCCCTTGGAAATTAATATCAAAATTTGTTTTGTTAGCACTTTCTCACCTATATATTCATTTCTCAATGCATTTGGATTAAAGTTATACAAAATGTTGCTACTATTAAACCTCTCAGTCTCTGACAAGCAACAAATCAGCAGGTATTATTTTATTGATATGTATGCCCATCTGGAGCAAGTGTTGAACATGGGACACTGTTTTGTTTATTACCATATATCCTCTGCTTTAGCAGTATATACATATTAGTGATGTACTGTATTCCTGTCATGCAGTTTATTTGTCCCCAGTTTCCATTCACAACTCAATGTAAGTCTATTGCCAATCTTATTTCTGAACCTTAGCAGCTATTGAGATAATTTAGGTACCGTATGTGAGTGTATCTATTATTTGTTACGGACCAAGGTCATGTGTGTTCCCTTATGAATTTTTTTTTTTTTAAATTACAGGCTACTAGTAAATTTATTTTGGAATTTAAAACTTTACCTTAAATGTATGCAGTTGTTTAGATCATACCCTATATCTGAGTGTACTTAGATAGGTCTCGGATAAAGAATATGATTTGTCCCAATCTGCTTTTTATATGACTGCAAAAAATTTACAGATGTTTATGGTATCATGCTGTTGTTGTCATTGTCATCTGTAGACACTGCCTTTCCAGACAATAACTGGAGAATAAGTGTATAGTTCTTATTGAAAATATGCTGCAATTGGAAGCATGAGATTGATTTTGGGGGTTTTGACATGAACCATTTATGAATTAGGGGACAAGAAAAAAGGGCCAGAAACAAGCATTTTTATGATATCTGGACAATAACTTGATCAGTGCGAATGAATTTCATTGAAATTGTTCCACAAGGTGTCATACCACCAACTGAAAATAGAGATTAATTTTGAGGGTTGTAACTCAAACAGTTTTAATACATGAATTTCATAGAGGCCAAATAATGGGCCGTACACAAGCTTTTTCATGTTCAATAATGCCTTTTTTTGTGGTAGGGGATTATGTTTTGATATTTGCAATGTTAATGTTGTAATAATTTTGTTTAATTTTTTGCTCTTAAAATGTAGGTACAGGTGTGGACACAAAAGGGGTTGGAGTCCTATGAACAAATATATAGCTTTTTGTGTGTGTGTGTGTGTGTGAAATCTTGATTTATCACAAATTCTACCCACCCACCCCCAATTTTCTTGTCCTTCTTTGCTTGGCCTTTCAATTTATTCCCCTATCCTGAAATAATGAACATGCCCTTTTGGTAAAAATCTTGTTTTAGTCTTAGCTAACATTTACTTGCTGAACTAAAATATTACACATTTTTTTGTACCTTAAGTTGAGTTTCTTGTATTTATAGATTATCTGTACTGCATAATTACATGGGTCACGC
Organism: Perna viridis; assembly: GCA_037379345.1. NCBI lineage: Eukaryota > Metazoa > Mollusca > Bivalvia > Mytilida > Mytilidae > Perna > Perna viridis. Next base: position 34,413,506 of record CM074517.1, read on the forward strand.
TTACTTGTCAGTATAGATATTTGTCTTTGTAAAACAAGGAAGTCAATTACCTTTTTTATGAATCACAAGTCAGGGTGCCTGTGATAATGTAGACCCATGTGATATCCTAATATTGCCAAGTTGTATATTAATACAGATAATGTTTACATTGACACATTGAGGTATAAAGCATGCTTGAATGGTAATTCATTTTTTTAAATAAAAAAATCTTTTGTCTTTAACTACATGTATGTACATTTAACAGGTCATTACTCAGGACAGGAATTAACTTTAAAAAATTAACAGTCATGATGAATTTAATGTATAGATAAACAAATCATTTTATTCATTTTGACTGGGTGTTTTGTCACATCAAAATGCATTATACACACAAAAAAATCCTTGCTTTTTATATCCTGCTACACACTGTGGTGAATAATTATGTGATACCCCAAAGAAAGTTGTCTATTATGTCCGTCAATCTGTCTGTTAGTCCCCAAACATGTACCATAAAACACAGGTTAATTTTAATTTTCAGTAAAATGCAAAATGTATTTTTTGAGTTAGGTGATTTGAACATTTTGCCATACCCCTTTTAGCTCACCTAGCCTGAGGTGCCATGTGTGCTATTGCCGTCACTTGGCGCTTGTTGTTGTCAGAACTAACCTTGTTTTGACTGTTCCTTATGGTATTCTGCAAAAAACTGCTGTAGGGATTTCAGATCTGTTGACAAACATGGCTGCTGTAAACTAAAAAATGACCATAGTCAGGGATTTATCTGGGTATTTTGGGAAATGCCTTATTCAGGCAAAAAAATTATCAATAAATTTGCCATTTGGTAGTCAAAATTAGGGTATATTGCATGATTTTGAAATAATTTTGGATGGATAGAGTCATTTTACAAGACTGAATGCTAGAAAAATCCCTGATGGTGGTTTGTCATCAGTTTTTATACAACTGCAAAAAGTTTACGGATGTATAATGGTATGGTACTGTCATCCATGTTGTCCTTGGTGTTGTCAATTCATAATGTCTGTAGAATCTCTTAATATTAGAGTTATCTTTCTTGGAATATGAATGCTGTAGTTGAATTTTTTTCTTGATGAATGGGAGTTTTCTTTCTTGGAATGCTGAAAGAAGGTGAAAGTGAGTTCTTTTAAAATCGTGGAAATATAGATATACTTTGATAGTGTTTTCCCCAGAAATTTGTGAAGGCATGGTTATTATAGTGCTTCGAGGGCACTCAACAGTTACATGTGGTCATACTGGGGGCACATTATAAAATGTCATAAACATGTACAGACACAACAGGATTATATGTTTATTTGATAATCAATTAAAAAAAAATAATTTATTCTGAAAATTAAAAGTATGATTTTGTTAACTGGGGTCACATTGTAAAATTATTGATTAGGTCAGCATGGTGCTAGAAGATTGAGGCATGGTGTAGCACCATGATAAGTTGGTCTAGGGAATCCTCTAGTTTGAATTTGAGTTGGATCAGTTATGTTCCTGTGTAATGATTTGTAATATAGCATGTGTCTATGGATATTGAATACAATACAATGTGTCATGATATCATTAGAGGTTTTATTTTATTTTTAGTCTTATTACAGTGTACTTAAAAGTAAGTTTATTATTTTGTGGTTTTTGGAAACGGGAAATATTTGACCTTAATTTGGCTTTGTATTCCTAAAAGTTGAATTGAATACACTATTGATGACTATGCTACTATGTATCAGGAATTAGATATATTATGTTGTTTTGTGAGTCAAAATGAACTTATAGAAGTAAATCACATTACACATGTGGCATAATTAAAAATGCTTTTTTTTGTTCAGATTTGAATTTGATACGTCTAGTAAATATGGAAACTGGTGAAGTATGCCCAATTTGTCATTTGCCATTTGACAAAGGGAAGAAAAGAAAGCTAACTGATGCTTGTGGACATGAAAGATGTTATACTTGTATGTTTAACCATGACTCCTGTCCTCTATGTGATAAAAGTAAGTGGTGATTGATATATATATATATATATATATATATATATATATTCAAAATTGTTAAGTAGCAGTCTTTTTATGAATCATGCAAATTCTGTAAAATATGATACACCCTAAAAAGGGCTACACATTTTAATTTTTCAATTTTCTTTTTACTTCAGCATTTTTAAATAAAATATCAAAAATAAAAATATATAAAAATATATAGGCTTTCCAATCATGTATCTCATTCTGCTTGATTCTTAGTGGGAGTGGTGCTTGAATTTAATTCTGATCTCTTTACCAATCACAAAAGATCAAATTTGTGGAAGGTTCACATGTAGTGGGTTTTATATTTGTTATACATCTATGTGCTAAACATATTCTTTGCAATTACTTGGCAATTCACAAAATTTACAAATTGAATCCAAAGAGCAAGTTTTTTTATTACTTTTAAACACCAAAAAAATATGTCAGCTTTAGAAAATGCATGTATATAGATTTAAATAGGCATATGTAGATTCACCATGTTAGTCTTTTTATTCAAAACCTTTTTTATGTTTGACAAGTGTTAATCATTTATGATGATAACCTTTATCTTGCCTTAACCTTTGACTTGAATGTTAAATCTATGTTTTAAAGTTTTTTCCACTGCAAAAAAAATGTTTCCTACCTATGATGGTATCTCCCTATCCTCCTCTGCTTGGCATCTATTACCTATGGTTTTTTTTACGAGAACTTGAGTAAAACTTATTACATCTTATCAAAATTTCAACTCATCATGCCTAATGACATGACAGAGGGCCCTTTAGATTTGGAGGTTTTTGCCCCATCCCTTATGACAATAAGGAGCTAAAAGGGGTAAAATAGGCGCTATCATTAGTATTGATAGAAAAGTAGACTGTTAATCAAATTTTGATGATTCACATGTCAATGTGTTCTTTTTGAAATGTTTTTAAAGTATTTTACATGGTAGACTTATCTTTCAGTTGTTAGAAGGGTACCAATTTGGGACGTGCCAAAGAGCCCAAACTTTGTATATTTATATCCCCACACAATGAGTGGGTAGAATATTGGAATCACCTAGTCCGTCCATAATTTTGTCGGTCCCTCTGACTTTCAATTATCTCGGCTCCCAATGAATAGATTGATTTCAAATTTGATGTGTGTATAGATATATCAAATATAGATGTAGCATATATTAAAACAATTTTTGGTGCTGTCCTATATCAACTTCAAGTTTTGTGGGTCTTAACCATTTTTCACTATATGAAATAATAGAGAAAATTTTGTCACATAAATCCCTGTGAGGGATGGATGGATTGAAGGCAAAGGTCTTTGATTATAAGCATCCTTAAAGCAGAACTTTTTCACTTGTAATTGAATTTCAGATTGTGTTATCTTGTGTCCATAATAAACTTTAAGTCCCAATGTGTCAAAAACTAACATTGTGTCTACACTTTCCTCAAGTGAAGGAGTTCAACATGCAAAGGTGCTCCACAAAGCTCATATTAAGAATGGAATTGTACTATAAGGTAACATTCCTCAAAAGAAACACTGGAGTTGAGGTGATGTGACTTGAATCGTTTAGGAATTTTCCTGATGTATAGGCATTTATAATAACTTGATTAAAAGTGTATGGAACATTTTAAGAATGCCCTAACAGGTGCCATTATACAAAATGTAGGGTGGATTAGTTTTGGAGGTCATGATGTAATGTAATGGGGGATGAATGGCCAAGAAAGGTGCTAGAAACAAACATTTTCCTGATATCTGGATGATTACTTGAGTTAAAGGGAATGGATCTCTTTAAAATTGTACGACAAAATGCCATACTGATAGTTGGGCTTGATTTTAGGTGTTGTGATTTGAACCGATTAGGAACTGAGGGCCAAGAAAGGAAGCAGAAGCAAGCATTTTTCTTACTTCTGGATGATATAAATTTGAAAAAAAGGAAATTGAAGTTGTGACTTGAAGAAGCATTTAGGAATTAGGAGCCATTTGGATTCTGGACAAATATTTATTCTGTATCAAATGTCTACTCACAATCAAAATTCATAGTTTTATCAAGCTTGAATAATGTTTTCATATTTGCCCCAAATATTCAGGGTTGGACCTCTGCAAATGTTCCAAGCTCAGCACTTTAATAATTGTTAATTGCAATCTGACTGAGGTGTAAGTGTTCAGCATGTTATAAACTGTTGTCAAAATTGGAGTTATTGCCCATTTTGTTGTTTTGCTTTTTTATTACTTTAAAAAATCTTGTTCTCTGAGACTGTGTAACGGATTCTTACATAACTTTGTGTGTACGTATCTTGGGATATTTTCGACATAACTGATGTGGGGATTTTTTATCCACCCATTAACATGGCTGTGGTTACTGAAAAAAGACCACACAGATCAAACTACAGTATTTATAAGTAAGCAATAAATTTGTTCCACAGTGTTCTATACCACAAAGTATAAAAATAGGAGATGTGGTATGACTGCCAACAGGAGGACAAACAACAAACAATTAAACTTCTACAAAGGTCAGACTGGGATTGATCTAACAGATGGAATATTTAAGAAAATAAACTTTCATTATTCAATCAGCTAATATTAGGAATTCCTGGGATTCACAAGTTTTATTATGGTATGGCATTGTTTTCTTGGTTATAATTTTTGGTAGTAGACTCTTTGTTTCATGTGATAATTTGAGTATAAGTCAGTGTAGTATATTGTCTGCCACATAAGAAAGGTTGGGATTAGCTTGGTGATTTTATAAAACTTACCTATATACCTGAAAGCGAATATTTATTGATCTGTATGGAATTGTTGGTTTGGGCACAAGTGCTCCTGCTCTGTTGTTCTTTGAAGGTCATATCCTATGAAAATGGAATAATATCTTTGACAGATTGAGGTGGTTTGTTGTATTGGAAATGGGCACTTCATAACGGTCAGTCTGGACATGTTGAGTTTGTTAAATAGAGACCTTAATCTTATGGCAACAAAGCCTTCGGGATACCTGACTGAAGAACTCTGTCAGAGTATGTCCTACTACTGGTTGGGCTGCTGTGTTGATGCTCTGGCCTACTCCAAGACCCGACATGCGTCCGAGAGCGTTTCCCCACTCGAACTGTTTTGGAGTAGGTCAATGTGTAGAGTGTCAATAGAGTGTTATTGTTGTAAATTCCAGTATTTATTTGATACTGTTATCAAGGTAATCTTCTGTTATGGTTGACTAATTTAAAACTTTACATGTCCATCAAGTCTCAGCTGGTTGTAAGAAATTACCTACCCACTAAAACTGGAAGCAAATGAGTCTCAGCTAGTTACTGATAATAATTTCCTTGAAATCTGTTTATACTTTGATTTTGTTAGAAATAACATAATCGGCACTGAAAATTTTAAAAAGAATGACTAATAGTCATTAATTGTTAACATTGGTGCCTTTAAAATCAAGATGGCTGAGCTACAATAGGATTTCAAAATAGGTATAATTCAGTCTGGTTTGAATAAAAAAGAGAAAAAAAGAGCTCAGCTTTGAGTACAGATGTTTTGTATGTAATAAACACTTAACTGCATGACAACAGATGAGGATGAAAACTGTTGAAGTTAAGTATAATGACATTTTTTTCAGATGTTTCAACTCAACAACCTAGTGAAGTAGATCAGACAGATGATCTTATGGTACAGAGGACGCGGATGAAAACAAATGGTCATTTCACTCCAAAAATGCAGATACCCCCTGTCAAAATAGATAAGAACCACATAGACTCATCCACTACAAAACCTTCCCAGCAAATAGGTATGAACAATAGGAGTTGTACAGTCTAGAAATTCAGTTTATTCTAAAGGACTTTAATGCAGCCTCTCCATGTTCAAATAATGACCATATGATGAACTTTATTAGGTATTTAATTGGACAAGGTGATTCTAACTTTCTGTTATTCATCTATGTTTGATAGAACATTTCTAAACTCTAACAAGTGGTATACTTATATCACAAATATCAATTTTCTGGAAACCACCCTCTGTGAAAGTACTATTTTTCTTGGGGTACCAATTTTTTTTTTTTTTCATGGGTAGGTCAAACCACGAAATTTTGTTCCCACTAAAAAGAAGATTTCCATCGATATTTATATAGAAAAAAATCAATACCACATATTCCAAAATCCACAAACTTTTACAGTATTTCATACATTCAAATTGCACATAAATTTTTGTCACAAAATAGAAATGAAATGCACTATGTCTATGTGCCATTTTGTTTTTATAATGCCTAGTTCTTCTATTTTGTTTTCTTGTTTTTTCATTTCATAATGAATTGGCAGACGTAATTATTTCCTTTTTAATTTAAATAAATATTTAGAGAGGTCATTTGATGGATTCAAGATGTTTTATTTTGTTAATTTAACATCAAAATTAATTACTTTATATTTATGACAACTGTTGTTTGAAATTTCTTACTTATTTTAATAATTTGGTGTCTTCATTGAAAATGTTAGTGTTATGCTTATCATACTGTATACTAAAGGAAATGGCTGAAGTTTCTTTTCTGAATAAAGTCAGTGTGTGAATCACAAATTCAATATTAAAAACATGAGTCATAGTCCTTGAATGATCAAAAAGTATGCAATTTATTATAGATAATGTTGTATAAGGCCAAAGTAAAAAATAATTTCTTTGTTATGTCATGTTTGTTCATTATTTATTGAATGGTTATAAGATCTCATTTAGGTTTTTATATATTTGTAACAATATTAAGCTTTTGTGATTAACTTGATTCCTTAATTGATTAAGTAGAAATAGTCATTATCGTGTAAGTACTGCATATATGTTAATTGTTTAGGTTGCCAAATAATGTTTCAATCAAATTTCAATAAACTACCCAGAAGGAACTGATCAAATTCTTCCTCATCAACTCACATAACATGCCAAAACTACTTTAATATTTTTAAAAGAAATATTTTCCAAATGTAACATAGTCTTTAAAAATTTCTTCCCTCCTGAGATGCTGAATACACTATTATTTTGATGGATTTCTAAACCCTTTCTTCTGTATGTTTATTTATTATACTGCTTTCTGACATTAATTACACATCACATATGTATTATTAACTATGCTATTATCTAATTATTTGATTTAATTTCATAAAGTATGAATTAAGTTACAAGATATGTTATGGTTTGGAACTGTTCATATATTCCTTAATTAAGGAATGCCAATATCTTTTGACACCAATATTCTTTTAGATATTGTTTTCCTTATAATCAGCAGCTCTAGAGCTCTGTATAAAGGGATCACTTGTCTATCTCATTGTTTGTCTAATATATTTTTGTGTATTAATATCAATGAGCCTTCATTATTTTTTATTACATTTCATATTTTATAGTTTCCATTTAAACATGTATTTCTAACAAACCCGTATTTTGTGATTTTTTCATGCTTGGTGTTTAGATTACAAATGATGTCAGCTGTTTATATTCACTATAACATGTGTAAAAGAAAATTCTGTGGCAGAATTGTCAGAATCAGAGTCAATATTGATTGGTCAAGGATCTATTTGTAGGTATTTGCCTGAATATGTTCACCATGGGCCTTGGTCAATATCTCTTTTTTAAGTGTTCCATAAAACATGATATTGAGCGGCCATAATTGTATAAAATATTTGCTTGTACATGAAACAATGAACCTAGTACTAAGTAAATATTGCCTTAGAATTATATATCAGATACATGTTAAAAGTTAAACTGAAAGAAACAATTAGGATTATTAAGAATGGTTGATAATCTGAGCGTAAGAAGTTTTAATAATGATATTAATAACTTACTTGACTTAACTATTTCTCTTAGTTTTGTAATTAGGACCATAAACCAGTTTCCTCCAGTCCACTTAGTATTGTTTGCTTCTTTCCCTTTCTATTTAGCTCCTCCATGTTTCTTTGCAGTCTGTACTATGCATAAAAACTGTTGTACATGGAGATCTATACAAAGTGCTTTTTATTACATGAAACTTAATTAGTTATGATATCATTTCATTATAGCTGTAAAAAGATTACAGTTCATAATGTAAAAAATTTCTACTTTATCCTTAAAAATCAATAGTTATACATTATGACATGGAGGGTGGTTACTCATCAATGAAGTCTGCAATATAATGTGTAGTAAAGTGGATACTTCTCTGGTTCAAAACTATTCAGATATTGATACTGTAAAAAGTGAAAATATTAAAGGAAGAACTGACATGTTGAAATAATATGTGGGTTGTTTCTAATTGCAATATTTCAGTATCACAATACAGATGTGGAATAACTAGAAATTGGATAGTTGCTATACCCCATGCAGTAATTCATATTTTATTGGTAAGAAGTTAATTTTTAAATGTGTGGCAAATTATAAGCTGTTGTTGCTGGAGGATCTTCTCTTTTGTTCCTCAAGATTTACACAAAATAGTAGCATGATGGTGTTCCTTGTTTAAATATGAGTTTTTAAATTATCTTCTGAGCATGAACTACCAATTACCCCTTTTGTGCATGGTAAGTTATACTGTCATTCTGAAGGAAGGAGAATACAGCTGTACCCAGCTTTTCCTTCATCCATCTGTCTATCTGTTTAGGGGTAACACTTTAGTATATGATGACTTGACATTTTTCTAAGGTCTTTCCCTATATGGGAAAGACCATATTGTTTTTCGTATGTGTTTTTTTCCTCCAACATTTATTTTGACATGGCCCTGTTTCATCATCTTTCAAGATTACAATCTTTACCAAATTAGGACCATTGATTGACCTCATTTTGGACTTTCACAGAATGACTCTTTTAAAGATTTCATCATCCGTTATAGAAGTTATCTCCTCTTGGTGTTTTCAGCATGATTCCACTATACATTTTTAAGGATATTCTAAGCATACTTGGTTAACACTTAGAGATATCATCATTTCCTATAAGCAGCTAAGGATATCATCATCTTCTTTAAGATATATATTCCTTTAAAACCATTTCTTCCAGTGGCTCACATCTTGAAAACCATTACAGATAGAATCAGTCTGAAAATGGTTACAAGTACACAAACAGATGACCTGTTGAATAAATATAAACATGTATTTTGTTAATAAACCTTACAGGAATTATATCCCTTGAAATATCATACTCAAGTTTTGAAAATTTATATTTTGAGAACTGTAAGGCGTAGAGACATGGGGCCTTTATCAATGATCTCTCATCCATATGATCTTTCATTTGCAGAATATGAAATGACCCTTCTGATAATCTCTACATTTTGAGTCCAAGTTTACATTTGTCTGATAGTCTGTTTAAAAGTTATGACAATTTAATTGTTTTACACGGTCAGTTCTGTGACCTTGACAGGATTGTATGACCTTCACCATGGGAGTTTTTTCAAGGTCAAGTGATCTAAAAGTGTATGGTGGTAGTCCCAAGACTCTACGACTTCTAGTACTGGAGTTTGTTGTTGCATCATATTTAATTTATTCATTATGCCAACAATGAGCTCTTGAGTTGCCCATTTTTTTTGTAAATGTGTTGTACATGTTCTGCAGATTATCATACAGTTTTCAGATTGGAGATATCATGTCTTGTTTTTGATCTATTGAAATTTTAGTATTTAAAAGTGGTGATAAATATCTTTCTAAATCCACAATAGATTATGACACCAATAATCTTTACACAGAATGGAGGATCTGCTCAAGTACATTTGTTTGACATGCTTTTACTTGACCATACAATAATTGGTTTTGACAAGGACCAATACCAAAACCAAAAAAATACAACAACTTGAAATATTCATATTTTACAATGGTTTGGTATATTTCATCAGTACCTATTTATAGAATCAACATTGCATCATTTTTTTTTCAACTTTGTTGAAAGGGGTCATGTGATGTATCATTTTGAAGGCCTAAATTAGCACATTTAAAAAATCTAAGTTTCAAATCCAATAGTTCATACATGTACAGGATAGGGTCATTAAGTGCAAATATTTAGAGCTCTTTGAAGGTAAGATTGCCACATATCAAATGAATGGTCTTAAAGCATACATCAGAAGTAGTGATGTTTTGTCCCCTAATAATTGGTTGGGGTCAATGAGTGAAGAAACTAAAATGTTGTATATGGTTAGGTTGTTGCATATCAAATAAAAGTCTTAAGGATTACATGTATCACAAATATAAATTTTGTTTGAGCAAAAAAAATTTGATTGGGGTTAATAAGTGCAAAATACTAAAGTTCATAGATAGTGGGGTTGTCTCCAAATATACATTAAAAAAAACCATGATAAAAACTTTAACAATTGCGTTTGACAGGGCAAAAAAGAAGTGGTTGTGGAAGGTTAGCTTGTTATTTGTCGAAAAAAAGGTCTTAACATGCAAATTACAGTCCTCAACCGATCCGAGCCACGATTTGACAAATCGATGACTGTTGACTGATTGATCGCTGACGGATCTATGACCAGTGACTGGTGAATGATCTGATTGCAGTTTTGTTATGTAAAGTGACATAAGATCTGTTTGAAATAAAGGAAATGTAAAATAAAAGTATAAATTGGTTTTTAAATCTATTACATTATGTAAATATGTGTAAAATTGACAAAGAAAGCAACAAAAACCATAAAATACAGTGACTGCTCTGTGGTCACGTGATACGATCACCGGTATAATGGATTGGTTTGATGGATTGATGACTGACTAGACACTGATCGATGATCGATCACCGATCACAATTTTTGTTGCATGGATCGGTTCAGGTACTGTACCAGGAGGAAATTTTCAAGGGAAAGACCTTCAATTGTTTTACAAACAATTGACATACTAGATGACCATTATTTTTACAATGCAAATTTTGCAACAGTTGCTCTGCAGCAATTTTTCAGTCACTTGATATTTTGTAAAAAACAAGCTTAAGGTGTGCTATATTTTGGGATTTGATTTGGATGAAGGCAAATATATGTTGGCAAGATAGGCTCATACATGAATATATGCACTTGCACACCTTTAGGTGGCGACATTTTCATTGTGTATAGAATGTATTTTGGTTAGATTCTATAAGTTTTGTGGACTTGGGTATTGTAGAAAGAAAATTAGTTTTAGAAAAAAGTTTTATTTAGGAAACATAATAGACTGCAGTGTTTATGCAGAGCAAGTGAATTTCTCTTGTACAGAACATTTTAGTTAGAGAATTACCGAATATAGTGGGTGATTTTTTTTTCAGAAATGAATGCCTTAGTGATAAAAAATCACTATAAATAATAAAGATTTCACTTCTTTCCGTCCAAAATTATTCCCATAAACTGAATAATGTATGTAATATACTAAAGAAAAAATATATTTGAAGGGTCAATTTCACCTCCTTGAAAATTTTGAAGTGGTGAAATCAACATAAAAGGAGTATTTGATTCAAAAATGCACCCTTGGCAAAAGAGATGGCATTTTGAACCATGGTAAACCGACGCTATTCTTAACTGAACACACTTTAAAGTCCAATAGAAATTAATTTTGGACAGGTTTTGCTGTATTTTTGAGATATTACACAGATTGTGGCCAGTAAGTAAGTTATACAATGTTATAAATAAAATTTCAGAGAAAATACAAAGATTTGAATACAGTTGTACTATGTTGGGTAAAGTCAATCATTTTTTTATGGATTTTTTTTTTCAGTTATAAAGCCACGTCAGCAAGCATGTAACCTCCCAGTAACACCAACAAAACCAAGATTTTTCCTACCAATATGTCCTAGTCCACCAGTTCAACAGCTTAGGATGAACTACACAACTGATCCTAACAATACAAGGTATTACAGCAGTGACTCAGCTATAGGATCACCTGATTTAAGTAGCCAGAACATAACAACAAATGATGACCTTAATGAACTTCCTGGATGTCATTACACAGAATCTACTCATGGTAATAAATTTATATATAACCTATGCACCAAAATCAAAGAGTATATGATGTTGTTTTGTCCTTACTGTCTGTGAGTCTGTGAGTTCTTTTTGTCAGTAAACTCCTCTGTTTGATAAGTTTTGATGAAAATTCAATAAAGGAACTTTCATATTTTGGATTTTCGGATTTTGACTACATAATGAACCATTCAGGAATTATAGACAAAAAGGGGCCAGAATCTAACTTTGTCCTGAAGCCCAGAATTACTTGAGTCTGCATTCACTGATTACAAGTATATCTAGATGCTATCTTTTCAATTTAGTAATGACTTGTGCTGTTTTTCCTACTGTGTTCATAGTTTTTACATTCATGTTCCTATTTTTGTTATCTCTTTTCTGGTTTACTAAGGTATCCTTCTGCCCAAGTCCTCAGATTTGGTGTATAGACATACTAACATCTCTTCAATAGTAAGGTTAATTTCCAAGAGAATGCTGGATATCTTCACAATTCCCATATTTGTAAAATTTCTTCTACTTTATCATGTTTATTTGAACAACAAAAATCCAAAATCTAGTAATTCTTTTGATATACTGAATCTACACATGCATTCAAAAGTTTGATGTTTGGTTAAGTATTATAAGTAAGAGCAATTTCTTTCAAATATCTAAATTTTTCTCCATCTCCATTTTCTGACAGAAACCTATGCTATATCTAAAAAATCACAATCCATGTTCAGCACTATATCAAGCCTTCATGCTGTGTTCATAATTTGTCTTTTTTTTCAGTGTTGACTGCTGCAGTAACAGTCTGCTTCCTATGGAGCATTTTATTAATTTTTTGTGATTTTTTTTCCAGGTGGAAAAAGCAGCCCTTCTCCTCCACCACCAGATGTTGCCCAATGTGATCTTATGATGAGATTAGGATTGTTACTTGGTGATAAAGGGTCCAGTAGTGAACAACCAATCTGTCAAACACAGACAGAAGAAACCTTTACTAGTGTTTCATCCCTTGGAAGTAGTGAGGCCCAGGATAGGGGAATCTCAGATGCCAGCCCATTCTCCACTCTCACTGGTATAAAACCAAAATATTTTGTTTTACCCTTCCTATTTGGTAAAGCTTTTTTCAGATTTGCAATATGCTGGAAATTTGGTAGTCCAGAAAAAAAAACTGAAAAGCGTATTATTGCTTATTACTTGCTAATAAATTAAGTATTTTTGAGGAAGGATTTAAAGCATACTGTGATTTAATTATGCCATTTTCACAATTTTGGTGATAATTCATACTACTTGGTGTTACAATGCCCTCTGCATCAAGATTAATGTTATTGTCATATATTGTCTGTACTCTATAGACACTTGGTTTTCGTGCAATAGAATTTAACAATATATCTCCAGTAAAAGCATAAGAATGTCAATTATAGTGTTTCACAATATTCTATACCACTATGATGGGACTTTGATTGATTTTGGGGGTAAAAACTTGAACTTTTAAGAAATTAAGGGGCAAAAGATGGGAACCAGAAACATTTAATTTCATGATGTCCAGATATTAACTTGAGTTACTTGAATAATAGTGAATTAATCTCTTTGAATTTGTATTACAAGATGCTACACCACTAAACAAGACTGGGATTGACTTTGGGGGTTAAGACCTGAACCTTGTAGGAATTAGGAGCCACAAAGGGCCTGAAGCAAGCACTTAATATATGTCTGTAGAATGACTTTGATCTCATATAAACTTTGCTAGAAAATGCCATACCACGATAGGAAAATTTGGATGATTATTGGTGTTGTGACTTGAGCCAAGTAAAAAGAAGTCAAAGTATTATTTTACTGATTTCTGGATGATAACTTGGGAATGGATTACTTTGAAATTGTACCACAAGGTTCCATTATCCCACTGGAGTTTGTTTGTTTGTTGGGGTTTAACGTCCGAGCAGCAATATTTCAGCTATATTCAGACGATGAACATGAAATGGATGATAAAATGAACATGAAATGAAAAAAAAAAGGATGGGACACAAGGACAGTAGGGTCGACAAATTTTGATTGCCACTGGAAAAAGGGGGGGGGATGGGTAAGGTCGGGCAATTTAGCCTCCTGTGGCGGAGCGCAAAGGTTCCTACTCCTATCGAATACCACAGCAGGGTTCTTTAACGTGCGAGGAACGGTGCACCACTATGGTTTGCGGTCAGGTTTTCCGTATTATAGCCTGACAACCCCAGCATGTAACACGCCAGGGGTACCCCATTCCACCACCTGGGGCACATATCCCAGTTGCTCTGTGGGCAGAGCGCCTAGCCCCCGGCTAGGTTTCTGAGCACTATTTAGTCGCCTTATACGACAAGCTTAGCGCTGCTGCAGGCCTATTCTTTTAACACCCGGACCTGCACAGGGCCTATCCCACTGGAAGTTTGGGATTTATTTTACAGGTTTTGACTGGAATAATTTAGGAATACAGAACAAAAAGTGACTGCTTTGATTCTGGTCAGATTTTTATCCTGTGTCAAATATCTAATTATCAAAATTCAAAGCTGATTTAAGTTTGAATGGTGTGTCAATACTTGCCCCAACTGTTCAGGGTTCGACTTCTGCGGTCGTATCAAGCAGCGTCCTGCAAAGCATTTTATTTGATCCATGTGCAACCCAATTTGCACAAATACTGTGAAAATGACTTCATTTAAAATCATTGATTTAAATTGATCCTAGTTCTTTTGGAGAGGGCAATGTATGGTAATTTTTCACACAGTTGCTTTTAAGTTTGAGCTTTTTAAATTAAATCCCATTGGGCAAACTACTTATAATTTATGTCTTTATGATAAGGTTTAAGGTTTTTCTATATGATTTCATATCGAGCAAAAGGTGCCTCATTGGAGAATTGATGTCTCTGTCCCTCGTGGTCACAGGACAATGAAAATTGGATCAAAAGTCAACCCTAATTATACTCCCCGCAAGCGAAGTTTGTGGGTATAGAAGTTTTGCCCTGTCTGTCAACTGTTTGTCTGTCCTGAACTGTTTTCTAAGTATCTTGGAACATTGTTCTGAAACTTTGTGGGATGTTATATAACAACATAGATAAGTGCATACTGTCAGGAATTTATGTTTAGACAAAAATTAAAGAAATGATGGCTGTTGAACTGATAGTTGTTCAGCATTTTGGTCTCATGTGTTATCCACAACTCCTTAGGATGTGCAAATTGTCAGGAATTTATGTTTGAAAGAAAATTGTAGAAATGACAGCTGTTGGAATTTATTCATTTTTCATCAAAACTTTTCTGATGTGTTGTTCACAACTCCTCCTTAAGGACTCGCAGGATTGTAATGAAACTTAATGGAGTGTTAGATTATCATATTAAGATGTGCATATTGTCAGGAACTAGTCATATTCTGTTATTATGTTGTCAGCATAAAACAGTATTGATTGCTGCAAAATTGTGTGTCAAAAGTGGGTAGTCTATCCATTGTTTATGAATCAAATGTCCACATTGGTCCCCAATTGTACAGGGTTCAACAGGCTGCAGGGATATTAGTTCCGTTAGGGACAATGTCTAGTATTTCTCTAAAAACTGATTTTCTTTTTCAAATGTCTATATTCCCTTCATGTTTTGTAAAATTTTGAAGCATTATCGATCAATTGTTAGCTTAACAACTAAGATTAAATTACTTCGATGTAACAATATTTAAAATCATATGATTCCTTTCAGTTGGGTATTAGGACATGACCAAATAAAAGTTAAACATTGTGACCTTAAAAACATCTAAAATGTTAATTGTGTGTTCTTTTCTGATATAGGGACTTGACTTCTCTTTACTATGACTATTAAGGTGTTTAGGGGTATTGTGAGTATGTTTAATAAGGTTTTGTAACTTTTTTTTTGTAAGTTTCTTGTTATTTTTTTTATAAACTTGCTTTTTCTACAATGAAAAATAAAAAAAAGTTGAGCACATAAAAACATTTTTTTAGCACTAAACATGGCACAATTAGATCAACACTTGTTGTTCAATAAATACATGTACATGCATGCAGCAACGATGTTGTTCTTTGTTCTTATAAGCACAATTTCACATATGATAAAAATTCATTGACCACAAAATAAAACATGTTAAAAAATGACTTCTAGATCAAAACAGGAGCATGTAAACAAGTTTATTTCTGGATTTATAATTCATGCCACTGAATATAGGATTATAATAGAGGTGACAATTTTTAAAAAGGGGTAAATTTACATTATAGCAGCTGAACAAATTAAACCTAACACTAACTGATAATGTGAACCACCAATCATACACAGAGATCTGTCCAATTATAATGTGAACCACCAATCATACACAGAGATCTGTCCAATTATAATGTGAACCACCAATCGTACACAGAGATCTGTACAATTAGGAAGTCATTTTTACATTTTATAAAACAAATTCATCTTGTGAACAGTTTAACTCTTTATTTTGAATTTTTCAGCACATGTCAACTGAATCATGATTCATTGATTTATATCATTTTTCATGGATATCTTAAGTGATTTCCTTGCTATTATATAAAAATAGGTAAAATTTTGGTATTTTTTACCGCAGTACAAAGTCATAAAAACTACTGATGTACTAGTGTCAAAATTATTTTCTCATTTCGATATATATTTTAATATATAGAGCATGGAGTTTCTAAAACTAAAACAGGTGTGACAGTTTAGAGGTCACCTGTTTTTTTTAACCTGTATACAAAGTTCTCTGTAGTAAGAATGAATTGAGGGTAGGCTCCAAAAACCTATCATTTTGGGAAATGTGACCATGGCAGAAAAGACTGCATAGAAAAAGTTAAAAATGAGACATTTTACTTTCAGTATGAGACTACTGTAAAAACAGCAGTGTGCCATACTTTAAAACCAAACTCCAAAACTAGATTTTTTTTTTAAATGCCCTCTTCCGTACTATTTATTTTGCATCAGAATAAGATTAAGGGCAGCAAGCAAACCTTTGATAGAACATCTGTGCCAAAGGTCATGTGATTTAGCCACTGTCGTTAAGATAAATTACTGATAGTTTGCCATACATTCAGCTTCAGCATTTACTGTTTCTACTTTATCTTTTATTACTTTGCATTTGACAACAAAATCACCAAATGATAGAAAATTAAGAGTACTGTATAACCTACACTTACTGAGAAGAAGAATCATGATTGACTACTTCACTATTTATAGCTTCATCTGGGAGTGAGGGTAGATTATCTGGTATGCACATGGGATGTGTGTCATTACTTCAGTCTTCTAGGGACCAAAACATTGACAGTTCTAACAACACCAGTCCTCAATCAACATTTCAGAGACCACATTCTATAACCAGTAAGTATTTAAAACATCATTACATTGAAAGAAATATCTGGTAAAAGTCACATGAACTTACAGGGTTCAAAATTTTCCTTTGTTTTTCTTTTTTTTTTACGGTAAATTACCTGTGTTACCAGTACTGAAAGTAGGACACGTTCTTCTCCATCTGTCTGACACACTTAAAAGGTCATGGTTAAAAGTATGACCTTGACCTAAGTTAATATTATATATATTTATATAGTTCACCTTAAAGGTTCCACACATTCAGAAAAGTATTGTGTTGAACTTTATATTATGAGAATGGATATGGTGAATATGTCAAATACCCATGGATCTTTAATAAATGAGAAGGAAACCCTCACACCACATTGCAGGCTGCAGCTGGCCCCAAAACAACATTATACACAGGTACAGCAAAATAGTTGCTCCCATATGCTCCAGCAATATAAAAGTAAACTGAAAGTAAAAATGAAACAATACATACCAAGGCCAGAAATTCCTGACCTAGGACAGGCACAAAAAATGCTGCTGGATTAAATTACTTTGGCATGATCACAACCCTCCCCCTTTTTAAAACTTGCCACTGTGGAAAAAATAATACACAATTAAACACACTTTAAAATCAGTTCAAAAAAGTCTGAGTCCCTTGTTAAAACAGAAATAAAGAAACTTATTATATGTTCCATAAATGGACAAAGCAAAGGACTACTAGCAAATAACTGGCATGCTTGTTCCAGAACAGTTTAAACCTACAAAAAGCTACGCCTTCATCATATGTAATATCAATCCCTATTCTTCCTGTTAGTGGTTGAGAACCAAAGTACATCATAATTCATAAAATAAGGACACAACCTGTCATGTCAAAAACTACTGGCTGACCATTTATGCCACATTATTTTACCCTGAGCACTAGCAAGGGGTAAAATATTGGCATAAATGGTTCAGCTCATGGTAAAAGAATGATAATGGAGTTTCCTTGATTTATTTAGATTCAGTAAAATGTAATATAATGACAATATGTGCTGACAAATATATGATGGTAACACAGGTGACCAAACTAGTTTTTGGTCTGGAAATTTTCAACAGTCACTTTTAAGAACCATATTTTTTCAATTATGCTGGCCCATATTGTTTATAGTTTCACTGTATTTTTTTAAAAGAAAAACAAGAAATTATTTTCCTTATAATGTGATTGAAAGCAAGGGTACCATAAGTGAGCCATTGCTCACAACTTGTTCTTACAAATATCTGCATTTCTTTATTTTAGCTTCACAGCCAGGGCAAATAGAGGATTTAGGATTATTTAACAAAAGACATTCACCAATGCGTAGATCAGCTAGAGCTGCAGTTGGCCATCATTATGAGAGTAAAGGACATTTGATGCGGGCCAAACCCCCCCAGTTGTATTTATTTCCTATTAATTTTGAGATTCCACATCCTGATGGAAAACCTCCCTTTGTTGGGCGAGAATGGTTATTCCATGAAATTAGAATGGTAAGTTTCTAATAAGATGTATACTTACTTACCGTCTTTCCCTTTGTCTTAATGTTGGACAGGGTTTAATTAAGATTCAGGGGTTAAAAAATGTGTGTATGACCGCCTGTCTGGAAAGGTGTGCATGATGTGTTTGGCTTTCTCCTCCCACAGCTGCTGATTTGCTTTTTTGTAGGATGTAGATAGATGTAATGGAGAAGTACAGACCCAAAGGAGTTTTATTTCCATAAAATATATATATTCTAAGCTAAAGATAGTTGAAATTAAAAATTTCGACAGTCCATAGGTGCACTTGTTTTGTCTGGCTATATACTCCCACAGGTTTTAGAATTCCGAATAGGAATTATAGGGTACAATGGTTTGTCCAGCTATCTGCTTCCACAGCTGTTTTATGGGATGTTTATATTCATAATGGAGATTGTAGGGCACTCTCTTTTTAATTGCACAAGTTGTTTTTTTTCTAAATGGAGGATTGTTGGACTTATCAATTTCAATATTGAAAATGTTTGCAAGTGAGGAAACTTCTGTTTCAGTGATGTTATAACTTCAGTTATTTTGAAGTTTCAAATAATTTGATTACAATTACTTCACATTTTTTGCTAGAATAATAACATCCTAAAGTTTTTTTTAAATGTGTAGTTATGTAAAGGCCTAGCAATTATTCAGTAACTTGATATTATTTTTTTCAATTTATGCTGTATTGTATTGATTTAAAAGATGTTAATAGGACGTTTTGTTGAAGAAAATTTTGCATTCTTTGTGGGATATGTGAGCATGCATACTCAGTTCTTGAATTAAATATTTTATTTGATTTGTTTTTGTTATTTCAGGTATTAGCTGGTGAGATGACATCAAGAGGTGTGGTGATCTCTGGAGGGATTGGTGCTGGTAAAACAGCCATCATAGAACAACTCATTGATTGCAGTTGTTTTGGTGATGGAAAAAGTGGACTTATTGAAGGTAATGGTTCCCTTAAGATTGCATTTTTTATTTATACCTATTTTACATACATTTCATGCCTAGATAATAACTTGAAAATAGATTTTTTAGCTGAGTGGCAACAAAATTAAACTCGGCTGTTGGTATGGTGATGGCGAGCAGGCATTCGGGCGTTAGCGTCTGGACAATAACTATAAAAGTTTCAAACAAAATTTTGGGGTATTGCTGCGTACCAAGTCTTTTCTAATCTTTTTGAATGCCTGAAAAAACATTCTAATTCCTTTTTATCAGGTCCTTCTACATGTATTTCTCTTACAAACAAATTGACTTGAGTATCCAAAATGGGGACCCGTCAGGTATGTGAGCGCCCTCACTAAGGTTCTTCAAATTTTACAGGAGTTATGGGATTTGTACAGGTAACACTTTGAACATTTTAAGGATGCAACTCCTCAGATTTTGATAAAATTATGCAGAATTGTTAGTCACTATATGTAGTTGAGCTTCAGTGGTGCCATATTCCCAAAGGAAGTTTGAGAATGACTTTGCATGTTTTGACTGGAACCATTTAGGAAAAGGGGCTAATGAATGACCACTTTGGTTCTGGTCAAATTTTTATCCTGTGTCAAGTGTTTAATTGTAATCAAAATTCAAAGCTGTTTCAAGTTTGAATGATGTGTCTATACATGACCTCTGTGGTTTTTTCCAGCTGCACTCTGCGAAGCATTTTATTTGTATTTATAATTATTTTTTTTCTATTTCAGGTCAAGAACATAAATTGCAGCATGACCATTATCATTCAAATGGAATAAACTATAGTCCAACATCAACATTAAACAGCTCTCCTCACTCACATCTTACTGGGAATATAACTTATGATTCACTGCATAAACTTGGATCACAGGTTGTAGCATTCCATTTCTGCCAGGCTGACAATAATGTTACATGTTTAGTACCAGAATTTGTTCATAGTCTTGCTGCTCGATTGTGTCTTTCTCCTCAGCTTTCTAGTTACAGAGAACTGCTTTTACATGATACTAATTTACAGGACATCTTGAGTTTAAAGGAATGTTTAAAAAATCCTTCAAATTCTTTTTTAAATGGAATAGTTGAACCTTTAAAAAAATTGAAGGAGACAGGAAAGATACATTCAGAGAGTTGTTTAATTCTAGTTGACTCATTAAATGAGGCAGAATTTCATAAGCCAGATTATGGAGATACAATAGCATCATTTTTGTCACATCACATTGAAGATTTACCATTGTGGCTGAAGTTAATTGTTACTGTACAAACAGTAATGTTAGATATAACACAAGCTCTACCATTTTCACATCTCTGTATAGACAGGGATCCAGAAAATCCTCACATTGGTGCAGACCTTCAGGATTATGTTAATTATCGTCTGGAAACAAGCCCTAGTGTCAAAAATAACATTGCTCTGAATGGACGATTTGACACAACTACTCAGACTAAGTTCTGTTCTCATATGCAGACCCTTAGTAAGGGTTCATTCTTGTTCTGCAAATGGACATTAGATCTTATTGAACAAGGCCATTTGGTGCTAAAAAGTTCAAATTATAAAATTCTTCCTATGAATATATCAGAGGTTTTTCTTTTACACTTCAATATTAAATTCCCCAGTGTGCGTTCTTTTGAGAAAGTTTCACCTATTTTAGGAGTCTGTCTTGCAACTTTATATCCTCTGAAAAAGGAAGAGATTTTTGCGACCATTAATTCCGGTTATACACAGAGGTATATATCATGGGAGGACTTTAGCCATAGACTTCAAGTGCTTTCTAAATTTATACATGAGCGAAAGGATGGCACGTACATGTTCTTCCATCCTGCCTTTAGGGAGTGGTTAATAAGACGAGATGATTCTGATAATCCTAAATTTCTTTGTGATATAAGGTGAGTTTTTTTTTGTTTTAGTTTCAAGGTGTAAAATTAGTGAAAATTATGAAACATAAGTAGACATAAGTTAATTTCTATGGTGCCTCATTTTCTTATGTATATAATGTATACTTACATGAAGATCATAATTAATCATGACATATGAATTACTGCACCAGTAGCACAAGGTTACACTGAATCCCTAATTGCTGATTCCCATATTTGATAAATCTTATTGAAAAAAAATTAAGGTTGTGCAAATTATGTTCTTTAAATGTTATAGAAAATTATATTCATTTTCTCTTAGAATGTCCATTAGATCAGACAAAATATTTTAGATATTTCACAGAAGATTTGTAAACATTTTGAACATTTTAATGTAGAAAATAAATTCAATTGGCTACTTTCATGAGAAAAAGTGGAGTTTGTTACACTTAAGCAAATTTTTGTCATTAAAGTTTTGAAATGAGAAAAACTTTGTGTCAAAGAATGATTTATGTTTTAATATGTGTATTAGTCCTTATTCTTCATTAATATTTATTCAATATTTGTACATATATTAGCTTAATAATTATAAATATTTTGTAATCATTTGTGAAATATGTCCTTTATAGGCCAGTGATTGGTATCAATGAAATATTTTATTCTAATGTATTCTGTTTTGCCAATCTTTTATTAAAATGACAAATCTTTCATGTTGTAATTTTCCCCATATTTTAGCTAGTAGACTTACAACAAGAAACGTTCAATTTTTTATCTCATCTGGCCCAATAGGGCCGTGTGAGCTATTGCCATCACTTGGCATCCCTCGTCATAGTTGTCGTCTGTTGTCCATTGTTAACAATTTTTCAAAACTCTGCTCCTCTGAAATAACTTGGCCAATTTGATTAAAAACTTGTTTGAATGTTCCTTAAAGTATTCTGCATAGAACTGTTGTGGGAATTTATGTCATTACTAAAAATAGAAAATAGGGGTCGGACAGAAGTTTTTAGCATATATCTCAAAAACAGTAAATTTTAGCAAAAGTCTGGTGATGTAAAAGTGTTGAGCATGATGAGATCCATTTGTGATCAAATTTTCATATAAATCTGTTGAGCCATGTTGAAGTTATTGCCCCTTCTCGACATTTTTCGCTATTTTAATGTTTTTACCTTAAAAAATCTTCTCCTTTGACACTACAAGACCAATAAGACCCAAACTTGATGTGAATGTTCCTTAGGGTGTTCTGCATAGAATTGATGAGATATTGATCTGTCGAAAAAAATGGCTGCCATTACTAAAAATAGAACATAGGGGCTAGACAGAAGTTTTTTGCTTATATCTCTAAGGTTAAGCCAAAGCCTGCTAAGGTAAATGTGTTTAACATTATACGATCTATCAGTGGTTAAATTTCCGTGGAAATCAGTTAAGCCATATTGGAGTTCTGTCCTTCTTCAACATTTGTTTGCTATTTTTAATGTTATTTCTTTCACAAATGTTCTCTGACACTACCTGACCAATTATAGCCAAACTTGGTATGAATTTTCTGTAGGGTGTTTTTGATCTGTTGAAAAGTGTGGCTGCCATTACTAAAAATAGAAAAAAAGGGGGTCAGATGTTCAGAACATCTGTAAGTTTAGCCAAATTCTGACTGGGGTAAAATGTTCAGCATGATGAGATCTATCTGTGGTCAGATCTACTTAGCCTTATTGGAGTTGTTGCCCTTCTTCAAATTTAATAAAATTTCTCTTCAGAAATTACTGCACTGAATTTAATGGAAATTGAAATGATTGTTCCTTAGGTGTGAGCATTAGAAATTTTTTATCCAAGAAAAACATGGTTGCTTTTACAAATATAGAACGTTGCTTATTGGACCAGGTGAGCAATTCAGGCTCTTTAGAGCCTCTAGTTTTATGAATGTTCTTTGAAAAATTGAACTACAGCTATGAGAGAGATATTGGGTAGATAGCTGTTACCATTATACATTTATTTATCTATAATATATCATTTTGCATTCCCCTTACACGATACACTGATTTCAAAAAAAATTTCTGTCATACAATGATTTCAATCTGTTGTTGTCGTAATTGTCTTGGCATTTGTTAACTTTAATTTATTTATGATAACTTGAGTAAAACCTATCTGATCTTTTTGAAATTCTAGGGACATGGTGGAGGGCCCTCTAATTTTGGAGGTTAATCCCATCCCTTTTTTATTTTTTTTATGATGTCATGCCCGCTTCCATCTTTCAATCCAATTTCATATATCTCATATGGTTTTCTAGTTAAAAGGTCAAAGGGGCCACACCCCAAAAAAACTTTTTTATTTTTGTCAGATTGAGAAAAAATTTTAATTGAATTTCAATTTTTTTTCTATATTGTGTCCAAACCAGTTGCTGTGTCCATAGTGAACAGTAAGTCCCTATGCTTAAGTGTATCAAAAACTAGTACATGTATTGTGTCCACACTTGCCCCAAGTAAACAGAGTTTGGCATGTTGCGGTTGTATCATGCTGTGTTCCACAAAACCTTTTATTGATTTAATTTTATATCTATTTTTAGACATGGTCATGCTCTTATGGCATTCAAATATTCCCGAGTAGATGCACCTCTATCAGCAGACAAAACAATAGAACTTGGTCACCACATACTGAAGGCTCATATATACAAGAATATAAGTAAACAACGCGGATATTCATCACGTGATATGCAGGCATATTGGATGGCACTCAGTGCAGATAACCTCAATTCTGCCCTAGCATGTCACAGAAATCTGTATTCACCTAATGTAAAGGTTTGTTGAAGATTTTTTTTTATTTTCATTACATCAGACTGAAGTAAGGCTTATTTTGGTTTTAGAGGTGTTTATCACATTTATGCAGGATTTAAGGGGCCAAATTGGGCCAAAAACAAACATTTTTTTCTGGTTTTATGGCAATGACTGGTGTAACTGTATCTAGATATCTATGAATGCAGAAGGTTTTGATGGGTGGATACCTTTTAGGAATGAAGGGAAAATGGATCAGGAATAAGCATTTTTTTTCATCTTAGTATAAAATGCTTATTCCTATGTTATACAATTTTTTTTATTTTTTATCACTTTCATTCAGGTAAAAATTTTGTCTAGCATGTAATCATAGACCAAATAAGAGATGTTTCCAATTTTATGTTGTGTCCATACTTGGCCTTATTGTAAGATTATATGGAAGTGTACCCTGTGAAGCATTTTATTTATGAATATGATCATTTTTGTTTATCGTTGCAGCCATAACTTATGCAAATTTTATAAGAGATATTTCATGGATGCTTCATGCAAAATTAGTTTCAGTCCATAAGGAGTTTCAAAGTAGTAGATCAAATACAAACTGATTGATAATGGATGGGTAGAGGATGGACAGGAAGATGCAAGCATAGAAAAGAGCTTTAACTTATAAATTGACAAATGGAGAATAATCTTTGAAGCTTTAACTTTATATGAATACCTGTTTAATGATACACACATGTTTCTAGCAATATCTTGATTCCTGTTTACAGAGTCATTTTATTACATCTCCTGCTAAGTGCTATGGATATGTTGTGTACAAGTTGCAACATGTACAAACTTGTTGTACATATTTCAATTTGTATGACATGAAAATACAAATTGCAACCTGTTCAATTATTTCTGTACATGTTTCAACTTGTACAAACTCTTTCATTAATTAAAGGTTTACCATTTTGATTCAAAAAAATTTACCTTTAAAGTTAGATCTTAACATTAAAACTAATAATTTTGAAAAATATGGAAGAAAAACTAATTGAATCAATAACAAACCAATAATAAAAATAGTCAGACTGAATTGTGCCGATCAATCACTTTTGAATAGATGTCAATGTCAAAGCCAACACTCAAACCGAAACCAACCCTCAAGTCAAAAACCAATTCTCAAACCTAAACCAACCCTCAAATCAAAAACCAACTCTCAAACCTAAACCAACCCTAAAGTCAAAACCGACTCTCAAGTCAAAAACCAACTCTCAAACCTGAACCAACCCTCAAGTCAAAACGGACTCTAAACGAGATATGAATTGAAACTTTCTTCATCAGGTCATCACTACTGGTGTAACTGTATCTAGTTTTCTCACCTAATACCAAAAAAAGTAAAGTATGTTAAGTGCTGGTACCAGTAATGTCATCCTAATTCCATCAGTTTCAAGGGAAACATTGTTGAGTGTAGTTAGAGAGAGGTTGTAAGTACGATGTCAGTGGATTTTCTATTGTCATTGTAAAACTGGAGCAGTTGTAAGATGGGGAGTTGTAAATGCTGTAATGATGAAGTACTATGTAATTCCAAGTTCCATGCATCCTCAACTTGTTGTAATAAGTAGAACAAACATTATTATAATTCATATTTTGTGAATATTTATGATTTTTCACTTTATTATAAATTGTTTGTGTTTGTTAATTTAATCAATTTCGCACATTTGCATTTGCACTTGATATATTTTTATACTTATCTTGTCTATGAAAAGCTTTGTACAAGTGTCAACATGAACAGATATAATTGAACAGATTGCAACTTGTATTTTTGTGTCCTGCACATTGCAACATGTACATTGATTTTGTATATATAGTGATCATGCTTTCCTTTGTCCTCAGTTCTTAGCCACATCTCTCAAACCACTAAATGGATTTTAATGAGACTTTTACATGATTTTTATCACATGATGCTATAGTGCACTTCCCATTTTAATCCACATCTGAATGACTTTTGGGAGTTATCTGGTTCGAAACAGTGGCTTTTGTCATTCCTCAACCAAGGTAGGACCATCCTCTGATCCACTAATCCTCTAAAACCACTGTACAGAATTTGATGACATTTCACTACTGTGAAAGTACTTTAATTTGTGGATACCAATTTTTGTGAATTAGGGATGAAACACAAGTTCATGAATTCTTGAATTCCTGTTTTTTAGTTTTCAGTATACATCCCAAAGGGATTCTACTTTTCTTTCCAAATTTCGTGGTTTGGCCTACCCATGAAAACCACAAAAACTGGTACCCTACATAAAAATAGTACTTTCTCTGTAATTCTTTATCATATAATGCTGTTGTGCTCTGCTAAGGCCTAAATTGTGTATACAACAATAGACCGTCATCACTTTGTTTTGGAATACTTGAATGTTAGCTAGCCTTGATACATGTTAACATGCATGCAAGTAAAGGATATCATGGAATTCTGTCCAGTGGATATAACTTTTATTATTTTATTGATCTTACATTGGATAAATAGATTACAATCCACGAAATAACAAGACAATTGTTAAAAAGTGATTATTATGTTTTTGCTTGTACATGTACTCTTGTTTTCTTTAGGTAACAAGATTAATATTGTTGTCTGGTGCTAACCCAAATGCCCGCAGTAACCAGATGAACCATTCTCCAGTATTAGTAGTTCATTCAAAGGAAGGTTTCACTGATTCTGTAGCATTACTGTTAGAGTTCAATGCTAGTGTTGATGCTGTTAATGAACAGGGAATGTCAGCATTGTGTTTTGCAGCTGCTGAAGGTCATCTTGATGTCATAAAGATGTTATGTCGCAAAAATGCTAGGGTTAGTAATGTTGTATAAAGTATTGCACTAACTTAGAACTAACTCTGTACTGAAAATGATTTTTTCTGGATTTTTTATCAGAAAATATCCAGATGGAGAGTTTTGAGTCATGATGAGTTGAGTAACATGAAACAAACATATTTGGTTTGCCTTAAGACAAGGTTATTACTTTTTGGGAAGTCTATATAAGCTATTTTCTTTCATTTATCATTTGACGTTTCCATGGCTTCAACATTTTTTTTTGGCTGATGTTTTTTTAAATTAGGGAATATTCTTTAATTTTTTTCTGAATTTACATCAACTATATTTGAACTTCGGAAGCAAACACAGTATTCTTAAGTGAAGAAATTCAAAGGAATATACTTTTAGTTAATATGGATCAAATGCAGGGTTGTATGCTAAAAATTCCAAGACCAGACATGGAAAACAGACACACACAACAAAGAACATAAAGTAAAAAATATCATACATACAAAGTAACAAAAGCAAATGAGCAACTCAAACTCCACTAAAAACTGGGAGCATGAACCAGGAAAAAATACTTATAGAATTTACAATTGTTTAAAAATTTTGCCAGTAGATGATTGTCACAAAAAATCAGTTCTTTAACTTATTACACTGTGTATCATTTGTAAAACCTTTTAAAGATTTTGCCCAATAAATGTATTAGAAATTACACTTTTATGCATTTTCTAGAAATAACAAAAATGGGCTTCCAAGTGTCCTTTCATTGATTCTTCATGCAGTTACAGGAAATGTGATTGTTTTTTTTTTTTGCTTTATCTGCAAACATGTAAACTATGCCTGGGTAAATGGTGACATAAACACTGTGATGCGATAAAAAAACAAAATTGGTCAAATTCCAAAAAGAAGCTCTTAAAACCTGGTATTTTCAGTATCTTTGGGGTACTTTCTACCAAAAGTAGAATTTTTTTTGTGCAAGAATAACAAAACAACATTTATAAGTCATATGTTTATACAGTAATTGAATATTATACACTCCTTGAGACGTTTAGGTTTTTCGCACACACGATACCCTAACGCATGCTAAACACTCACCAAACGCACGATAAACAAACACTTTTATTGTGCTTTTAAACAAATGCTCCCATCATGCATTTAAATGCACGATAAACGAACGGTCCCATCGTGCGTTTAAACGCATGATAGACGAACAGCGAAAAGTAATAACATTGACATATAATGAAGACAGAAAAAATAGAAAATAAAATTAAAGAAATTATATAACGCTCCCAGCATGCGTTTAAACTAATGCTTCTATCTTGTGTTTATCGTGTGTTTAAAAGAACACAAAACGATGTGTAAATGCACGATATACGTTGCACAAACGCTAAAATGGGAAACGTGAACATCTCAAGGAGTGTGCACACACTCCTTAACTTAATTTATGTTTATATTTTGTATAGTTGTCTCATGTTGATAAGTTGGGTCAGTGTCCTGCAGTGCATGCTGCCATGAATGGTCAACAGGAAGCCTTGGCTTATCTTCTACAATGTGATTGGTCATCTTATGATGGACAACTAACTAAGACTGAAGCAATGCAGCAAGCAATAGTTGCTGGATCAGCCATGGGACATATAGAAGTAAGTTTCATGTGTGCAGTACCTGAACCAGTCTGTGTGATTATAAATGCAATCGGTCATTAGTCACTGATCTGTTTCCAATCAGTCATCAATCAGTCTCTTCCATTTTCCATCATGTGACCGCTGAGCGGTTCATATTTTTTAGATTCCTTTGTTTCCATTTTCCATTTCACAAATATTTACTAAATGATATAAATTAAGACATTAGTTCAATTACTTTTCTACATTTATTTTTATTAATGAAATGCTAAATTAGGATATAATATTTTTTATTCAAAATAAAATAATATGGCACTTTAATGGAATTGTTTCAATGAAAACTCAAAAATTTATATGAACCAATCGTCCGTCATTTTACATTTTAAACCACAATCAGATCAATCACCATCATCGGATATCACATACCTGCCAACTTACACGATTTAAGCGCTTGCATGTATTACACAAATTGACCTTTCGTCTGCTTACAGACTTACAAATTTTAAAGGTCAAATTTAACCTAAATTCTGATTTTGTTAAATTGATTTAGAAAACCCAGAATTTAAAACTAAAAAATCATGTTTCAATATCATTTCTTTGATTAGACCCAATAATCTGACAAAAAGTGTTAATTCCTGTTTAAACAGGTATTGGAAAGTTTTATGACAGGTAAATTATCATCAAGAAGATATCAGCTGATCAGGGTTATTGGATGATGATTGACAAGAAGAAAATGGATCACGATTGGATCTATCATTATTTTATAGACAGCCAATTATTTGTTAATGATTAATTTCTATTAGACAATTAATATGACAAACACTGTCAATTAAGCAGTGTCTTCCCAATTTTGAAAATTGCCTTTTCCCATTTATCCAACTTTAGTTTTGGGTTAATTAAGGTTTTGTTTGTTTAGCACTAAATAGGTGTCTTCAGAAAAAATGACAAGAAATTAAGTTCCTGTATTATAATTGACTGATTTTTCTTATAAAAAGAGCAAGTTTTTTTGTAAACATCAATATGACAGTAGGTGAGTAATTTTGTAAATTTATCCATTCTTAGATACTGTATATAAGTTTGTTCCTGAATTCTATTACTACACTTATTGCATATAAATAAAATATGATATTCATCCCCCATTCCATTATTACTCAAAGTACACAATCTTTCTTGTCATGGCACATTAAACCTTCTTCTAGTTCCTATTGGGAGATGTATAGATTTGACATACGTAATTTAGTTATCCGAATTCTAGTAGTTTCTGGAAGTCTTATAAGATATTTTTCAAGTGAAAATTCTAATTTAAATTAACCATGAATTTGTCCTCTTGAAAAATTTTAGTTACATGATTTAAGTCAAACTGACCATCTTGATTTTTTATCTACGCTCTTTATTTTAAGGACTTCTTTACAATATCAAAAGAGATCGTTTAACCTCTGCAACAAAATAAATTCCTGATCACAAATGTTTTACTTTATATTTATAATATTTCTTTAATTAATACAGGACTTAACATGCACAATGTCCTAAAAATAATTCTGTACTTGCTACTTTCAGATTTGTGACTACCTGGTACATACTAATACACAGATGGTTGATGGCTTTGGAATCAACTGCCTTGATACTTTAGCTGGTGAATCTCGTGAGTTTTTTTTTTTTTTATAAAATTGCTTGAACCATCAAGTGTATTAGACATAGTATTATCCTTATCCTTCATTTGTACTGATATTCCAGTTTTTTGTTATTATGTCACACGGACATTCTACATTGAAAAAAATATATTTTGTAAACACTTGCAGATATTTCATTTAAAATATATATATGGGTCAACTGTATGTAATCAAAACTACCTTTATTCCTTTGTTATCAAATACATTTATGGTTTTCAATTCATCATACGGTTTTAAACATGTGCAAGAAATATAACACTGATCTGATGTGTATTTTCTAAGAAGAAAGTTCTTGTGATTCCTTTTAATAACGCTTCCCAGACAGTGATGCAAGTTATTTTATTACCCCAAGCTCATTTTATTTTATTTACTTTAATTTGTAATAATGACAAAGGAAGACTAATGATAAAATCTTCTACTTGTGCTAGTAATTACCTCTGTAAAGATTTTGGGGGTTATGGCCCAAACCATGTTTGAATTTTGGGTCAAAACAGGTAAAAGTCAATTGACAATGATAATTTTATTTCAAATAAATATGAATAATCAATGTTCTACAGCTGCTGACTAAGTACTTCTAATGAATACATTTACCTACAACTATTTGTCATTTATAGTGAAACCTAATAATTGTCAAAAAGAAACGCTGTGCTCACTTATTGGCAGTGCCTACTCCATATTAGATATTAGGGGTCAAAAAGTGGCCCATTTCATAGAATTTAAGTATATAACTTCAGTAAAAATAGAGGAATTTATATGATATTGTTCCACAATATTCTATTACACAATGGTCATACTAGGATTGATTTTGGGGTAAAGACTTTTCTGAATTCAGGGACCAAAAACATCAATTTTTCTGTTGTCGACTATTAGTGAATGAATCTCTCCGAAATTTTATTACAAGGTGCCACACCTCTAAAAGAAGACTGGGATTTATTTTGGGGATTAATTAAGACTTGAACCTCATAGGAATTATGCGCCAAAACAAGCATTTACCTTATGTCCATATAATAACTTGAGTAAAATGAATGGATCAAATGGATCTAATATAAATTTTACTTCAAGGTTCCATACCATTGAAGGAAGACTGGGATTAGTTTTTGGGGTTGTGAATTGATCCAAGAAAGAAAAAGGGGCCAAAAAGGAGCCAAAACAAGTTTTCTTTTTATTTGAGTGAAAGGGAATGGATCGCTTTGAAATTGTACCACAAGGTGTTATATCCCCACAGGAAGTTTGATTAATTGGATTGAACAAGAACTATTTAGAAATGAGGGCCAAAAAGTTACCACTTCAGCTGGTCAAATTACTAATCATAATCAAAATTTAAAGCTGTGTCAAGTTTGAATAGTGTGTCCATACTTTCCCCAACTGTTTAGGGTTTGTCCTCCGCAGTCATATGAAGCAGCACCCTACAAAACATTTCATTATTCACTGTTACGGTTCCTGAACTAATCTGTGCAACTATTTGACGGATCCTTGCCAATGACCTGTAACAAATCTGATTGTGGTTTCGTTATATAAAATGACGGATAATCAATTCAAATAAATTTTAAAAATTTCATTGAAATGAATCCAATACACTGCCATATTAAATGTTTATGTAATTTTTTTTTACTTTAAAATATTAAATTCATTTAGTATTTCATTTAAAAAATCAAATGTCAAAAAAATAATTAAATTGATGTCTTAATTTATTAGCTCACCTGGCCAAAGGCCATGTGAGCTATTGTCATCACTTTGCGTCTGTCATCGTCATCGTCGTCAACAATTTTTCAAAACTCTTCTTCTCTGAAACCACTTGACCAATTGGAACCAAACTTGATGCGAATGTTCCTTAGTGTATCCTGCATAGAACTGATGTGGGGATTTTTTGATTCGACGAAAATGATGGCCGACAGTACTAAAAATAGAACATAGGGGTCAGACAAAAGTTTTTCGCATATATCTCCAAAACCGTTAGGTTTAGCCAAATTCTTTCAATTGCTGAAATGATCCTTATTTTTAGGACTACAAAAGTCTTCAGGCATAAAATTTGTCGGACGCCTTCTTATAAGAGTTATTGTC
Source organism: Perna viridis (assembly GCA_037379345.1). Lineage (NCBI taxonomy): Eukaryota > Metazoa > Mollusca > Bivalvia > Mytilida > Mytilidae > Perna > Perna viridis. The sequence continues at coordinate 34,445,878 of CM074517.1, forward strand.
CTTGACTTTTCAGCCAATGTCTTGAAAACTATGATAGATTTAGACTTTCATTTACTGAAATGATTCTTATGGTAAGTCCTATCAAAGTTTTCTTGAGTCAAAATTGTTGGACAACTTCTTGTTTAATTTATTGCCCTTGAAAGGCAAAATTTAACCAGGTGAGTGATTCAGGCTCCTGGGAGCCTCTTGTATATATATATTTTATATATTTTCATATATTTTATACTTGTAAAAATGGAAAACTGAAATTTAAAAAAATCCATTATAACTTATATTAACTTTTGATAAAAACAAAATAAAAGTAAGACACACATTATTGGATGCTTTTCATTTAATATATCTTTAGGACAATTGAGTTAAAAGTGTCCCATTGACTTGGCTATGAATTGACGATACAGACTATACATAAATCAAACCAATGTACCTTTTAACTGAAAATTTTGTGGTAGTCAATTACTATATTTAATGAATTAGCATTAAATTTAGTTAAATAAACATCTGAAAGTAAGATATGACTCACATAGACTAACTATTTCTTTTTATGTCAACTTGTGGATATTCTGATCATCTATTTAAAAATGAATCAGCTTGATAATATACATGATGCATCACATTTTATTTTATAGCCCTATCGGCAGCCTGTACTAATGGGCAATATGAAATGGCTAGATGGTTTTTGGACCAGGGTGCTGATGTACATATGATCAACACCAAAAGTTTTACACCTTTTTTATGTGCTATAGAATCTGGGAAGTGGGACATTGCAGATATGTTGTTATCATTTGGTGCTCAGTTAGGACAAGTAGATAAATTTGGCAGAACCGCATTGATGATTGCTGCTTACAAAGGTCATATTGGAGTTGTGGAAATGTTACTTGCAAGAGGTATATATATAATACATATATATAATATAATATATATAATACATATATATAATACATATATATAATATAATAACTTATTTTTTTCTAAATACAAATTTTTTGTTGAAATTGATGTACTAGTTAGTAGTTATAGGAGAGGTAGCGTTACAAAATACGTTATTCCTGGGTTAATGACATATTATATCCTCAGTCTATTGGGTTTTATTGTAATCACCTTGCATTAAACTTTTCTGTAACAGAATATAAGGTGATGCATAATGGAAATTTTCATAACGGCTTCTATTGCTGGGAATGCTTAAATGTTTGGTACATTGTTTTGCATGATGACTTGTATCATGTCTCCCCTTTCCAGGTTTCTTGGTTATCTACTTTCTACCAAAGTATTGACATAGAGTGATATAGCTTAATTGCTATGCAGTCATCTCAGTATGTGAAGTGTAAAAAAAGGGCTGATATACCCTAAATAGTTACAGATTAATAATAAATAGACATTTACATAAAAAAATGACAAATCTTGAGACACCACTGTGTGGTAATGTCTCTATTGACATTTTGGAAAGTTGACTGATAAATGTATGATGCACTATAATATTGACATTCACAAATGCATAGCAGCTTACGCTCTCTTCTCATGCCCCAATTATTTTTTCTTCAATTATGACATATTAACTTTTCTATTATACCAATAGGTGCTTCTGTGAATTCCTGTGATAAGGAAGGACTAACAGCTTTAAGCTGGGGATGTCTGAAAGGACATATGCACATTATACAGATTTTACAGGAAAGAGGTTCTGATCTGCATCATACGGACTCGTGTGGTCGCAGTCCTCTACAGCTAGCAGCTTTTCATGGGGATCCTCATGTTGTAAGTATATTAAAGCAGTAGACAATATTTGATACTGAAATTGTAAAAAAATGTGCTATTATGTGTATGCCTTATAGTAACTGTCTGTAACAAATGGTGTCTGGGCAGTAACTTTTTATACGCCTGTCTTTTAAGACGTGACATATTATAGTATACTTATGTCAGTCCATTCCTTGTTCACACTTTGCACAATAACTTAGAAAAGCTGCCACCATTTTTTGTGAAACTTTTGTGAATTGTTTCATATGATTAATGTGAGCTTCCTTTGAATTTTTATAGATTTTCAATTTTTAGGTTTTTGAATTTTGATTCATAAACCTATGCAGCAACTTCCATGAAACTTTAATGAATTGTTTCTTTATATTAATGAAAGCTCCTTTTCAATTTTTGAAAATTTGTGATATTACAATTTACAAATTGAAACTTTATTCATAAAAAAGAGGGAATTTCACAGTTTTCAGACTATAATTTAATTCTGGTTGCACATATTTTCATGGAACTTAAGTGAATAGATTTTTTTGATTGATGAGAGTTCCCTTTTAATTTTTATGAATTTTCATTTTTAATTTGCGTCATATAGGCTAGAAACCACTAATTCCACTTCCCATAGGCTTCAATGCTAATTTCACAATATTCAATGGCTTCTTTGGACTTTACCTTAACTTTAATCTGCAGAGGACTATATATCAGCATGATTCTACATATGTCAGCTCACAATCCTCAAAATGGCATGTGGGGTTAGCAGACTTGCAGTGCAGTACTGGTCACCGGAATTGAAGGGTTTATAAATAGCATGGGAAATCCCAGTGTTTTCACAAGATAGGGTATATTTAGAAATCATTATGGAGATTAGGCTCCACATCACAAGAAGCAAAATGCCTCAATAAAATGTACAAAAATATTTTACCTTTCAGAAACGGTTTAAATTTATTAAATAAAATGAGAACTTTTTTCACAGTGCTATGAGGAACAGGGGGTAATTTCTGTGTAGGACTATTATTGTCTATGTTCCAAATGCTCATTGGTTGAATTGGTGGTCTGTAACCTGAAGAGTCATTTTTATACGCCCGTCTATATAGACGGGACGTATTATGGTATAACGTTGTCCGTCCATCCGTCCACACGTCGCACGATAACTCAAATTCGCTTTTATGGATTCAAATGAAATTTTAGCACAATATTAATATTAACGGAAGAAAGCTCCCTTTTGATTTTGAAGAATTATTTATTTGTCGTTCTAGAGTTACGGAACTTTATTCACTTAAGAATTTATATTATTGTCAAATCTGATGTAATAACTCAGCTGTACTGATACTATTCTTGAAAATTTACATACAGTTTTATAGACATGCTAGATTATGGTTGTATAATGGTATACCATTGTCCGTCCGTCCGTCCATTGGTCCTTCTGTCCATTACTCAAATTCACTTTTACGGATTCAAGTGAAATTTTAGCACAATATTAATATTCACGGAAGAAAGCTTCCTTTCGATTTTGAAGAATTATTTATTTGTTGTTCCAGAGTTACGGAACTTTATTCACTTAAAAATCTATATTGTTGTCAAATTTTATGTAATTACCACGACATAAGATTGTTGCTTACTTACAGTTTTGAAAAGCTGTATTATATTGGGACCAACAAACGACTTCAATTCTACAATAGATTTGATTTTTATGAATACTGTCAATTATCAGAGTGGTACTCTAGAAACTTATTATTCTGACCACAAGGCAATATGGACTTCCTTACAGTAGAAGTAGAAGGAATTGTACTATTAACTGTAGGTCTTACCTCATAATAATATTATTACATACTGAATTATTTGTCGAGTTTTCAATTCTGTAGTTCATTATAATTTTATCTAGTTCAAAAACAAAGAATCCCTTTTAAATGCTATTATATACTTTCATCATGTCAAACAGTTGTAAGGTCTTTTATACTTTTTGAATAACTGAAGAAAATACTTTGCTCACTATATATACAGACTAATTTTTTGGTAATCAGAAATCAGGTTATTGTTTTCTAAAATTTATACCTTCAGCTATTCTTATGGACGGGTGGATCTTGCGATCTTATCGCAGCTGTTTATTTATATTAGAAAAAAATAAAGAACTATACAATGACCTTCCTATACACATAGTGAATAAATTTGCAAAGTTTCAGTGAAATGTGAGAAGCACTTTTTTAAATATTTGATTTTCAAATATAGGTTAACCAACCAAGTTGTCGAGCAAAAAGTGACAATATTCTATCATACTTAAATGCCTTAAATATTTGCAAAGAACTCTTTCTGACTTCTCAAATAAAACAAATCAATCACTATTTGTATTTTAACAATAATAATAAAGAGATAGCATTTAAAAGTAATCATTTTCTGAAAAATTGGTCTTATTTTTAAAAATTTATTTCTGACATGCCTCCCCCTTTTTCTTGATCACATGCCAAAACCCTAAATCTTTAAATTTTCACAAAAGGTGATGTCTTTGGCTTTAAATTTGTAGATACAGTGTTTTCACCTGAAAACATGACCAGTAAAGGGCACCTAAAGCAAAAAAAGTACTCTAAATTGGAATTTCCATGTTGCCATGGGGAAATGCTTGTATGTCCTTAACTGCAGTAATGAAAGTCAGATTTTCCTCATTTCTAACCAAATTTTTGCTGAACTCTACTCAAAATTTGACATCCAGTGCTGATTACCACTATATTTAGGTAAATATAGCCTTCAAAGTTCAATATTTGCATTTTTTACTAAATTTTCTACACTTTTAACAAGAAAGAACATAAAAATCAGCCATAAAGACTTCTTTTCCATAATTTGGACCTATAACTTAACAAAATGCATATTTTTAATTATTTTTGTTTCATTGGTTGAATTGGTGGTCTGTAACCGATATTGGTATGGCACTGTTGTCGTCATGGGTGTCATCGTCGTTGTCTGTAGACACTTGGTTGACCAATTGTTATGAAATTTTGATAACTTAATTTTGATTTTACTAACCACTAAAGGAAGGATCCTATTAACTTAAGAGTTTGTAGCCCCTACTGTTACAGAATAAGGGGTCTTAAAGGGTAAAAATGGATGTTTAATTAAAACCCATGTGGAATGATTCTTTTGTTTTTGACTTTAGTTTTGTACTCTGTTAGTCCCTTTGTTTGTTCGTCCGTCTGTCAGTCCGGAAAAAAGTTTTCCACACTTTTTGCTCTGCTGATTTTTTCAAAAGTTTCCAACTCAGTTTTACATGATGCACTAAAATTTCAGTTTTACAGGCTTCTTTCTAAAGAAAACCTGTTAACATTAATTCAGTGTGACAATATGTTAATATAACAAAAGATTGGGTGATTATCCAATTAGATTGGTAGGAAATTTCAATCTAATCTGGACAATTATTATCCATTTAGATTGGTAGGTGCATTTTTGAAAAAAAGAGGCATGAACTGGATACACCAGAACAGCTAGAAATGCATAAAGTTAAAATAAATCCCACAGACTGGATGAGGTTGAACAAGGGCCTAATCTTAAAGGGGAAAGTGAGGAAAACTATCTCCATGTTTTTGCCTACATTGACAATGAATATTTTTGATAGATTAAATGAATAAATAAGTCAATATTGTTAATTTTAAACAGAATTTATTAAAACTTGTCCTTGTCATTGTTTAGGCCTTGGAATCATCTGATGTCAATTTGTCAAAACTGTGCACATTTGTACATTAAGTGATTGCCTTTCTTTAGGTATTTTTCAATTCAAACAAGGATACAAACTCTTGTTGTGAAAAGTACTATGCAGTTTAAAAATCTTAAAACTAAAAGCAACTTTGTTCCTCATAGATTTAAGCAATTTAAGATTCCAATTAAATTGGGAAGTCAATGATAAAGAGATGTGGTAAATACAGGAAAAGTGATGTCTTATCACAAATGCACTTTGAGTATAAATCCATCTTTTTTTCTCTTGAAAACAAAAAGGTTACTTGTGGACCCATACCCCATGAGTACCACTTTTTATGATGAATCACTATTGTGCTTAAGCTGAGTGTTTTATACCTGTCTGCCTTCAAAAATGTTTGTGCATTTCTTTTTGATCTTAATTTCAAATTTTGTGCTATAATGTGTCCAAACCAGTTGTTGTGACCATAATGAACTATTGGTCCCCATATATCCTTAAATGTGTCTAAAACTAATATTTTGTCCACACTTGCCCCAACTGTTCTGGATTGACCACTTCTATCATATCATCTCCTCAAAGATCTTTATTTGCAGACTTTTACCAATATCTTTAAAGAATAATTAAGGGAACCAAGGTTATAGCAGTAATCAAAAGAATGTAATCTGAAGACAGAGACCAGACATGGAAAACAGACATACACAACAAACAACATAAAGTAACTAAAATCATACATTCAAAGTAACAAAAGCAAATGAGCAACTCGGACTCCACTAAAAACTGGGAGCATGAACCAAGTGCATCAATAGGGTAAGTGTCCTCTGCTTTTCTGGAACCACCCGCCAAATCTATTTTGCTCTTAAAAAGTCAAGTCCAGTGGAGATAAACGAGGAAAGGAAAACTATGACCCGTTGAAAAAATCAGAAAACCATTTCACTTTATGAAATGATTTTAAATTAAGGCCTACCAAAATATCCATTGGGTCAAAGTTGTAGGATGAAGTGTGAAAGGTGAAAAATGATGTTTTTTTTTTTTTTGGCAGTTTTTAGCCAATTTCTTGAAAACTATTAGAGATAGAAAAAAACTTTCAATTGATGAAATGACCCTTACAATAAGGTCTTTATTGGGTCAAAGTTGTAGAACTACTCATTGTTATAGATGTTGCCCTTGAAAGGCCAAACATGTACCAGCTGAGGAATTCAGCTACTGGGAGCCTCTAGTTTGTTCATTATGTTGCTTTGCATTTGTTCATCTAATGGAGCAGTTGACTATGAATGAGTCTAAGGTTATCTTAGGTCACAAAAATTTTAAAAAGCACCATAGCTGTCCTGTTAGGATCTAAATAAATCATGCAAACTGCATTTTATCATTGTTTTATCACGGGCTGGCTATTTATGTTGATATTTTACCCCTCACTAGACAGCAGAGACGTTGTACTTTGTGATGATATATGTTTAGTTTATGTGATATGATAGGATGACAGAGACTTAAAATTGAGTAACAAAAATCTAGGTACAGAGTGGTACAAACGTTGGCTTAGAGAGCATTGTTTTGCAAAAAAGTGATTCATCACTCCGAGGAACATGTACTATCCTTAAGTTGATGACTGGGGGAGGGCAGTTTAGCATGGTGAATCCTCCCAGGCCATCAGTTAGATAGATATATTTTCTTTTTCAGGTTCAATATTTGATTGAGCAAGGTGCTAACATTGAGCATGAGGATGGAAATGGAATGAGGGCTTTGGATCGAGCCATTGATAGACGTAACACTTCTGTTGTTATTATATTTCTGAGAAAAGGTGCTAAACTTGGTCACAACACATGGGCAGTTGCTTCTGGAAAATCTGATGTGATGTTGATACTACTAAATAAATTAATGGAAGATGGCAATGTACTTTATAAGGTTGGTAAAAGTAGTCTTTAAACTTATTTTCATTTGACTGAAAAAAAATTTGTGGTCTGTCAGACATATGATGGTATTGTCCTATCCACAGCGTTGTTGTCATCCAGTGTATTTAGTTTACAGACAACAAAGAATGCTGAGATTAATTTTGGGGTTTGTGACTTAAACTGAGTTGGAATGAGGGGCTTAAAAGGGACAAAAAAATGACTTGAAAGGGGCCAGAAGCAAGCATTTTCCTGTTGCATGGATAAAACTTGGAATAAGAGAATGAATCTTTTTGAACTTTTACCACAAGGTACTGGTCTGTTGATTTTTTGCTGAGATAAGCCCTTAAACTTAGAAAAATGAAGCAAAATTTCAGTTTTCTGCATTTTTTTTTAAGGTCATGCTTGCAGATATACATTAATGATATTTGTATGTTGATTTTGTTCCCATCTGATCACTTTTTTGTTGAGTTATGGTCGTTGGACTTTGAAAATTAATGCTGACTCAGTTTCTGCCCATTTCTTTTTAACAAATTATCATGAAGTTTGCGTCCTGTTCTGTCTTAAAGAGTTTTTGCAATATAATACTCTCAGAATGCTTCATTATTTATGAATTCAGAAAATTAGACAGATATAACTGTAACCGGATTTTCTAAAGGAAACAAAATCAGATATTAATTTGAGAATGTACTGCCGGCACCTTGGCAGCAAGGCAACCATGCTGCTGCCAAACAGTAAAATGAATTAAAAGGATTTGACCGATTCTTTTCAAATATAGATATGTTGCTTCATGTGACAAAGTGAAGATCAAATTTTGATTTCCATACAAATTTCACTTCTGTTGTTTCTGAGTGGCAGCCATTTTTTTATGCAAAATAGGAACTTTGACCCTTGTATCTTTGATTGTGTAATGGTACAAATTTTATCATCAGTTGTACACAATTTGTTTCAATATTACCAGTATATAAATATAAGTGGATCTTTATTGAATTTAACAACAACTTTTAAAACTACAGAAGGAATATTGATTATGGGGGGAAGGGGGTAAGAACCCTTCTTTCTATAAAGAGGTAAAAAATAGCAGTTTTTAATATACAACTTCAAAAATTTTAGCAGTTGTAAATTGGTATCATGCTGTTGTCGACTTTGTCCATAGACACTTCTGCATCCACTCAACAACTTGAGTATTATTGTATAGATCATTATGAAATTATATCACAAGGTGCCATACAACAACAGAAAGTCTGGGATTGATTTTTGGGATTGTGACTTGAACTGTTTAGGAATTAGGAGACAAGAAAAGCCAGAAACAGGCATTTTCATGATGTGCAGTCAATAACTTTATAAGTGTATAGATCTGCATGAAATTACACCACAATTGAATTTGGGGGTTGTGACTTGAACTGTAAAAGGATGGGGGCTGAAAGGAACCAGAAACCAAACATTTTTTAAGTTTAGATAATGGCTTTAGTAAAATTTATTTGATTTCTTTGAAATTGTAACATAAGGTGGCACACCACCAAAGGCCAAATGTGTTAAATATTTAATCTCAGTCCTACTTCAGAGCTTGACTGTTGTGTCCATACTTGTTAAACATGTGTTAAATCTGTATCAGTAGTATGTGTTAATTATATTATGACATTTGTCCATGAGATCAGATAAAAATACTTGGATCTATTTTTAGATGTTACTCAATATAGTTGCATACTAATTGTTTATTGATTTTTAACAGTTTATCTGTTGTAAATAGGATTTATTAAATTGAATGTAAGTGTATTATATACACTATTAAAATTATACCCCTGCAAAAAAGGTTTGGGGTATATAAGGTTCACCCTGTCTGTCTGTCTGACTGTCTGTCTGTCTCTCAGAAATATTTTCTAATCTAAGCAGCTTGGAACATTGTTATGAAACTTTAGGGGATGCAGTATAACCAACCATATGGATATGTGAATACTGTTAGGAATTTATGAAAAGACAAAAATTGTGGAAATGAAAGAGAAAAATTTTCATATAAACTTTGTTTCGTGCATTGTCCACAACAATCCTTAATGACTTGCAGAATAGTTGTGAAACTTGATAGGGTGTTACGGTAGCATATGGAGATGTGCATATTGTCAGGAATCTATGTTTGGACAAAAGTTGTAGAAATGACAGCTTTTGAATCTAGACATTTTTCAGCAAAACTTAGGCTTGCAGGGTTGTTAATGACCTTTGGAACTTACACTTTTTTCAGCAAACCTTGGTCGGATGCCTTGTCCCTAACTCCTCCTTAAGGATTGTTAGAAAACTTGGAGAAGTGTTAGATTACCATATGGAGATGAGCATATTGTCAGTTATTAGTCATATTCGGTTATTGTGCTGTCTACAAAAAATAGTACTGATTGCTGTTTGGAGTTGGGTGTTTTAGAAATGGCAGCAAATTGTGTGTCACAAGTGTGTAGTCTATCCACCATAAAAAAGATTATTAATTTCTGCTTAAATGGACTTATTCCTTTCACACTTCTTATTTCATGTGGGAGGGTATTCCAATGAGATGGGCCAGAGTAAACAAAAGTATGTCTGAATAGTTCTGTCTTAAGTTTAGGAATTAAAAAGAGCATTGTTTATGGTATTTTTAGGATGGTATGGATTTAATTCAGAAACAAATTTAATTTTATCTGCTCAATAAGATGGAGCTAACCCATTTAAACATTTGAAGATCAGTTGGCTCCTGTGATATATAATTCTATTCTCATCAGTTAGTCAACCTAAAGAATGACAGAAGAGATAAGATGGGGCACAGAATTTTGCATCAAGTATAAGCCTAGGTGCCCTCTTACACAAGCATTTCCTTTTGATAATATAAAAGACTATGTGGTCTTACCTAAATGAAACTATGGGTATTCTTTGACTTATTTGTGGCTATATTACAATCACCTTGTCCATCTCTTATACGTTTTGTAACAGGTTTCTCAGCCTCTATTGGAGGGAAAGTTAAGATATTTGGTATATTACTTTTGCATGATGAATTGTATTGTGTCTCCCCTTTTCAGTTTCCTCACTCATCTACTTCCTGTTTACCCACTGACTTTGTCATTTTTCAGGCTGTACATAATGGAAATTTTCTTAACATGTATTTTTGTTTCTAAATGAGGTAATGCTTAGATATTTGATGTATTGCTTTTGCATGAGAACTTTCACTGTGTCTCTTCTTTTCAGGTTACTGTTTAATTTTTAGTTACAGAAATCAGGTCAGATGTAAGGAAATATTCATGTAGAAGTTTTTTGAACAGTTTCATTCTTTATCAGAATCTTATTCTGTGTCAATCATTTAATCACTCTGAACTGTATCAAGCTTGTATGTTGTGTCCATATTTGGCCCAAATGTTCAGGGTTGACCACTGCAGTCATATCAAGCTGCACCCTGCAAAGCATTTTAGTAAGATTTACTGTAACTATAAATCAAGTACCTAGTATACTAAGCATATGGGTCTATATGATATACTATCCTTTCATTATTCAATCAGCCAACCAAAGCAACTTTGATTTTAAGGTGTGCTTTTCAGTCTCGTGTGATTTTCTAATTTTCAGACTGTTTACTCTTCAACTACAGAAGATTTATATAGGTATGCCATATTGTGGGATTGGATTTCTGACTGGTACCACATCAACTTTCTGTTTAATTTTGACAATATGATTTTTCAAATGTTTGGAACAGTTTTCTCTGAAACTACCTATAAAAGCCTTTGTTTGTTTTGTTTTTAAAGATGCCTTATATGTGTATAAGTTTAAATTGCCATGTCATTGGATTCTTCTTTGACTGAAGTAACATCAATTTCCTGTCTGACAAGTATTGTGTCAGTTCGGTCTGAATACAAGTTTTCTTTTTTTGAAACTATCTATCTTTGCCATTTCATATGTAATGGGAGAGCATGATTTGACATAATAGCCAGTTAATTGACTTGGCTGAAGGATTCATTCTTTATCCAGATCTTTTTTTTTTTTTTTGCTGGCTTGTCACGGAGCAATCTAGGGTTTGATCCTTGGTGGCAGAGGTATAATTTGTACGTCAAATCTTGCTCTCTTGTTACATTTGGTGCCAACTAAAAACCTATTTGGTTTGGATAGCTATTAAGTGACCTAGTTTAAGAGTTCTACATGAAATGAAGACTCTTGAAGTGGGGGAATTAAATGTTGCAGGATGGCCTACCTGTGTTGTAGTAGGTATATATTAAGATTAAAATAGCCAGTTAATTGATTTTGCTGAAGAATAATTCTTTTGCTAAATAGGTTGATGCTGTTGGTGGTCGTGGTATTATTTCGTAGGTCAAATCATGCTCTCCAGTTACTGATATTTAAGCATGTCATGTTTCAGACCTAAGACTAGTGTTTTTATTTTTGGCAGAAAAACAGAATAAAAGAGGCTGTCCAACGTTATCAATATGCCCTGAAGAAGTTTCCGCAAGACATTGAACATGAGAGCCTAAGAACATTTAAAGATGTTAACTTGAACTTACTCCTTAATCTGTCACGCTGCAAGCGTAAACTTGGGGTAAGTCTAGCAAGTAGCTTTAATGGGGTCTCACTAGTTGGCAATAAAATCCCTTCAGAAGTTCAGAAAAAAGTGACAACAATAAATCGACAATAATATGAATAAATTGTAAAATAGCATACTTTCTTTGAGGAAGAAATAAAACAAATATGTAAAAGATAAACTGAATAAAGTATCAGGAAATGCATTTTGCCATCCCAGATTAGATGCCCTTTTATTATACTTGTTAAGATTTTTTGAGGATTTTAGTGGTCTATATCAACAGACAGTCAAATTATCTCCTAGAAACAACGATGTTCTAGCTTTATAATGCACAGAATGGAGGATGTAATGGATAAAAAAGAAGTGCTATCTTTTTCAACTTTATTAATCGTTATCCTGTTATTTAAAAGAATATTGCATCATTACTTGGTACTATAGATACATGTAGCAACAATGTTATATGATAATATGTAATTGAAAAATATGTGTATCAGTTTTTTAAAATGTTTGACCCCCAAATGGAATATTTTTTTAATCATTTTATCTGAGACATGTACTTAAAAAGACTTTTGTTGCATCTTTCACAATATTAACAGCATGCAGTATAGATGTTATATATAGTTTTCCATAATATTTCATTTAAATTAATAAATGATTGTTTTTTGCTTTTTAAGGAATATGATAGTGCAGTAGAACTTTCTACAAAAGCATTGGAAATCAAACCAAATTGTTTTGAAGCTTTTTATGCTCGAGCAAGAGCAAAGAGGGACAACAGGCAAGGCACATCTGCTCTTGAAGATTTGAAAGAGGCATTAAAACTTGCACCTAACAACAGAGAACTTCAGCGACTTTTAATGCGATTACGTGATGAATGTCGTGAACAAATTCGCTATGAAAATATTCAGGATGATGGCCACAATATTCAGCAAAGAAGAAGAGAAGAAACTTCATTATAATGCAATATTTTATTATTTTTAATTTATTCTTTTAGTTTGAATCTTATAATGCTTCTGTTTTCATTTTGCATATTACATTCAAAGAACTGATGTTGAATTCTCACTTCATTTATAGCCACTGTATGTCAGAGTACATGCGACTTAACTTTTGAATTAATTAAATTTTAAGAATATATAGCTACTCAATTAACCAAATTCAATGAATTTGATCTTGGCTGTTGGTGTGATGCTGGTGAATGGTGTCACATGTGCCTGTTAGAAACTGAATTATAAAAAAGTTGCTTTTGTCTGAAATCTGGTTCTACCCTTAATTTAAAATGCATGGTTACTTGTTATAGCCCCACAAACGAGTGTGTAGTATATTGGAATTACCTTGTCTGTCTGTCTGTTCAAATTTTTTGTCACAAAAGTCTCTGTTCTCCCAATAAGTAGATTTATTTCAAATTTGGTGTGTGGCTTCATATAGATTGGCCAAATGTTGTTGGCAATTTTAGTTGAGGACTCGGATATCAACTATCTCTATGAGAGGGAGTATACATCTAAACATGTCTATACATGACAATGCATGCAACTTCATGTTTTTTTGTTTGTTTGTTTGTTTGGTTTTTTTTTTTTGTCTGATGTAAAGAACAGATTTTAAGATATTGAAACAAATTTGATCGAAAGTGTACGGTTTTGATCTGACCAAAAAAAGTTCAGGAATCATAAATTTCCAACTGTTTGTTTTTATATGACTGCAAAATTTTTGTGATCATATTATGGTATTATCGTGTTGAAGTTGTTGCTGAGACACTTCCCACGTTCACTCAATAACTTAGATATTACTGTAATATAGATCTTTATGAAATTATACCAAAAAGTACATTTTAGAAATTTTCTTAACAGATTTTTTAGATTCTTTCAGTGGGAATGCTTAGATTTTTGGTATATTGCTTGTGCATGATGACTTGTACCATGTCTCTCCTATTTAGGTTCCTTGCTCATCTACTTCCTGTTTACCGATTGCCCCAGTATCTCCCTTTCAAAGTTGAGTGGGGGTTTAAACGTGCAACCTTGTTTAATTTTTATTTATGGAAATCAGGTTGTTCATTACAAAGCATTTTATTTTATTTATTGGAAATTATTCATACCCTCCAGGTGCAATATTTTAGGGTAAATAAAAAATCAAATGGTTCATTGGTTTGTTCATTTCGTCTGTCCGTGGAACCTTTTACAAGGGTTGTTGCATGTATTTAAGTTATTTGGCCATTATGGCCAAAATCTTATTTTGTGTCAAACATTTAATTACAATAAAAAATCAATGCTGCATCAGTTTGAATGTGTCTATATTTACCCTTTCTATTCAGGGTTCAACTTCTGAGGGCATAGTAGTGTACTTGAAAAATTGTTGGAAATAGGAAGCAAACTGTTAAATTACAGATTATGCAAAAGGAGCTTTGAATTATAAAAATCAAATAATATGAAATGATTTTTGTATTGACCCTGCAGGTTGTGGAAAATGGGTATTCTAATAGTCCAAATCTTGACATTTCAGCTTAATAAATAAGATAATGATTTGGTGTCAGTGTATTGTTGGTGCTTCTGCCTTGTAATCATATAGATGGGTTGTTTCTATTGTATAATTGCCATTACTGTAAATGTGTTAATTTTCCCAGTTGTTAATTTTTTGCAGATCCTGTCAAATGAACATATTCGGAGTATCAATTTTCACGGTTTTATACATATTATTAGCGTTAATTAGTGTAAAAAATGAATTTTGTGTGTACTATTTTCACTGTTTTCTGTCAACCATGAAAACAGCGAAAATTAGTTTGTAAATTATACAGCATTTTTTTTCTAGAACACAGAACTTTCATAAAAATTAATTAGTATGTCCATAGACCTGTGATAAATTTCAGGTCTATGGTACATCAGGATGACAACAATACAGTATGAGGAAACTCATTATTAGAACTCATGTGCGTGAAAACTCCATTTTATCTTTTTTTGCCTAAGGCTGGCTATTTATGTTGCATTATTTTACCTGGAGTGATATTGACAAAAAAACACTTTTATTTACTTATCTGCATCAACTGGTGATAAACTGGGCAGTATTTATACAACCACAGAAAATCTGTGGTGGTATAATGGTATTATGCTGTCGTAGTTTGTAGACACCTCCACGTCCACTCAATACTGGAGTATAAGTGTATAGATCTTTATGAAATTATACCACAAGGTGCCACACCACTATAGGAATCTTTGGATTGATTTTTGGGGTTATGACTTGAATTGTTTAAGGAATTAGGGGCCTAAAAGGCCAGAAACAAGTATTTTCATGATGTCTGGACAAAAACTTTAGTAAATATGAATTGATCTATCTGAAATTTTACTACAAGATGTCATACCACGAAAGAAATGTTGGGATTTGATTTTGGGGGTTGTGACTAGAAGGGTTTAGGAATAAAGGGTCAAGAATAGGCATTTTCCTAATTTTTAGACAATGAATTCACCAAGTAAGTATTTGGATCTCGTAGACATTGTGCCATACCACCAAAGGAAGCTTTTGAAGGGTATGACTTGGTCTGTTTTGGAATTAAGGGCTGGAAATAAGCAGTTTCTTGATGTTCAGACAATAACTTAAGTAAATGTTAATGTATCTCTTTTAGATTTTACCACAATGTGTCAACAAAGATAAAGTTGGGATTGAATTGGGGGTTGTGACTTCAACTGTATCAGAATGGGGGTCTAGTAATGGACCAGAAACTAGCATTTTCCTGTTGTCTGGACAATGATTTAAGATCTCCTTGAAAGTATACCACAAGGTGCCATACAATAAGAGGAAGACAATTGATTTATGGTATGTGACTTGTACTGATTAGGAATAAGGGGCCACTTAATTCCTGGACAAATTCATATTCTGTGTCAAAAATTTTAATCCTAATTCAGAGCTGTTTCAATAAAATTGAACATGTGTTCAAAAGTATGTTTTACATGTTATAACATTATAATATTTTTCCATGAGATAAAAATAAGTTAAACATATTTTGTTGCAATTTGCACAACACCCAAATTGTTCTATTTTTAGGTCTTACTAAATATAGCTGCATATTAAAACCAGGCAGATGCTTATAAAGGATGATTCATGCATTTCATAATACCAAATATTTTTTATTGCAAAACTTTCTGTAGGCCCATAGAAACTGTATTAAGAAATATAAGTGCTAATGGAAGTAGTCCACTGGAGATATTGAAACTTAAAATTTGCTTATGTTCTACTACAGAAAAAGTATGGGAAAATTTCCCACCAGAATTTTCACACTATTACCTGTCAAAAAATATTTCCCACTGGAGATACAAATACTAAGTTTCATTATATTGATTATCTTGAGATATGATGAATTGCTCCCTGCTCGGTTTATATGCAGAGCCATACTTTTAAAACTGTTAATTGATTTTAAACATGTCTATATATTTTGAGATGAGTTAAGCACATCGTAACATGTTAAAAAAGTTCAGGAAACTAAACATAAGAGATATAGTAATAATTATGTAATATATATATATAGTATACTATGTGGTGAGAAATTTTATGACTCTTTTTCTACAACCATTTAACTAACATATTTATATAAATAAGAAAGGTTCAATGAAACAGTCATTTGGTGACTTAATTTATTATTCACTTTTTTAGCTCACCTGGCCAAGTGAGCTTATGCCTTCACTTGGTGTCCATCGTCATTGTGGACAAATTTTCGAAAATCTTCTCCCAAGCTAGGCCGACAGGACGTAAACTTGGCATGATTGTTCCTTAGAGTATTGTGCACAAAATGACCGTTAGGGTTTACGATACGTGAAAAAAACATTGCCGCTGTTACTAAAAATAGAAACGGTTGCCCTTAGCAAAATTCTGGTTCAGGTCATGAAAAGGTTATTAAAATCATTTCCTGCATTTGACAATTCATTTAATTTCAACTTGGCTTGTCTCATTCTTCAAGTTTTTTTTCAAATAAGCAAAAGTTGAGGTGAGCGATTCAGGCTCTCATGAGCCTCTATTTATTATTATATTTTCATAGGTGAAATCAGGGGAAGGGGAGGGTGGCATTAGCCTGCCTCTTATGAAATTGAAAATTTTCAAAATGTTATACATTTCATGTCAAAGCCTGAAGAATACTCAGAAAGGGAATTTTAAGTTTAATAATTTGATTTTTTATGTTATATGTTTTTATATTTAAATGTACCCATTGCAAACAAAGATGACTCCAAAAGGAGATAATTGAGCTTTAAGGCTAACTCCATCATTTAATCATATAACCGTACAGTCACCTTCACACACACACACACACTTTCATGCCCTTTTGATGCATATACATGTACTACCAACAATCTGTACATAACAAATATTCATTGAAGTTAGGATTAAATAGAAAAGAAACAGAAAGGATACAACAAAGTTAATTCAGAAATATGTTTTGGCCCAAAATTTATCATAAGTTCTGGTAGCAGGCCTATTCTGTTTATTTGCAATAAATATTTCAAGGATTGCTATTGTTTAATCCTTGATTTCAAATTCAATGAATGTTGGAATAGTGCCTTTCAATTTGCATCGATATAAGAAATGCTTGGCTATTATAATCAAAGTACTGAAGTACTGAGTCAATGAATGCCTTCATAGTTTGCTTGTTTACATTTCAAATCATAAAAAAAGTTGTATAATATTTAAATAGGGAATGTAATTTTTAAACCTCTGGTTCGAAGGAGAGGAATATACAGTTTTACCCTTGTCCGTACGCGTGTTTCCATTTTTCCGTAATACTTTGTACGTCACAGTTTTCTGAGCAACTACTTATTAGAGCGGGTTGAAATTTTAAAACATTCTTCCCGTATATATGCCATTTGATGGTTTCCATTTTCAAATAAATTGAAAACAACTTTCTGTTTACCAAGGACAGGGACAGATACAGGATTTTAGAAAAGTGGGGGAGGGGCGCATTGTTAATTTTTTTTAGGTTAAATTTTTTAAATATTCTTCTAGAGTGGGTGCAGTGTTAGTGTTAAACATTATTTTTTGCAAGTTGAAATTTTCGTCGAAATTTTTCAGCAACTACTCATCACAGTGACTTGAGGTTTTAGCACAATATATTCGTACTTACGTATGTCATATGGTAGGATATATTGTCATATATATATATATATATATATATATATATATATATGTCATATATCGGAAATATCGACAACAACTTACTGTTACTCGAGGATTTTATTTTTTACTTTATGTTTTGAAAGTTGAAAATTGTGTCCCACTTTTCTCTGCAACTACTCATCACAGTGCCTTGATATTGTAACACATTTTTCTCGTAGTTATGCTTTATACTGGGAACCATTTTTGGGAAAATTCGACATCAAATATCGAGGACTTTATTTTCTCTATACCGTGGATGAAAGCGGGGTATCACTAGTGAGCCATCGCTCACAGATTTCTTGTTGAATTTTTACTTTTGTTAGCTTTTTACAATAGATGGTCTATAAACCGAGCAGTCAAACAAAACAAATGGGACAAAAATTTTCCACAAATTTCTAATCTTTCAGACACATAGATTTGATGATACAAATTTCAAAATTTACATGTTAAATCAATTTCCGATGTTTTTTTTCTGTTTCACCAATATCAATACAAAGCATTTGCTTCTGCTTATCATAGGATTGAACCAAATATTTTTACATGTATTTCTAAATGACTTTAAAATTAGAGTTCTCCCAAAGTCATATAAGTGCATTGTAGGCTTTTGTAGCTAAACATCTGTTGAATCCAGTCAAAGCACGGAAATTTTTTTTTGCTGTCTAATTACCATCAATATGATTTAAATGACCATACAATCAGACAAGAGCATCAACAAAGCAGCCCAACTAGTAGTAGGACAATATTTTGAGTTCTATCCGATTATCCAAAGTCTGGACTCTGTCACCTCTACAGTGCTAAATACAGTTACTAACATATTCCAATAAGGAGCAGTCCCGAGAGGCTCAAAGGGGTATTCAAACAACTTGTATCTTTCAGTACTTTTGGATTCCATATATTCGATGGCCAAATCAGAGAATTAGCAAGTCCCATTCTAATTAACTGCATTGGTGACAAATATTTCAAAAGAACATAACTGAAGACTTTTGGTGAATAAAATCTTTACCAAGACAAGAACTAATATGTTACATATTTTTCAACGGGTGTTGTTAATTGTTATGTATTTATGTGCTAAGATAACAAATAATAATAGGAATATAATTATGGAAACTGAGCTTGTTACAATGATTTTGATACTGTTTACAAGTAACAATATGTAAAAAAAAAAGAGCTGTGTGCAGCATGTTCGTTGGTACATATGAATGACATACATAATCTACACTTATGATGTTGTTTAAACCTTCTAAGTTAATAACATGACTATAATCATGTTGTAAACAGCATCAAAAGGACAAAGCATCAGAAAATAGCTAGTTTCTTATCTATTTAAATTTACAATAAGATAACTAAGTGCAAAGAAGACTACAATTATAATTTAGAAAGTTTTCCATAATTAATTTAAATCTGATTTAAAATATAGAATGACTAAAATAAAACATGTACTTCAAGTATTACATATGATTTTAAGTTAATGTTCTCTTCAAAGGTATTTGAAAAAAAAAAGAAATGGCACATTTGTTCAAAATATCAAATAACAGTACAATCTAGTGAAGTAGATATTTTTTTGCAGAAGTAAACAATTATTTGAATGGTATAATATTAAACAAAACCTGTTATATTCATATATGCTGCATCATATTTCCACATTTTAGCATTACATTTTCGCTGAAATAATGTTACGTTTTTGCGTGCGAACCCTCTTTTAAGGCTGTTTAACATCTTAACAAATAAAAAAATTATACATCAAAATTTGACATGATACTCATCTGGTGAAGGGTGACGCAAAGGTACTAATTAACGGTGGCCACAGGTGAAGAAAAACTTAAAATAAGACTTTTTTGAAACCTATGCAGGATTTATGAAGAAAGGATGATGTCTACACTAGGGAATACTTTCGTGAAGTTACATTTGTTGTACCATCTTTTAAAAAAATCCGAATGGCCTCTCCTTCAGTTTCAGCAACTTTTCTCCATAACCGCTTATAATATTGACCTGCAGGGAACCAGTGAGATGACTTTTCTCCTGAGTTCACGAGAGAAATCAATACGCATGGGATGGTTGACGACTGGTCGACTGTCACCACGTGATCAAACAGGCTTAATGAATCAAGTCGTAATATAGTGCGAACTTATTATACCGACTTCTAAATGAAATGAATGATGCGAAATTTCTCTTCATTCTGCTTTTGATAAACTATATATTTAATGGTTACTTTTAATCCTTTCCATTGACTACGGTCAGTGCCTAGAAACTTGATCGCGGATGGTTTTGAGTGGTACTGTAAAAATATGATATCCGCTTAACGAAGCAAGATTTTGCGTGATGCCTAGGTTAATTTCAGCCACTCCCGTGCCTTCATTGACAATCAAAGTACTGAAGTACTGAGTCAATGAATGCCTTCTTAGTTTGCTCTGTTCACATTTTAAATCATAAAAAAAGGGATTGTACAATATTTAAATAGGGGAAAGTAATTTTTAAAACTCTAGATCTGTTTCGATGGAGAGTTTTACCCTTGTCCGTGTTTCCATTTTTCCGTAACACTTTTTACGTCAGTTTTCTAAGCAACTACTAATGAGAGCGGCTTGAAATTTTAAAACATTCTTTCCGTAGGTGTGCCATTTGATGGTATTCATTTTCGAATAAATCGAAATTCCTGTTTACTGAGGACTTTATTTTTTACTTTCAAATTATATTTTGAAAGTTGAAATTTTCGTCGCACCTTTCTAAGCATCTACTCATCACAGCGGTTTGAAATTTTAATGTTTCTTCCTGTAGTTATGCCATATAGTGGGGTCTATTTTCGGAAATTTCTGTCTACCGAGGACTTTCCTTATTTTAAGATTATATTTTGCAAGTTGAAATTATCGTCGAGCTTTCTCAGCAACTACTCATCAAAGTGGCTTGAGGTTTAACGCAATAAATAAGTACTTAGGTATAATCGACAACAACTTCCTGTTAATCGAGAACTTATTTTTTACTTTATATCTTGAAAGTAGACATTTTTGTCGCGTTTTTCTCTGCAACCACTCATCACAGTGGCTTGAAATTGTAACATATTTTCCCGCAGTTAAGCTTTATACTGGAATTCATTTTGTCGGAAATTCGACAACTTCCTGTTTACCGAGAAGTTTGGGGTTTTTTTTCTTTTGACTATATGGTAGGATCTTTTTTGAACAAATAAATCTACAACAACTTCCTGTTTACCGAGGACTTTATTTTCTTTATATTGTGGTTGAAAGCGGGGGTATCAATAGTGAGCCATCACTCACAGATTTCTTGTTGATTATTTTATTCTGTTAGATACAAAGCTTTTGTTTTCAAAAGATGGTTTATAAACCGAGCAGTCAAGACACCTAGACAAAACAAACAGGAGAAAAATTGCCCACAATTTTTTTGCACTTTTCAGACACATGGATTTGATGATACACATTTAAAAATATACATGTTAAAACAATCTCCCATGTTTTTTTTTCTGTTCCACCAATTTCACTACAAAGCATTTGCTTCTGCTTATCATAGGATTGAACCATTTTTTACATGTATGTCTAAAAGGCTTAAAAATTAGAGTTCTCCCAAAGTCATATAATTGCATTGTAGGCTTTTGTAGCTAAACAACTGTTGAATCAGACAAGAGCATCAACAAAGCAGCCCAACCAGTAGTAGGACAATATTTCGAGTTCTATCCGATTACACAAAGGCTGGACTCTGTCACCTCTACAGTGCTAAATACAGTTACAAAAAATTCCAATAAGGAGCAGTCCTGAGAGGCTCAAAGGGGTATTCAAACAACTTGTATCTTTCAGTACTTTTGGATTCCATATACTCGATGGCTAAAGTCCCATTCTAATTAACAGCATTGGTGTAAACTATTCCAAATGAACATAAACTGAAGACCGTTGGTGAATAAAATCTTGTGAATAAAAACTGACAAATTACACATTTTTCAACGGGTGTTGTTAATTGTTTTGTGTTTATGTGTTACGATAACAAATAACAATAGGAATATTATCATGGAACCTGAGCTTGTTACAATGATTTTGGAACTGTTTACAAGTAACAATATGTAATAAAGAGCTGTGTGCAGCATGTTCGTTGGTACATATGTATGACATACATTAGCTATATTTTTGATGTTGTTCAAACCTTCTTAAGTTAGTAACATGACTTTGATCATGTTGTAAACAGTAAAATAAGGACAAAGCATCAGAAAAGAGTTAAATTATAGTTTCTTATCTATATATAATAAGGTAACTCAATGCAAAGAAGACTACAATTATTGTACATTGATAATTTAAAAAGCTTTCCATAATTACAATATTTTATAAAATAAATCTGATTGAAAATATAGAATGACTGAAACAATGCATGTACTTCAAAGTATGATTTTAAGTTGATGTTCTCTAAAAAGGTATTTAAAAAAAAAAGAAATGGCACATTTGTTCAAAAGTATCAAATAACAGTACTATCTAGTGGAGTAGACCTTTTTTTACAGAAGTAGACAATTATTTAAATGGTATATTATCAAACAAAACCTGTTATATTCATATATTCTGCATCATATTTCAATAATTTTACATTACATTTTCGCAGAAATAATGTTACGTTCCTACATAAGAACGCGAAGGTACTAATAAATGGTGACCGCAGGTGTAGAAAAAACTCATGCAGGATTTATGGGAAAGAATAATGTCTACATAGGGGGGTGCTTATGTGTAGTTACCCATCTTTAAAAAAAAATAATAGCAACTTTTTCCTTAACCTGACACCCGGTAACATTTTTGTTCCACAAGTTCCTCTCAAATATATATATTTAGCGATCCTAGGGTTGCTTATGATATTGAATTGCAGGGAACCAGTAAGAACACTTTTCTCTTAAGGTCACGTTAGAAATTAATACGCATGGGATTGTTGGCGACTGTTCGACTGTCACCACGTGATCAAACAGTCCGATGCAACATGTCGCAAAATAGTGCGAATTTATTACACGGACTTCTAAATGAAATGAAAGATGCGGAATTTCTCTTGCATGCTGATATTGATAAACTATGGGTATTTTTAATCCTTTCGATTTCACGTTTCACTCTTTTCCATTGACTATGGTCTGTGCCTAGGAACTTGATCGCGGATGCTTGCGAGTGCTACTGTAAAATATGATATCCGCTTAACGAAACAAGATTTCGCGTGATGCCTAGGTCAATTTCAGCCACTGTCGTGGCTTCATTGACAAAAATGAGATTAATAAACAAATTTTTCTCAGTAAATTATAATCGAAATGACTTTTGCTAACGGTTAAATCAGCATCGTAATTTCTTATATTTTGTTGAAAAGACAGCCAAATGTTATATGTGACGCGGCAGTCATAAATAGAGATGTTCTAAATTTTTTTCTTCCTTGCCTTGTAGCTTGATACATGTAAGTCTCTGGGACAATTTTGCAATTCCAGTGAGTGCAAAAATGGTCTTTGCCATTTTAATTTGCAGCGAAAAAAATTTGGTTGGAGATGATGCACTAACATTCTAGTAAAAAATTGTACAAGTTACATTCTCACCTTGCTTACCATCTAAGCACAGTAAGCATTTAAAACCAAATTTCCTCTGAGGAAATCTCATTTCCTTTAAGGAAATTTTATTTCCTTTGAGGAAAAATTACACATCAGATTTTCTTTGGGGAAATTTAAAAACAAGAATTTCCTTAAAGAAAAAAGTTTTTCCTTAAGGAAATTTACTCAACTGCAATTTCCTCAAAGGAAAAAGTTTTTCCTTAAGGAAAAATATCACGGCAAAATTTCCTCAAAGGAATTTTTTTTCCTTAAGGAAAAACATCATATTGAAATTTCCTCAAAGGAAAAACTTTTAAATACTTTAAGAAATAAATCACATTAAAATTTCCTTTGAGGAAACTTTCACTTAAAATTTCCTCAAAGGAAATCATTTTTCTTACCAGAACAAAATTTTAAATGAAAAAGTGACTTTTAAGAAATAAATGTTCTCATATTTTCTATCGAAAAGTACTGTCAAGTGTTTTATTTATCATTAAAACTCATTTAATTACTGTGCTTTGAAAAACAGGTGCAGCAATTGATCTAAGTCATATCTTATATTTAAGAAACAATACATGTGCATAATAAGCAAACTTTTCACAATGAGGTCACTTAATCTTCATGTTTCTTTCTCCTGCAATCAGTTGTAATCTGATAAGTCACTGGCAAAGAACATGATTCTGAGCAATGGATGACCTACTATATCTAAGATTGTTCTCCTTGTGCTGCTAATATGGCAAAATCATAAATCTGTATTCTGATTGAAAAAAGTATTTTTCTTTAACTCTAAAACCATATTATGGTGAAAATGATCTGGTGAATGTTTAATTGTCTATCAAATTATACAAGTGGCTGGTCTTGGCAAATTGTCTTGAAAATAACATTTTACCACAGAAATTGACCTGCTATCAGCACACAATTATGTATTACATTTCTCTAAGGAAATGAAGCATGTTTCTTACTGAAAAAAAAAAGAAAAATCTCAAAAATCATATAAAAATGATAAATTTTATAATTAAAAAGTTGATTGTATACCCATTAACACCAAAAAGAAGAATTTAAACAGTAGAAATAGACTGATGAAAGGTAGTGCATTCCTAAATATTGTATGTAGTGAGTGTTATAGGTGAATTATTACCTAAATATAATCTTCATACATTAGAACTCTGTCACTGGCCAAGTCAGTATTTCTGGAATCATTTAATATAGAGCTGAAATGTAAAAATATTGAAATGAGTATTGTAAATTTTTCATGCCTTGATCTCATTTGCTGTTGTTGTTGTTATATTTAACTTATTTATTCTATCAATTGTAAGCTATAGTCTCTGAAAACAGCAATTTTTTTTCTACAAACAGTGCCTAAAATAGCAAAATACAATGTACACTTGACCCTTTATGACATAAATCCAGTTACTAAAGGGTTTTTTACTGTTTTCTATGAATACCATTCAGAACCACCAAAAAATCAGTAACAGCAACTAGCTTAACTTTAAAAACAGAAGAAATTGAAAATCTCACATGTAATTGTAGTATTCTATGCTTAAAAACTGAGAATATACAAAAACTTCTTGAAAAGAACTTAAGGAATACTTTATTAAAATATCTAGCATTACACAATTAACATTTTTTTATATTCCTGAACAAGAGATGAAACTGAGAGATTGATGGAATGAAGTTGAAAATACTGGGTCTTTATGCTCACAGTCGCCAAAATAACAAACAACCTGCGGTAAGGTGTTTAATTTTTCTAGCGCTACCCAATCAGTTGTTTTTCTTTCTCCAATAGATGCTTAGAAGAGTAACATTTTCTACAGATACAAATTCTCTTTTTGACTCATCTTGGGGTCAGTCCAAACAACTTCCACAATCAAGGTGATCTTCCTACCAGGAGGTTCATCATCTAAACTGAAAGAAGAATAGATAATGCAATAATAAAAATATACCTTAGAAAAGTCAGCTTACCTCTTCTTTGTGCATCAAATTTGAAAAATAATTCTCAGTAACAGTAACTAGTCTAACTATAAAACAAGGAAGTGTAAACAGGAGAAATTGAAACTGTCACATGAAAATGTGATAAAAAAGTAGATAAAAAGGAGACTTTGCAAATGCCATCTATGATGATGTAAGCTAAGCTCAATAAAGTGTTCCTGATACAATGATTTTGTTAGGCATGCACAAGGACAGAGGGTATTAGGTACAAGTTATTAGAGTGGAAAATTTTTAAAATGGCACATTGAATCTGTACTTGTACACATTTTTAAAAAACAGCCCATTAAAAAAAATCACTTTTGGTGAAATGAGGAACATATGGTAGTTTCAGACTAGTTGTTTAAACTCTCGTAAATTATTTGGAAAACTGGTCAATTTACAGCCAATTGGACCTTAAATAATTTTAACATTTTTAACATTATATTTATTTACAATTGTTCAAATGGTTTCCAACAAGTCAGAATACAGGCCCTGTTCCACACACTTTGAAAACTGGGGGAGCAAGCCCAATTCTCAAGTTTTATACGTAGAGAATTCAGCACTTAACATACAATATCAGATGTTAAATAAATCAAAGTGCTGAGGCACTGAGTCAAGGAAGACCTCATAAATATTCATGTAACCAAATTGCAAGCTAAAAAAAAACCATAAAAAACTTAGTCATTTTAAAGAGAACCATCTGTTTCAATGAAATGCATATCAATACTGCTTGTTTATTAACGCATTTATGGATCTTCTTTTTTTTTTATTGTTTTTGGTATTTCTGGCTGTGTATGTTTATGTCCTCAAATTTCTTGACACTGTACATCTAAACCAGCATTTCTTCAAAAATATGATCTCCACTGTGAATAACTGACTATCAATATTATAAGGATTTTCAAATAAAGAAAAAATCTACACTTTGAAATTTTGGGTTGGAGATGCATTTAGTAGAAATGAATCCTGTGGACTAGGGGAGCTAGGTTGACCAAGGACCTAATCTAAAGAGAGAAATGAGCAAAAAAAACTTCTCCTTGTTTGTGCTCTCTTTGACAGTGATTTGTAATAGATTAAATGAACAAATATGTCAATATTGTTAGTTTTCAAACAGAATTTACAAAAGCTTGTCCTTGTCATTGTTGTCTAGATTAGGCCCTGAGTTGAAAATGTCAAAACTATACACTTTTTTACAATAAATAATTACCTTTCTGTAGAAATTTTTCAGTTCAAACAAGGATACAAACTCCTGTTATCAAAACTACTATGCAGTTTAAAAATCTTAAAAATAAAAAAAAAACTTAGGTTGTACCTCATATATTTTAGCAATTTAAGATTCCAATCAAGATGGAAAGTCAAGGATAAAGAGATGTAGTGAATACAGGAAATAGTTTGTCTTTCTTTATAACAAATGCACTTTGAATATAAATCCATCTTTTCTACTTTCCAAAACAAAAAGGTTACTAGTGAACCCATACTCCATGAGTACCACTTTTTATGATAAATCATTATTGCGCTTATGCAGAGTGTTTTATACCTGTCTGCCTTCAATAATGTATGCGCATTTCTTTCATTTTTTCTGCATGATCGTTTCACCGATATGTATTATATAAAAATACAAGTAACTCTTATGAACTTTGTTTCATGCCTAAATAGTGTCCCAGCACAAAAATAGTTGATTCTGCTTTTGCTTTCTTATCGCTTCATCTAGTGAAACTTTAAGTAGCAGTCCACCTAAGAATCATGCAGTGGGTGATTTATCGATGTCAGACATTTGAACCAAATGGACTTGCAATATGTAGGATTTAATGGAAAAACAAGAATTAATATAAAAAATGAAAAATGTTTTCACTGTAACCATGGCAACGACCATTTCTTAGCAACCCCCAATTTTGGGCCTAAAAACACAAAAACATCACAATTTGAATGTATTTATTTATATTTAATGGTGGAAATTTGTCAAACCACATAATTATATTAATGAAGTATGTCTTAGGAGAAACAATTTACAATAAAGTACAAAGCAATCTGATTTATTTAGATCTGGTTACCATAGCAACCAAAATTTGAAATGTACGAAAATAGGCTAGAAGATATTGATTAAATGTATGCATGGATGTGTAGTAGGTGCTCTCCACTGAAACATATCAAAAATAAAAATATGTAGCATGTCTTTGTTTTTTGCTCATCTGGACCCAAAATCACCCCTTGTAAGGACTTTTCTTCCTCTTAATGTTTTTCATACAAACTTTGTCCAGACCATAACATTTTTGTCTTTTGACCTAGACTTCTAATATTTGGTATGTTGGTATATCCTCTCAGGGTAGATTGTCGCATATCAGGTTGGAAGACTTTTGACCTTGACCTTTAACCTCAAGGTCAAATAACATATAAATTTTGGCAAAATACAATACATAATTTTGTCTGTACTATTATTTTTTGGTCTATTTACTTAAGATATCTGATCTCTGGCATGTAAGTATATCACACCAAGGCAAGGAGTAATGTTTTGGGTAGGTGACCTTTGACCTTGACCTTTGGCCCGAAGGACAAATAACATAAAAGTTTTGGCAAAATACCATAAAAAAACTTTGTCTTGGCCACATTGTTTTTTTTTTGTCTTTTTACCAAGATATCACATTAAGGTATAGTATAATGTTCAAGATAGGATAACTTTTGACCTTGACCTTTGACTCCAAGGTCAAATGACAAACACAATTTTGGCCAAATACCATACACAATTTTGTCTGGGCTAAAATTATTTTGTATTTTCACTTAGACATCTGATACTTGGTATGGCATTATAAAACCTGAAGGCCAGGCATCACATACTAGGATGGTTGAAATTTGAACTTGACTTTTGACCTCATGCTCAAATAACATACCAAAGTTTGATGCCATTCATACAAAATTTGTCCATACCATAACGCTTTTTGTCTTTTGACCTGGACTTCTAATATTTAGTATGTTGGTATATACTCTCAAAGCGGAGTGTTGCGTACCAGAATAGATGAAATTTTACCTTAACCTGTCGCCCCGTGCAGATCCGGGTGTTAAAAGAATAGGCCTGCAGCAGCGCTAAGCTTGTAAAAGGCGACTAAATAGTGCTCAGAAACCTAGCCGTGGGCTAGACGCTCTGCCCACAGAGCAACTGGGATGTGTGCCCAAGCTGGTGGAATGGGGTACCCCTGGCATGTTACATGCTTGGTTTGTCAGGTTATAATACGGAAAACCTGACCGCGAGCCATAGTGGTGCACCGTGTTGGGAAAGATGTCACGTTCCTCGCACGTTAAAGAACCCTGCTTTGTATTCGATAGGAGTAGGAACCTTTGCGCTCCGCCACAGGAGGCTAAATTGCCCGACCTTACCCATCTCCCCTTTTCTAGTGGCAATCAAAATTTGTGGACCCTATTATCCTTGTGTCCCATCCTTTTTTTCATTTCATCATCATTTTATGTTCATTTTATTATCCATTTCATGTTCATCGCCTGAATATTGCTGAAATATTGCTGCGCGGACGTTAAACCCCAACAAACTAACAAACAAACTTTAACCTGTCAACCTCATGGTCAAATAAGATACACATTTTGGCAAAATACCACCCAAAGTTTTGCCTGACATTTGGTATACGGGTATTTCACGCTAAGGTTGAGTGTCATGTACCAAGGTGTGTGACTTTTGAACATGACCTTTGACCTTATGGTCAAATGACATATACAATTTTGGCTTGAGTTAATGACTGATTTCATGCAATACCTCACAGTATGTCGTAAATGTAAAGAATCACTTGACCTTTATCACCAGATTGTGCGTAACTCCAGTAGTAGTACTGATCTTTTACATCTGTCATGGAATATGTGTTCTCTTAATTTCAAAGGAGAAGAACTCTGAGCTTAAATAATTATACCCCACGCAATGCAGTTGCGCAGGGTATAATGTGTTTGACCCGTCCGTCTGACCGTCAGTCCATCAGTCATCTTCAGTTTCCCAGACACTTGCAGATTTTGAAATATTTTTTTTAAAAGTCGTTTACTTTTCGATAATTTTTACCGAAATGACGGGCTTTGTACTTATCAAAATTCACAGAAATAACCGTTTTCCTGACATTTTTTTAGTACGAGGTGCCTCACATAACCCCATACCAAATATCAGATGTCTAAGTAAAAAAACAAAGGAAAATTATGGCCCGGCTAAAATTTTGTATGATATTTGGCCAAATTTTGTATGTCATTTGACCTTGGAGTCAAAGGCCAAGGTCAAAAGTCATCCAATCTAGAACATTTCACTCTAACTTGATGTGATTTACTTAAATGTCAAACAGGTCAGATATCTAAGTACAAAGACCAAAAAGTAATGGCACAGACAAAATTGTGTATCGTATTTTGCCAAAATTTGTATGTGATTTGACCTTGAGTTTAAAGGTCAAGGTCAAAGGTCACTCACTCTGATACGCGACACTCCGCCCCGAGAGGATATACCAACATACCAAATATTAGAAGTCTAGGTCAAAAGACAAAAAATTTGTGATCTGGACAAAGTTTGTATGGAAAGAGTTAAGAGGAAGAAGTCTTTATGGGGGTGATTTAAGGTCCAAATGAGCAGAAAACAAAGATATGCTACATATTTTTATTTTTGATATGTTTCAGTGGAGAGCATCTACTATACATCCATGCACACATTTAATTAATATCTTCTTGCTCTTGTTAGGAAAACGGGTCTGAAGATAGCCTATTTTCGTATATTTCAAATTGTCAAAAATTAAGAATTTTGGTTGCTATGGTAACCAGATCTTAACCAATCAGATTGCTTTGTACTTTATTGTAAATTGTTTTCCATAAGACACACTTCATTAATATAATTATTTATAAATTAGTGGTTGCTAAGGAGTGGTTGTTGCTATGGTAACAGTGAAAACATTTTTCATTTTATTCATTGTTTTTCTTATACATTCAACTGATTTAAAGTCAATTTGGATAAAATATCTGACATCAATAAATCACTTTCAGTGAAAATTGCATGATTCTTAGGCGGACTGCTACTTAAAAGGGATTACCACTGAAAAGAAATCTAGGAAAAGACGATAACAGTGCCTTTGATAATTGCAAAATGTTACAATATGTACATGCATGAAAATATACATGTATTTTAGTCACATCATATGGAAGTACAGAAACCTCCTGTTGATGAGAAATATTCTTACATGTACACATAATTGTATGCAAAATCAGGCAAAAATAGAGGTTGGGTGCTTATTGTCCCAGGTTTTTACTGGTTTTTAAGCCACCTAGTCAGTACTGGTTGATTGAAATTTTGCAAACAGTATTTCAGTAGCATTATAATTTCTGTCCTACATTATAAAATGTTAATACAATAAATATACATTATATTTTAGTGTTCTGAAATGTTATTCTTAAAATATCTGTATCAGCTGTCGTAATTAAGAAAAAATAAACACTTCTTTCTCTTAAAATAATTCAAATTTATCTTAAATAAAACATAACAAACTTCACAAAAATGTAGTACAGTGTACTTCATGAGCACATCTTTGTTTCAATAACTGTTAATAATAGGTAACATAAGTAAGAGTAGAATAGGTTACTTTTCACCTGACTGACAGGTGGTCATTGTTGAAACAACATCCCCTGATAACCAGGAAGATCATTAAAGTGGTTTGAAGTGGTGAGTTTAAAACAATAAATTAAAGCCATTTCATGTACTAAACAAAACTTCTAAATACAGGAACAGGAAAGTTGACTGATGATATTGCTTTAGGGCTTCTCCCATGTATGGTTTCTAGTTACCTGATGATTTATAATGATGTCTGGACCCCCATTTCAAAATATCTGGATCCATCCCTGTATGTTGATCTATTTATGAGCAATTAATGTCACACTGTTAAGTAAATAACAAATTTGATACATGTATTATTATATTACAAATATCATAATGTTCATGTATGAAATCTTTAATTAATACTGTATTGCATATGCCAGTAACCATAGAGTATATGCACAAGTATTTTTTGAAGTTTTCAGTATAAATTTCCTGTTCACAGACATACAAATGTAAACTGCAAATTTTGCTAAGACATATGACAACTGCTCTACACTAGCAATGTTTACAGTAGACCTATCACCAGTTCTGAAAATTTTAAATCATTGTGTACATCGGAAGTATATGAACAATCTTATGTATACCTTCACTTACCTAAAACATTGTACATGTATGAATGTCCCTGAAAATCAGCTCTTAGGAAAGGTCTACTTTTGGGTACCTTGATATCCATCATATTTTCAATCCATTTTCATGGACATAGAATTTCTAACCTAATTGACTGTGTCCTTCATGCGTCATGAAAATCCTGTATCTAACTTTAAGAACTGCATTCTAAATGTATATGTTGACAATGCACTAAAAAAGAACCGTATTGATAATCAATTATGACTTACATGTATATGGATATAATACACATGTACATTCCATACCGAATATTACATGCCAAAATCTGTATCACATGCGGTATCAACGCAAGACTCCTATGTCAACCCACTTAGGTGCTATTGGTCGCGGGTTGATATAGGTCAATGATTGATACCCCAATCAGATATAGATTTTGACATGTCATGTTCATCAAAACATATATTTTAATTATACTTCAAGTGTGTTCTGTGTAGGGTGTGATATAAGGTATTCAATATAGGTCTAGGGGTGTGATATAGGGTATGCAATGTAGGTCTAGAGATGTGATATATAGTATGCCATATACATGTAGGTCTAGGGGTGTGATATATGGTATGCCATATACCCGGTAGGTCTAAGGGTATGGTATATGATATGCCATATAGGTCTAGGGGTGTGATATAGGGTATGCCATATATATGTAGGTCTAGGGGAGTGATATGCAGTATATGATGTACATATTATGTATGACTAAGGGTGTGATGTAGTCCAGCTGTGTGATATACATTTGTAGGGTATGCGATATACATATAGGTCTAAGGGTGCGATATACAGTGTGTCATATAGGTCTAGGAGTGTCATATACATTTGTAC
Source organism: Perna viridis (assembly GCA_037379345.1). NCBI lineage: Eukaryota > Metazoa > Mollusca > Bivalvia > Mytilida > Mytilidae > Perna > Perna viridis. The sequence goes on from CM074517.1 coordinate 34,478,365, forward strand.
AGTATGCAATATAGGTCTAGGGGTACGCGAAATAGGTCTAGGCTTGTGATTTAAGGTATGCAATATATGTCGAAGGGTGTGATATAGGGTATTTAAATCGCAGGTCAGCCACAATGATAATGATTGAAAATTTGAGAATGGGGCAATTTCTAATACAATCAGAATGTAATCAAATCATTTTTAACATATTTAAGAAAATTTTCAGCAATAATGTCATAAGCGGGGACTCTTTATGCTCCAAAAGTTTGTTTGGCTACATATAAATACCTAATTTTTACTAGATATACCTCTTTTTGATAGATCAAGATCAACTACTGAATGTGATAAATATGCCACACGGCTTCATTTCATCCCAATCTTTATCAGATTACATTTTAATTGCTCCCCCTTTTTCCTTTGTCGCATGACTTCATGTGACATAGAAAAAAGGGGGAGCAATTAAGATCTAATTTTGATTACATTGCCTTTCATTCATATCTTTGAAACAGACATTGTTTATGTTCCTGCTTTTGAAATCATATTAATTTTAACAATTCCATGATTCAAATGTTTATTTTCTAGTTTAAATACTTCATATTGTTTGCTACATGTACATTTGTATGTTTATTTATGTACATGTATACATTGCTTGCATTTTAAATTTCTGGAATCAAATCAAACACACATGATATATATTAAGATTTATATGTATTTAACAGTAAAATGTGTATAAAGTATAGAACATCTTGAAAATTCTAAGCATATGTAAAAATATTTTTTATCAACATTGTTCACAAAAATACCTGTAATTTACATACACTAGAACAGTTTCTCAAACTTTCAGCACCTATCTGGCAGAGGCGGATCCACACACTTTGAAAATGAGGGGTGGCAGCTTGGGTTCCTCAGAAAAAGGGGGTGCTAGGACATTATTTGCCATTTTTGTCAATTTTTACACATGAAAATTATAATTTTCCCATAATAAGGAGGGATGCCAACTCCCCCACCCCACCCCACCCCACTCTCACTGTAATCATAAACATTGCAGCTCCGAGAATCCGCTATTAGAGGCTCCCGATATTCGCAATAGATTTTTACAATCATGATAGTAGTCTATATTTAACTCCTTGGTGAGATTGACGAACAATTAAAACTTTCAAACCTACAGGACCCATCTTGTAATTGTAGACATTAACAATTTACTAACAATTCAAGGAGTGTACATTGCAGGTAAAAAAAATCCGCCATTAAAAACTTCCGATATCTTCTTGTTAATTTTCGACCGGGTTGCTCGAATAACCAAAAACCTCGGCATTAACCGAAAACCAGATTGAAAATCCGAAAACCTCAATAAAACACGTTTTTGGGTGGTATAATTGCTCACTGTGTTATTTAAACACACTTGCAAGTAAGTTTTTTTATTAGTATTCCAGCACTTTCTAGATACCTAACGAAACACTGTAATAATTAATATGGCGTCAGCACTTTGAAATTAGTCACTTGTCCTTCCGACGCCGTATTGTTTTCGGTTATTGGAGGTACCATGTTTGACTACTCCTACAACGTAAGAGGTTGGAATTCCGTTCATTGTTTTTGTCTGCAAAACGTTTTACATCCAATTTTTATTATCAGAGGTAGACGTAGAAAATAATAGCAGCGATAAGACCTATAAAAGATCTTTTGGAGACAATCAGTTCAAGACTATTATCCGAATATAATAGCATTAAAACCTATGATTTTTCAACACTGTATACTTCTATTCCCCATACTCAGTTAAAATCCCGACTTAAAAACATTATACATCGTTGTTTTTCCAAAAAAGATGGTACACCTAGATACAAATATATAGTTCTTGGTAGAGATTCCTCATACTTTGTAAGAAAAAATTCCAAATCATCTTCCAAATATACAGAGGAAGATGTTTACAAAATGCTGGAATTTTTAATCGACAACATATTTGTCCAGTGTGGTGGACGTGTTTTTCAACAAACGGTCGGCATTCCAATGGGATCAAATTGTGCTCCTTTACTTGCTGACCTATTCCTTCACTCTTATGGCTGACTTCATAGCTGATATGATCCGAAAGAAAGAATATCGTTTGGCTAGATCCTTTAATCTCCGTTTCCGCTATATAGATGACGTATTATCTTTAAACAATCCTAATTTCGGGGATTTGATAAATTGCATCTACCCCAAAGAATTAAGATAAAGGATACTACAAACACTGTGAAGTCAGCCTCATATCTTGACCTACACTTAGAAATCGATGGTAAAGGAAAACTAAGCTTCTGGAACAGAAAACGCTTTATATAGTTTCTTTACTATTACACGGGAGAAGGTAACTAAACTAAAGAAAAACAATTATCAACCTGATGATAAAATCCAGCAATCCAGGAAATCCTTTGTAAAAGCAATTAAAAAGAACTTTATGTTTGGTTTTTAGCTTTTTGAGTGTGTAATTCCGGTTGAAAAAATTACGGACTTTAAATTTGCGGAACGAACTTATCAAATCAACCAACAAATTGCCTTTACCAACTTTAAGTTCGTTTTGTCAAAAATATATTTTATTCCGTAAAATTAGTGACCTAATTCAAAATTGCTGGTCATTTTGACAACTTTCTTACAAATGTTTTCTAGGTATTTAACAAATATTTAGGATTTTTATCGTTCGATTTCCGGTAGGTTAAACTTCTTTAATGTAAATAGAAGACATAACGTATTTTAAAACACATGTTTAGCTAATTAACATTTGTAGTGGCTTTCAACATGTCAGATGCGAGAGGTTAGGATGGCACGAAATCAGAAAATAGCTTGCCAGACAACTTCTAGCATTGCTGGAGTACGTGTTTGACCTGCGTCAGGTCAATTAGAAAAAATAGTCCTTCAAATTAATTCTGAACATTCCATCATAATCTTAATTAAAGGATTTTGGAATGTTTGTTTGTAACTGTTAGACCCAACTTTTCTTGCTTTTCTCAAGCCATTAATAAGGCCTAATTCTAGATTAGATCATTCAACATGAAAGTATGTAGCCGATTGTCACAATATCACTTGTACATTTTTATAGCTACATGATTGATTGATTGATGGTGGGGGTTTAACGTCCGAGCAGCAATATTTCAGCTATATTCAGACGATTTCTAGCTACAAAAATCAGTTTCAGATTCAATAGGGTCAAACCTGCTTTATGCGCCACCGGTTTTTTTTTTAGAAAACTACATTTAAAACAGTATTTTTGGCACATTATTTTGATTTTTCACAATTTCTACCCTCCATAATTTCTTTGCTTGTTTTACCCAGCCTGTAGTTCTTGGCTTATGCAGAGAGTAATGTTATCCAGATTATGCAGATAATCATGACGTTTGCCGAGGCATTTTCAACCACGTTTTTTTTTAAAAAACAGTTTAAAAGCCTATGCTATAAGAAAAAAATACATTTTCGTCTTCCTTGACTCGTAATTGTGGAGAAAAAACATAATATATCCTTCGGTGCCGTTCTTACGTTACAGAAAGGCAAAATCTAGGACGTAAGAGAGGTACAGTTACACCATTGACCTGAATGTGGTTTTGATCCCATATCTGCAGATTGCAGTATTTTAAGGTATCGTTAATATTTAAAGTTATTTAAACGGTTATAGTCCATTTTATTTCCATAAGATAATAAAAGTTTCTTTAAAATTAAAATTTTAACCTAATAATACCATATTTATTGTAGGATTGCTATATCGGGTAAATGTAAACTTTAAAAAAAGAAAACATGCATTCAGTGGCTTGCGGGGTGCCCCTTACACAAAACTCTGGATCCGCCACTGGTTTTTGGTATATTTTTAGCTTGACATTTTTTCTTGCAATGGGTTTTCGTTTTTATTTAAATTGAAATGGATATTACTTTTACCTGGTCACTCCAAAGTCATAAATATATATGGACATTTTAATTGAAAAAATTGCATTAGGGGTAATGGGAATCTTTTTTATTTCTAGATGGAAGTTTTGGGTATTATAAAGTTTCAAGTTAAGCAAAGACATAAATATACAATTATATGTCTCTGATGTTAAAATAACCACGGACTGTGTAAATTTTCTAAGATGTATTTATTCTGCCGCAGTGCAGATAGCATAACCAACATCGTCTCAAAGAACATCTTTATTCAACAATGATAGCGATAAATTCTAAGTACACTATTCTAACTAAAATGAAAAGAAAAATACAATAAACACAAAAACAAGAAAAACATATGATTAAACATCAGATCTATCAAGTAGATATCCCTCAAATATAGCATAGAGACACGTGTTTCGACAAATATTCGACAATAAATAACGTAGAAAAAATTACCAAGGTGACACTTATGGCTTTCCGTACATTTTCTAAACGAAAAAAGCGAGGAGAGGTGTAAAACCAAAAATTTCAAAATAAATCTCGGTTAAGTGGTAATTAAGGTTGCAAAAATCATATAATTAGGTTTGGATAAGTGAAATATGGAATAATAACGCAAAAAATATAATTCATAATCAAAACCATAAATAGTACCACAAGGCACTCCATACATTTTACATAAACACATCTCTTAAATTGACCTTCTTGGGCGTATCCTATATAAAAAAATAGGCTTATAACAATGCTTAATACATAAATATTGTAAACTAATAATAAAATTTAACTTACATCGAGAGCTATCATAGATTTAAACGAATTGTTGATTGTTTATGTCCACATGGTTTGTTAACATGAGGAAACTTTTTATCGGGGAATGAAACATCTATAATAGAAATCGAAAAGACCTCAAATAATTATTGCTAAAAATAGAAAATGTTTAGAATTGAAAAATAAATTGTACCCGGTAAGAGAACACTCCCCGTCTGATATTAAACCATTAATGTCACAAATGAACCAAAATAATTACAAAATAACACCTATTGAATGTTATAATTCTCTGACAATTGTCCGTGTAACACGATTAATCTACCAACAAAACCATTTCACTAATTGGTCTTGTGTAAGTTACATTTTTGCCGTCCCTGTGAATGCGGACACTAGCTTTTCTCACTTTACCATCATCGCTCTCGATGGCTTCAACAATGATTCCAACAGGCCATTCACCTCTATAAAGAGTCTTGTCTCGTAATAGAACTACGTCACCAGATTTCACGTTTTCATTGTCATTGTGCCACTTCCGTCGCTTCTGCAGAGAATGTAAATAGTCCGACCTCCATTGCTTCCAAAAGATATCTGACAGCATCTTGACGTGTTTCCATTCGGCTCTATAAATGTCTTTCATGTTCAAAGAGTCCACTAAGACAGGTAAGTAATCTTGTTTTCCGGTAAGAAGCATCGATGGACTTAGAATTAAAGGCATGTCAAGATCCGATGATATATCAGCAATGGGTCTAGAGTTAATGATTGCTACAACTTCTGTCATGAAGGTAAGAAGAGATTTATTTGTCAATGTTTTGCTCGAAGATGTTAAGATAACTGAGTCTAATATAATTCTCCTTGTCACACCAATTAACCTTTCCCACACTCCTCCCATGTGTGAGGAGTGGGGAGGATTAAATTTCCAAACGGATCCGTTTTCACAAAGATAGTTCTTGACGGCTTTATCCTCCACATGAATAGCTTCTATGTCTAGATTGTCAGTTGCACCTATGAAATTTGATCCACGGTCAGAACGAAAAACTTTGACCGGTCCTCTAATTGACTGAAATCTCCGGAGAGCGTTTATGAACGATGAACCGCTCATTGACTCGATAAGCTCAATATGTACTCCCCGGGTTGTCATACACGTAAAAAGAATAGCCCATCGCTTACTATTCGATGATCCTTGTCTAGTCTTGCGGGTCAATACGTTCCAGGGTCCGAAGGTGTCCAGACCGACATACGTGAAAGGTGGACTCGGTGTAAGTCTGTCCTCTGGTAAATCAGACATTTTCTGTTCTTGGAATTTTCCTCTAAGCTTTCGACATACTACACATTTCTGAATGAATGAAGATATCAATCTCTTTGAACCGATAACCCAGAAACCAGCTCTCCTCAAGGCACCCTCCGAAAAATGTCTACCCTGATGTTTCACAGCATTGTTGTAGTGATCTATGAGTAATTTTGCGACATGTGAATTTTTCGGAATTATGATCGGGTTGATTTCTCCTATCGGAAGACATCCTGTAGCTTTATTAATCGTCCACCGACACGAAGTATTCCTGATAAGTCAAGAAATGGTGGAAGGGCACTGATCGATGATCGATGAAACGTTTTGTCCTTGTGTAAGTAAGTCTATCTCCTGTGGAAATACCGATTTCTGAACTTCCTTTATGACATATTGTTCAGCTTCTTTAATTGCATCAACTGATATGTAATGTTCGCAAACATGCCATCCTTTACATGACTGACTGTCTGATAGATAGGTCCTAGCGATGTGTTTCAACAGCGCTATTCCTTTGACAAGCTTTTTCCAACTTGAAATGTTCTCGAAACGATCGTCGATTGATCCAGAAGTATCAAGACTAGTTACGTTTACGTTGCATTCCGGCATCACTTCCTTATCCAGATTCGGAGTTACAGGCGGAAAAGAAAGTAAGAGTCCACTATTACTACCACACATTTTCAAAAATGGTGTACCATTTAGCCAAGTGTTATAATCGTCGTTTTCCAGATTAGATAAATATCTAGTTCCACTATCGGCTGGATTCTGATGCGTTGGTACGAAATTCCACTGTGATGAGTCTGACATTCTGAGTATACTTTCAACTCGATTTGACACGTAAGTATGAAAACGCCCCGTCTTGTTCCCGATATAACCTAATACCACTTTACTGTCACAGAAATACTTGATTGCTCCAAGAGGAATATCCAAGTTGTCAGATACAATACTAGCCATGACTGCACCACAAAGTTCAAGTCGGGGTATCGTATTCCCGCTTGCTGGGCTAAGCTTCGATTTACCCATGAGAAATCCTATATGAAGCTGTCCTTCATCGTTGACACCTCGTAAATACGCAGAAGCAGAAATAGCCTTCTCAAAGGCATCGGAAAATACTAAGACTTCAAGATTGTTCATCTCAATGAAGGAGCAAGGAAAATACATGCGTGGAATACGAAAGTCTTCCAATGTCACAATTGAATTTCTCCATGCAATCCACTTATCTTGAAAGTCCGATGATAAAGGCTTATCCCAGTCAGTTCCAGGTGGCGATGCTTCTCGTAATCGGTGACAAAAATCCAATCGGATCGAAAATACTGTTCAAGGATGAGAGAATACCTCTGCGAGTGAAATGTTTGTCGTCTTCCAATGGAATGAATATGAAATTGTCGGTATTCAAGTCCCATTCTAAACCCAAACTATGATGAATCGGAAAAATATCTTCACCGAGATTCAGGTCTTTTATCTCCTTACCCAAATCTTCGACCGGAAATGCTTTCATAACATCGGCACTATTTGACGTAATTTTGTGCAGTCTGATGTTTCCGTCCATTCTTACTACGTGTTGCGCTCGTTTAATTAGATTTACGACTTTATTACTATCCGGCATCGAAATTAATCCATCATCCACATAGAAGTCTACCGATGAACGACTTGACGTCCGATCCATACAACCTATCACAATTCTCAACTGTGCGTCTTAGTCCATATGTAGCCACAGCGGGAGAGGGAGAGTTTCCAAACACATGAACACACATGCGAAATTGAATAAGAGGGCTGTCGGGATTATTGTCTCTATACCAGAAGAAACGCAAAAAATCTGTATCATTCTCATTCACGAAAAACTGATAAAACATGTGTTCAATGTCGACTGATGCAGCTTATCTTATCTTTCCTTAAACGTAGAAGAATGCCTAAGAGACTATTTGTTAAATCCGGACCGGTCATCATAACGCTATTTAGAGACACACCTTTGAAAGTTGCCGATGAGTCAAATACGCCTCTTATTTGATGTGGTTTGTTGGGATGGTAAACTCCAAAAAGGGGTAAATACCAGCATTCTTTATCATCACTTATAGGTGGAGCTACTTACGCTGCTTTGTTGTCGATAATTTTAGGCATAAATTCAAAATGAGCACGTTTCCTCTGGTCCTTTTTGAGCGAAATGTCTAATGTGTGAGCTCGTCTCAATGCCAATTCCCTGTCATTAGGTAGACGTTGACGGTTCGATTTGAACGGCAATGGAGCTGACCAGTGGTCACTAGAGTCTTTTACGAATTCCTTGTCCATCATTGAGAAAAACTCCCGATCTTCTATTGACATCCCTACCTTTTCATCGTCCTTAGTTTTACGGAATACGTCACCATCGGAAAACCAAGGTTCACTTTGTTGTCTTGTATCAACTTCCTTCTTGACACATTCTTTCACGAATAGAGTGTTCGTACAAGGTTCGAAAATCGTTCCTCTACCGTTGGTCATCATATGAGTCCTATTTACGTTTATAGTCTTGGGTTTGTGAACCTGTCCTAAGCAAATGTCACCCACAATCACCCATCCTAACATTAGTTTCTGAGCAAATGGAGTTCCTTTAGGACCTGTAATCTGTTTCAAAACGTGATGTGCTTCTAGAACATCGCGTCCGATCAACAGTTGTATCTGAGCTTCGCTGTTTAGTATTGGTATGTATTCACTTATTTCCTTCAGATGCGAAAAGGATGCCGCAACATCAGGTGTAGCGATTTCTGAACGTTCGTTAGGAATATTAGCGCATTCTATAATTGAAGGTAAATTCAAACTACTGTCACCAGTAATAGGTTCGACGACGAGGTTACTAGCACATCTTCCTGACATTACTCTTCGACCAGCGCATGTCGACATTGTATATTGAAGCTTATCAGTGTCAATACCAAGTTGATCGAAAAGTTCTGGTTTAGCAAAAGTTTTATTGCTCTGATCATCTAAGATCGCATAGACGTTCATCACTTTTTCCGGAAAATTCCTCGGATACAGACGAACCAGTACGGTTTTACCACACGACTTGCCACTGAAATCACTTAGAGACGTACGTTTAGATGAGATATGAGCGCTCCCCGCCATCAGGAATTTCGGCTTTCTCGGGACGATGCACTACCGTTACATGATTTTTACTGTCACAATGATTACATTTGATCGTTGCTGTGCAGTTCCGTGAAATGTGTTTTGACGACTGACAACACTTACAGCAAATTCTTTGGTCTTTCAAAATTTGTCTCTTCTCATCGTAACTTTTGGCCTTGAACGTCCTACAAGTTGCTAAACTATGCTTTGATTTGTGTAAAGGACAAAGTTCAAATTCTCCGTTTTCCTTCTCTCCGACTTTCACATTAGTTCTACGATTGAATACCGTAGTTGCACTATGATCATTTCGACGATTTGAAGTTTGTTTCTTGGAATACACATTGTCTGTATTATGAAAGATAAATGCTGGGTCGTTTTTGATTGTACAAATTTCTCTGATGAAATTCACGAAGAACGAGAAACGGCGGAAATGGAACATGATAGTCAGTTTTGTATCTGGATGCCCGAGATGTCCATTTCTCCTGAATGTTGTAAGGCAACTTTTCAACAATCGGATTAATCCCTGACGATGAATCGAAATAAGACAGTAAATTAGCATATTCAGGATTTGCTTTTGAAGATTCTATCTGAACGAGAATGTCCAAAAGTTCGTAATAACGTGATGTGTCCTTGCTTCCAATTTTATCGAATTTCTGAAGTTTGCCTTTAATAACTGATTCGATCATCTCTGGTCGGTCTCCCGAACCTTTCGTCGAGCCTCTCCCAGATACGAACAAGTCCAATAGATGGATTATTTACGTTTGACGATCTTATACTTTGTGAAAACCTTGACGAATCTGGACTGAGCCATTTCACTAATAAGTCGATTTCCTCGAAAGCAGTCACTGATAATTCTTCTGCTATACTCTTGAAATTAGCTTTCCATGCTGAGTAATTTTGAGGACGATCATCAAATTGTTGGAATCTAGAGAGTAGTAAACCTTTCTTTAGTATAAATTTTGTAAAGTCCATCACAATAGCAGGATCGTTATTTGATTTGACGAGGTTGTGAAAATGTTCTGAAATTGTTGTTAAAATCACACTGTTAGAATTTAAGTTTCCTGGAGTTGACTGAGGTCCAACATTTAACCTCGAAGCTGCTGTGTCGTGAGTATGTATACTTTCAGCTTGAGCGTTATTCCGGTGATAGTGCTCATTCACATATTGTTCCGTTAAGTCATCTTTAATGCAACTTAATGGCACGAAAGGTTCCGCGTTAGCATTAAATATCAGCTCCTGAATTTCACCACTTCGATTTTCACCTTCAGCTTCCTCGAGCACTTTAATTTCCACAATAGCTATTGCAGCTTCACTTTGTGCTTTGAGTAAACTTAAATCAGCATCAACCTCTGCTCTTCTCCTTTCACTGATTGCTTTTGACTGAGTTTCAAGTTCGTTTAATCTCGCCTTCTGTTTCATTAATTCTGCCTCATATTGTGCAAATTGTACCTTTGTCTTTTGTATTTCAGCTGTTGCGCTTTTCTTAACTAACGCCGAACTACCGACAGATCCTTCCCTGCTACTAACACTCGTATACCGTGACATCGTCTCGGCTACCTGCAGCTTCTCTGATTTTATTAGTAAGAGTGTCTGTTGTAAGTACACTATTCTAACTAAAATGAAAAGAAAAATACAATAAACACAAAAAACAAGAAAAACATATGATTAAACATCAGATCTATCAAGTAGATATCCCTCAAATATAGCATAGAGACACGTATTTCGACAAATATTCGACAATAAATAACGTAGAAAAAAAATACCAAGGTGACACTTATGGCTTTCCGTACATTTTCTAAACGAAAAAAGCGAGGAGAGGTGTAACACCAAAAATTTCAAAATAAATCTCGGTTAAGTGGTAATTAAGGTTGCAAAAATCATATAATTAGGTTTGGGTAAGTGAAATATGGAATAATAACGCAAAAAATATAATTCATAATCAAAACCATAAATAGTACCACAGGGCACTCCATACATTTTACATAAACACATCTCTTAAATTGACCTTTCTTGGGCGTATCCTATATAAAAACAAATAGGCTTATAACAATGCTTAATACATAAATATTGTAAACTAATAATAAAATTAAAATCGTGAGCTATCACAGATGTAAACGAATTGTTGATTGTTTATGTCCACATGGTTTGTTAACATGAGGAAACTTATTATCGGGGAATGAAACATCTATAACATAAATCGAAAAGACCTCAAATAATTATTGCTAAAAATAGAAAATGTTTAGAATTGAAAAATAAATTGTCACCCGGTAACAGAACAGTATTTTATATGTTCACTTTCATTCACGTACGGAGAATAATTAAGAAAAAAACTATGAAGCGACTGGGTTGTTACTTCTATCACAATGTCCATGCAGGGTGTGTATTTTACAAAAACTTAGAAAAGAGTTCACCACAGAAAGACTTATGTGATATTTTTGACCTTACAAACCTTATCAAAGAACCTACATGTTTTTTAAAGGGACAACCCCGTTTGGTAGATGTTATTCTTACAAATAGACCTAAATATTGTAGTAATACATGTGATTTTGGAACAGGCATAGAAATTCCACCTAAAGTGATATAGAAGTTTCAAAAATTTTGATAGTGAGCATTTTTTAAGAGACCTAGAGCAGTCAGATGTAGACAATTTAGATTATGCAAATGTAAATGAAACATATGAGGTTTTTAATAACATTTTCATTGATGTATATAATAAGCACGTACCATTGAAAAGGAGAAATATTGTAAGAGCACCAGCTCCTTTCATGAACCGCAAATTGCGGCAAGATGTATTTAAGAAAAGAATGCTTTATGTATTTTAAAGCAAAAGAGGCTCTAAGTTGTAGGAAAATTATAGATTACAAAGAAATTTGGTAAATAAGATCAAGCGTGAAAAAGTATTTTATAGAACGATGTGTAGGTGGTCCCAAGAGCAAAGACTTTTGGCCCACCATAAAAACTTTTTTGACTAACAAAGGTGGCCATTTCGAATCAGATATTATAATTAGAGAAAATGATCAACTGTTAACAAATCAGAAAGATATTAGCTGTGTATTTAATGATTTTTTTTAATAAATGTAGCCAAAGACATAAGAAATGGGGCAATTCAAATAGATAACAACCACCCCAGCATTACTAAAATAGATAACAACCACCCCAGCATTACTAAAATAGATAACAACCACCCCAGCATTACTAAAATAAATAACAATCACCACAGCATTACTAAAATAGATAACAACCACCCCCGCATTACTAAAATAGATGACAACCACCCCAGCATTAAAAAGAAACATCAATCAAAGAAAATGCAAATGAACTACACTTCAAACCTATCACAGACGCTTTCACACAAAAACAATTTAACAAAATAAATGTGAAAAAAAGGCTACTGGTTTTGATGAAATCTCACCTAAAATTCTAAAAAATAGCTGCACCAGTAGTAAAACATCCAATTACCAACCTGTTCAACATGACCTCTGAAACTTCAGTTTTTCCTGACAAATTAAAAATAGCACAGGTAGTATCAATTCACAAGAAAAACAGCACACTAGAAAAAGGAAACTACAGACCAGTCAGTGTACTACCAACCATCTCAAAACTTTATGAAAGAGCTATTGAATCTCAGATATGTGAATTTTTGAAACCAGATTTAACATTTTCTTGTCTGTTTTTAGACCTGGCTACAGTTGTCAAGATATTTTGATCAAAATTATTGAAGACTGGCGTAAATCTTTAGATAAAAATAAGTTCACTGCTGCTATACTGGTGGATCTGTCAAAAGCGTTTGATTGTCTACCACATGATCTGCTCCTGCTGAAATTGAAGTTATGGTTTGTCTGAAAATACCCTATCTTCATTAAATAGCTATCTTAAAAACAGGAAGCAGTGTGTTAGAATTGGTTCCATATGCAGTCCTTTTTTGGACATCTATAAAGGGGTTCCACAGGGGTCAATCTTGGAACCAGTCCTTTTTTAATATCTTTATTAACGATATATTTCACTTTATTTCGAAAAGTGACTTATATAACTAATGCTGATGACAATACTTTATCATATAACAGCAATGATCTACAAGATATTGTAAATACTCAGGAACAGGAGAGTGGTATTTTAATCAAATGTTTCTGAGATAATCATATGAAAGCCAATCCAGACAAGTTTCAGGCAATTGCGATTGACAGTAAGACTCAAAAAGAGAACATAATTTTTAATTTAGATGGTAATGATGTCCTCTGTGAGGATGAAGTAAATCTACTTGGTATAACATTTGATTTTAAATTGAACTTTAATAGCCATATCTCCAATATATATAAAAAGGCATCACAACAATTAAATGTATTAAAAAGAATTTGAAATCATCTAAGTAAATTTGGTAAACTTACACCATATTATTCTTTTATACTGGCAAATTTCAACTATTGTCCATTAGTATGGCATTTTTGTAATGAAAGCTGTACAAAAAAGTTAGAAAAGATTCAAGAAAGGGCTTTACGCTTTATTTATAATGATGATATAAGTACATATGAAGAGTTGTTAATAAAGTCTAAGATGCCATCCATAATAGTATGGCGATTGAGACTTTTAGCTATACATGTATTTAAAATAATAAACAAACTTACTCCTGTATACTTACATGATATGATAACTGTTAAAGAAAGTTCTTACTCTTTTAGGTATACAAACTTGGTGAACATACCAAGAGTAAACACAACCAGGTTTGGCCTGCACTCTGTCAGCTATGGGGCAGCTAAACTGTGGAACCAACTTCCAAATGAATTAAAAGGGGGCATGGGCCTTGATCAATTTAAAAGTTTGATAAATAAGTGGGACGGGAAGGGATGTTCTTGTTCCTTTTTCCAATAGTTTGACTTACCCAACTGACAGATGCAACATCATCTCCTTAAAATCTTTCAATTTATAATTTTAATCTTGCTGGCATGTTAATTTCAATGCTTTTAGCTGCTAGTAACATCTGCTTTTAATTTTAGTCTGCATTGCTTTTATTATAGTGCTTTTTTATGTGCTTGATTACTTGCATGTTATTTATAATTTGTATGTCATGTTGATTTCAGTTAATATGTATGTCTTGTGTTTTATTTATATCGATTTTAAAAGCTCTACAGAGTTTATGTTTATTGTTTGATATATATCGACTTTAAATAAAGTTTACTTTACTTGACTTAACCGTGTCCATTGACCTCTTGTGAATTCGCTTGACACTCCTGTGTAATGTATAGTTAATCCCAGCCGAGGGGCGAAGTAATTAATTAGAGCAACACTCCACCAGGTTGATTTGCGTAATTACCAACTCTCTCAATTGTCTCAATTTCGAAATCTCATAGCTGATGGTCCCAACATGTATTTGTATTAATTTTGTAAAATTTATGCAAATGTATTTCGTAGTAAATTTGGTGTAATACAGGAAAGAAAACATAGCAACTACTATTAATTGACAAAATATCTTCTTTCTTATCTTATAAATAAACGTATATTAAATTTGTTTATTTAACAATTTTCTACGATAAGTCCACACTTTATGGTCTATAGAAATACCCAAGAATACCACTAAACATTAAGATTTCATACCACTAAACATTAAGATTTCATGCAAATATTCCCTCCCTATTTTAGTGGGCATATGCCCGACAAGCCCTACCTTTGGTCCATGCCCGATATATTGAAAGACATTCAGCAATTAAAGGCTTCGAACTACACACTTTTTACTATCAATAGAAAAAAAGAACGGATGTGATAAAACCATAGACCTGTAGTTAATTACAGGTCTATATGGTAAAACCAAAGACCTTTATAATGTATTTAACTCCTGGGTAAATCGCAAAAAAAAAACGTAGTAACTAACTAAGGGAGTTTTTAACGTCCTGGCCCAATTATGAGGGCTTTATTATAAAGTTATTTTAAAATTTATTTATAATATTTATTTTAAAAAATAGTTAACTAAACTATTGAAATAAGAATACGGTGAATGAAATATTTTAGTTAAAGTTGATCATAATGAATTATTGGAGATTAACTAACAGTGAAACGTAAAATAAGTACGTGATTTAAAAATAATGTAATAATGAAGGTGATTTGCGTTTGCGAAAAAAAATTTGGGAATTAAAAATTAGAAAAAAAAGAATGAAATGACTGGAGACAAGCAGACCACACTGGACATACGACCTGACCCGGAAGGAGAACGTGACGTTTTGATTTGCCTAAAAGGTATATGAATTTTGGAGTCAAATGGGTGTGGTTTGTTTTATAGCCAAAAGTAAAATGTAAATTTGGAAATTTGTAGTGTTAGAATTTTGAAGATATAAAGGTGTACGCAATTTAAGGAACCAAAATCATATAGTAAAGCCAAACAGTGTATGCCAAATTTTGGACTGCCTTGACTGGCCGGGTGTAGTTCCGGGTTTTACCGTGCTAGTACACAGCATTAGTACGCAGTTTTATTAACGCTACACGGGACCGTACCAGCCCATGGCTCTGATTAATGTTAATGTGTTGACCAATGTTGTTTTAGAATATTTTTAATTTGCTATTTTAAATTAAATTGGTCAAAGTTTTTTTTAATTTAACAAGTGTAATTGTAAGCCCAAACTTTACACATGAATTTATTATCCAATTTTCTAGTGAAGTGTAAATGGAATAAATTAACCAAAAGTATAGCCAATATAGAAGGAAAAAAATATTGATGGTATGATGCATTAGCCGTGTGAATTTAGTATGAAGCTTAGATATAAGCCGGAATGTACTAAAAAGTCAAAGTGCTGAGGCACTGAGTTAAGAAGGACCTCTAAGTAATCAAAAATGTTCATGCAACCAAATTGTAAGCTAAGTAAACCGATCAAAACAGTCCTTTTAAAGAATAACCATTTGTTTTAACACAGTGTATATTTATACAGTCCGTTTATCAATATATATTTTAGGTCTTCTTTTGTATTATTGCTTTTGGTATTCCTGGCTGTACACGTACGTTGATGTCCTCAATTTCCTAATACTTAAATCAGCATTTCTTACAAAATATGAATTCCACTGAGAATCACTGACTATCAATATTCGATGAATTTTCAAAGTAAGATTAGACCCACACCTTAAAATTTCGGTTTGGGGATGCATAAAGTAGAAATGAATCATGCAGACTGTAGGAAGTTGATCAAAGGCCTAATTTCAAGGGAGAAATGAGCAAAAAAACTTTTCCTTGCTTGTGCTCACTTTGATGTAGAATTTTTTTGGTAATAAATTAAAACTAAAATTTGTCCTTGTCATTGTTGTCTAGATTAGGCTATGGTATGTACAATAAATGATTACCTTTTTCTAGAATTTTTTCAGTTCAAACCAGGATAAAAACATACCATGTAGTTTAAAGATCATTAAACTAAAAACAACTTTGTGGCTCATAGATTTGAGCAATTTAAGATTCCAGTTAAGTTGGAAAGTCAATGGTATGTGGTGGATACAGGAAATATGATGAATAGTGGAGTCCGAGTTTCTCATTTGCTTTTGTTACTTTATATGTATGATTTTAGTTACTTTATATTCTTTGTTGCGCATGTCTCACAGTATACAAACCTGTGCGCCTGAAATGTCTTTTCGACGTATATTCTGTACACTTTTTGACGTTTTTGCGTTTGACGGCGTGATTCGAAAGGACTGTGAGGTAAGTTTTATCACATTGTAGCTTTATATTTACAATCATTCTCTTTGAAAATTTTCATGAACACCTGTTAGTGATTGATTGAAGTGCTGTTTTTTTTTTATTTGGCTCTAAATAAAAAAGAAACGTAGTTATTGACGTTTAAAGTTGCAATATGTTTACTGTCAAACCGAAAACTGTATTTTTTTATGTGTTAAAATGTAATGATATAGTTTATATTTACACTACGACGAATAAAAATCATAGCAAACATGTTCTCTAAGTGACAAGATCCCGCAACACTGATTTCTATGTGAAAATTGCGAAAATAAAAATTTGTTACTGTACACTTTTTAGAGTAACACAGTATGCCTTTTTGACGTCTATTTTATAACATACTGTACACTTTTTTGTGTTTTCCTGAGTAGAAAAGGTGAAGTTATATCATTATTTTACCCTATATTATGTTTGGACTTTAGTTATTTATCCAAGATATGTTCTGTTATATAATAATATTTCTTTTTTTTTGCAGGAACATATGTCATAAATGTCATAATGGAATACTATAAGTGTTATTACTGCTCGAATGGCTATGGCGTTTTTAAGAATATTTTTGACCACCTTATGGAAGAACATAATACAGAGACTTTCAAAATAAAACGTCAAACATTTTCCGAAAAAAAAATAATACACATGGATATACTACCATTAACTACAATTTTAGACTGATTGACTCAATTTTGGCTGGAAAACAAATTCTTTTTGAGGAACCAGATAAAGTTTATATAAAAGATGCAGGAAATTTTCAAACACCTAGTCCGCTAACGAACAAAAGACACAAATCATATTTGTCTGCATTCAAAACTGCCTTACAGTATCGTTCTGATGATTCCGATGACGATATTGCAAAAGAAATTCATGATCTTTCAATACAGGGATTAGAACCTTTGACCGAAGAAAAGGCAACAAATACTGATTTCGATGACTTGATAGACTTTTAGATGTTTTGCCTAAAGCTATTGACTCTCTTAAGGATGCAGAAATGTATACCGTATGGATTAACTATGTACGAATGCTTGGTGGCAACGAATTTCCATTACATAATATGGCACATTTATTGTTCTTAGACGTTTGCCGGTGGTATCAATGTGACAATACGGTTAGTATGGATATTCACCGGAAATTAAACATCATGGGTACCAATATAGTTGATGTGACACTTATGAGTACGCGGGAATGGACTCTAACCATTCTTCCTAACCGAGTCGTTCAACCGTAAAATATAGGTCACAGCCATCATCTGAAGAATGCATTGTGGTAGACATTTCTAGATGTATCGTGCGTACCAATATAGTTGATGTGACACTTGTCAGTAAGCGGTATTGGACCTTAACCTTTCTTCCTAACCGAAAATTTTCAAAGAGAATGATTGTAAATATAAAGCTACAATGTGATAAAACTTACCTCACAGTCCCTTCGAATCACGCCGTCAAACGCAAAAACGTCAAAAAGTGTACAGAATAAACGTCAAAAAGACATTTCAGGCGCACAGGTTTGTATACTGTGATGTCTGTTTTTCATGTCTGGTTTTGTCCCAGGATTGCAATCTTTTCATTACCGCTATAACCTTGGTTCCCTTGATTATCCTTTCCTTTGATTACTCTTAATCACACATGCACTTTGAGTATAAATCCATATTTTTTTTCTCTCCAAAACAAAAAAGTTCCTAGTGAACCCATACCCCATGAGTACCACTTCTTTTATGATGAATCACTATTTACTGAGTGTTTTATACCTGTCTGCCTTCAATAATGTATGTGCATTTCTTTCACTTTTTTTCTGCATTATTGTTTAACAAATATGTTTAAGATTACAATTCAGGTAACTCTTATGTTTTGCAGCTGCTTCATGCTACACATACATGTACCAGATTTGAGAATCCTGAACTTTGTTTCATGCTTAAATAGTGTCCCAGCACAGAAATGGTCTGCTTTACTTTTGCTTTCTTCTCACTTCATCTAGTAAAACTTCTAAGTGGTACAACTGAAAAGAAATCGAGGAAAAAAACATAACAGTGTCTGATATATGCAAAATGTTTCAATGTAAATTCATGAAAATATACATGTATTTTAACTATATGATATGGAGAAACCTCCTATTGTTGGGAAATATTGTTACATGTACATATAATTTCGTGCAAATCAGGCAAAAATAAAGGTTGGATGGTTATAACAGTACCAGGTTTTTACTAGTTTTTAAACCACCTGGTCAATATTCCCAAAGTGATCAATACTGGTCGATTGAATATTTGCAAACAATATTTCTGTCATTATTCATAGTTTTTGTCCTACATTAAAAATGTTAATATAGTATATATCTACTATATTTCAGTGTTCTAATGTTTTATTCTTTTAATATCTCTATCAACTGTATTAATTAAGAAAAAATAAACATTTTTTTCTTTAAAATAATTCAAATTTATCTGAAATAACATAACAAACTTTACAAAATTTACAGTGTATTTCATGAGCACATCTTTGTTTCAATAACTATTAATAACACACATGTAAGTAAGAGTAAAACAGGTTACTTTTCATCTGTCATTGCTAAAACAACATCCCCTCATAGCCAGATAGATCATAAAAAGTGGTTTGAAGTGATGAGTTTAAATTAAAAGTCATTTCATTTACCAGACAAAAACCTTCTAAATACAGAAAATGGAAAACTTGCTAAGGATATTGCTTTAGGGCTTCTTCCATGTATGATTTCAGCAACCTGCTGATTTATAATGATGTTTGGAACCCGATTTCAAAATCTCTTGATCAATCCCTGAATGTTGATTTATCTATGAGCAATTAGTATAATGTCACATTGTAAAGTAGAAAACAAATAGAACCATATTGATAATCAGTTATTACTTACATGGATGTAATACACATGTACATGGTATTACTATTTCTTTAATTTCCATACTGAATAGTGCATGCCAAAATGTGTATCACATGCAGTATCAACAGGAGACTCCTATATCAACTCAAGGGCCACTGGCACGCGGGGTGATGTAGGTCGAGGGTTGATTCTGCATATCAAACAGATTTTTGCATGTCATGTTCATTCTTTCTTATATTTTATCTATACAAAATGTACCGGTACTTCAATTGTGTTCTGTGCAAGGTGTGATATATGATATGCACTATATATCTCTAGGGGTGTGATATAGGGAATGCCATATAAGTCTATGGGTGTGATTTAGAGAATGCGATATAGGTCCATTGGTGTGATATACATGCACAATATGCGATATTGGTCTAGGCGTGTGATATAAGGTATGCAATATATGTCTGTGTGTTTGATATATTATATGTTAATAAAAATCTAATTTCATTTTGGCCCTGTTATAGGTTTGAGGTCTGTCATATTGGTCGAGGCGGTTGTATTGGTCTCAAGGCATCGCCGAGGGCCAATACGGCTGTCGAGGCCAATATGATTGACCGAAACCTATAACAGGGTCAATATAAAATAACATATTTATTGAAAATTTTATTAATCAACTCAATAAGTTGATTTGTAGAACAGATGTTTTCGTGTTTTACCAAGAAAATGTAGGTTTATTTGCATTTATATGTCTTAATTATCCTTTTTGTATAAAATTGAAGATTTTTGTTTGTGTTTCTGTAGTCCTGGTGATCAAAATTCATGAAATCCAATTCTAACTAAACTAAAATTGGCCCGGTATAGATGCCCGGTTTGAATTCATATCAATTGGTCTGTTTTTGACATATTTGAACATATTTCGGGTAGTTGGTTAATAAAGGGTACTTGAAATGTGTTTAGGTCTATGCCATATAGGTCTATGGGTGTGATTTAGAGAATGCCATATAGGTCCTGTAGGTCTAGGCGTGTGATATAAGGTATGCAATATATATATCTGTGGGTGTGATATATAGGGTACTTGAAATGGATTTAGGGGCGTGAAATACGGTATGCGATATTGGTCTAGGGGTGTGATATACAGAAGGCAATAAAGGTCTAGGGGTGTGATATAGAATGCAATATAGGTCTAGGGGTGTGATATACAGTATGAGATAGGTCTAGGAGTGTGATATACCGTCTATGGTCGGTGTGGAAGTTTGAATTTTAGGAACATGTACAAGTGTATGTGTAATGTCATGGCTCATGTGTCCACTTGCATCCCAAGGACATTACTTTATTTCACTGAATACCCATCTTTTTTGATAGTTCAAGATTACCTACTGAATGTGATGAATATGCCACATGACCTCCTGTCATCTTCCCGTTGAAACAGAGAAATTGTTTACGTCTCTGCTTTGAAATCATAATAATTTAACAATTCTGTTTATTTTCTATTTTAAATACTTCTTTGTTTGCTACATGTGTGTTTACCATTTTATATTATTTATGTGCATGTACATGTAGTAATTAACATATATGTACACAGTGCTTACATTTTATTTACAGAAGTTAAATTCCTGGGATCCAATTAATCACACATGAAATTTTCCAATAAACGGAGGGGTGGCAACCACATGCACCCTTCCCTGGATCCGCCACTGTGATCTATACTTACTACACAAAAAGGTTACATTGCAGCTCCGAAAATCCGTTATTAGAAGCTCCCGACATATTCATTAAAAGGGTTAGATCGAGAGAAATAAATTGGCAGATCTCGATTGAGCTTTCCTCCCTGCGAATGTTCGGGTCAGTTTGACAAAATAGTCCAGCTCTCTGCGTCATAATAGTGAATATCGTATAACCATTGGAATCTTGCAGTACTACACATATTAAATAGCCTTAATATCGTTACACGCCAATGTCGTACGTAAAGTAAACATCACATATTTGACATGGGGTATGATCGGCGGCGGATTTTTATTATTATTAGTTTTACAATTCATTTTTATTATTTTTATTTTTTTTGTGATGCCCCTTTACGTCTATATTTTACTATGATACCCAATTAAAGTAATAAACTGTCCTAAGGCAGACCAGACTTTTTGTTGAATAGCTTTAGGTGGATTAAAAAGATTGTATTCTGTTACTATGGTAAGACCAAATGAATTTATTTTTGTTATGAGCTCTGATCGAGCTTGACAATCAATTAAAACATGTTTGATGTCTTCTTTTACCCCACATTTGAAATATAATGGAGATACATTTTTAATATATTGCCCGAGTTGCCTATAGTCGGCGTCACATAAATAACATACTGTTAAAATTTGAATAAAAATATTTTCTACGACTTTATTGACACCTACCGTCGTTTAAATTGTCTTAAATGACTTGCTCATTCGTTTAGCCAAACGGCTTCTCCCTAAACATTGAATCGTTAAATTCCGGTCAGATTTTAATTCTAGGTGGCAATATTTACATTGTAAAAAGTCGGCCATGTTTACAGTGATCGGGTTGCTAGGAGATATTGTTTACGTTTAAATGGTTTGTCCAAAAACCGAAGAACCCAGAATGCAATTCGGTGTTATTTCGGATATCTCGGATTTATTTTACGCGAACAACGTATAATACCGAGAAGTTGATCAAGCAGACGATTGTCACCGGAGTTCGACGGGAACTCACGCACTTCGTTTGTAAACAAATCGTCCCGTAAAAACCAACATGGCGGATATTAGTATGGGATTTTCCCGTAAGGATTTGTTACGCATGATTTAAGCTAATAAGCGACTTGTTTTTGAGAAGCTGTTTGGCTAAACGAATGAGCAAGTCATTTAAGACAATTTAAACGACGGTTGGTGTCAATAAAGTCGTAGAAAATATTTTTATTCAAATTTTAACAGTATGTTATTTATGTGACGCCGAGTATAGGTAGCATGGCGGTATATAGTCTAGTAATTGTTTTTGGCATGATATCTTTTACCATTGTAAAAAGCTGGTTTTTCATTTACATTTGGTCTTATCATTTTATGCCATTTGAAGGGTGATGTTTGCCAGAATGCCTGCCATTTTTCGTTATAAATTTGCTTTATAATAAAATTAAATTCTTTTGCTCTAACCGCAGTTTTGATATTAATATTTGGGTTGTTTAGTGCTTGTTTGGCCAGTTTATCGCGAATTTCATTGCCAGGAATACCCACATGTGCAGGAATCCATTCAACGATTACATTTGTCCAATTTTGCTTTAATAAGTGTGCTATATTTTGACAGTGTTCACGTGATTGAATGTGATAAGTTGCATATTTTGTCCATCTGCAAAAATCAGAGTTTTGTGATTATTGGAATCGATATTGTGATATATTTCTGCTCAAAAGAACTAATATTATCCTAGAAATCGAACACCGTGTTTATTTCACCATGATTATATATCTGTGTTTTGGATTTACGAATCGATTTAAATATACACAACATGCAAGTGAAAGACACAACAATGGACATGATCAATATGTTCGGCCATGTGAATCCTAATCAGTTTAATTTAACGGTGATTGCAATACGCAACAAGGTACGACAAGAAAACGGTCAAGGTCCGAAATGGATGACTCGGAAAATAAAAAAGCGAGAACTTTCGAACAACCTCAAATTCCAATATGGGACAATCAGAACAGTTCCTATTTTGTGCTATTCAGAGCTTGGCAACCAATAAACATGTAACGGCGAACATGTTAAATGTTAAATGAAAAGATGAGTCAAATGGAAGCCAACATTGAAGCTAAACTTTCGGCGAAAATTGATTCCGTATTAGAAACCAAAGTTATAGAAGAAGTTGGAAAAATTAGGAATGACATTCAAACTGACTTTGATAAAATCAACGAGAAAATAGACACTGTCCAGAAGTCTTATGACAATTTGACAAAGAATGCAAACGATAAAAATACGAGCAACGCAAAAGAAGCCAACATTGTGATTAGAAATTTACATTATGACGTACGTGAAAAAGATGAAAATCAAGTAACTGGTCATAAAGTACAAGCTTTATTCAAAGATGGAATTGAAATTCCGGACGTTAAAATTAAATCCGTCTGTAGAAAACAAGGACGAGAACATCAACGCGGAATTGTAATTGTGGAGCTAGAGGATCCAACACAAAAGAAAACAATTTTCAGCCAGAAACGAAAGTTAAAGAATAGTGCAGCGTACAAGAAAGTTTACATTGACAATGACCTGCCGTTGGAAACCCGTATCTATCAGAACAATTTGAGAGCAATCATTAAGGAAATGGGAAAAGAGCAAGACATTGGTTCGTTGGAAATCGATTGGTACGTAAACGTCATTAGAACAGAGTGCGGTTAGGTGTGTGGAACTCTCGTGGATGGTCAACACCGATTAACGACAATTGGACGTTCCGAAAACTAGTTCTTGAACACGTAAGCTGTGATATTTTTGCAATATGTGAAACATTTTTTACGAAATGATGAGCAACGTAGCGTCACAGGATACATGTGGATAGGTCAAAACAGGGAAAACTTACATAGGAATGCAGTGAAAAGATCAGGGGAGTCGGGGCATCTATTCGCACAGAATTATTTGATTCATTTGATATTGATGTAACGGATAAAAGTATAGAAGGAATACTATAGATATATTTTAAATTTCAATATGCAGATTTTAATATTTCGATTGGAATATGTTACTTGCCACCAAGTGTATCAGCTAGGCTTAATGAACAAGAACAGTTCTGTGAAAATTTATTACAACAAGTTTATTGCAACCAAGTGAAAAGAAAAATGAAAATCAGTGGTGACTTTAACGCAAGATGTGGTCACAATACGAATTATATTGAAGGTAACGATTATGTGATTCCTATGTCAATTATTGATTCTACCGAAAACCACAATAGAGATTTATTTTGTGATTTTTCCTCACTGATGTACATTTTGCGATGTTAAATGGTCTTATAGGACAAAATGAATTTACGTATTTGTCACTGTCTGGTAGATCAGTGGTGGATTACAAAACAAAACAAACACTTTATTTATCCTCAGACACCGAGGTGTACAAGAGGTCAATCAGTCTTTTTACATACATCTAACAATAGCAACTAAGGCAAGGTAAGGTGATATAATAGTATTTGGTAGTTAATGAATGAGTTTGTGTATATATCCCAAGATTACTATACCACGTGACTTCATTCACAGACATCTGCACGTGGGTTTTTAAAAATTAATGTGAATGGATTAAAATTGGTTCAAATGTGTAAGTACATTACTATATATTAGAAATTAAAATGCATATTCTTTAATTAATCTACATAGATGCAAGAATTTTGATAATGTTTTTGGTGAAATATGAAAGATTGCGATATACACGAACATTACAATACGTTAATAGCCCATTCAGTTTGCTCACATTTGGATTACGAGTATAATATTGTGGAATAAATTGGTTTCTAGCTTCCACAATTTCGGGATGGTTACAAACAAATAGGTAATGATATTCATTTCCCAGAATTTTACAAAATTTGCATATTCGCTGGTGTATCGGTATGCAGGCCCATTTCCCAGTCTCAACAGGAAGTTTTACGTTAGAGCATCTAAATTTTGTCATATAAATACGATCAGCCGTGTTCAGCTTAATCAAATACGACTCTAACTTAAATTCAGTCTTAAAAGATCCATAAAATTTTCCCCGTGAAGATTTATCTAGTTGTGAGAACCAATCCTGAATAAATTGATCAACCAATTGTTGTTTTACAACTGATTTTAACATATTTTTCTTAACACTCAACTGGTCATTCCATATAAAACTCAACCCAGTTCCATCAAATATGGATTTAACAAAATTAATCCATTATAATGAAAAAAATATTATTTATTTGCAGCTTTAACATAAGATTGTATACAATACTTGACAGTCTATTATTTCCTTCTAAAAGAGAATTCCAAAAACTAACCATTCTCAGTTTAATAATAATTTCCATGGGAAAACGTCCAAGTTCTCCATACACCATGTAACTTGGTGTATTATTTCGTATCTTTAATATCATTTTGCGATATTGTAAGTGAATCTTCTCAACAATTTTTATGTTTTCAAAACCCCAAACCTCGCAAGAATAAGTGAGAATGGGACTGGTAAGAGAATCGAATAATTTTAACTGTAAATCCCCCGGAAGAGATAAATTTTGCAATTTTCTATACAAGGCATACATAGCCTTGGTAGCTTGATCAGTTAACTTCTTTTCTGCTGCACAAAAAATTCCGTTATAATTAAATAACACACCCAGATAAGAATATGAATCTACAATATCTATGTCATTACCATACAATTTAAAAGTCGTTCGAGGATGGTGCTCCCTTTAGCTAAAAATTACAATTTTGTTTTTTTTTTTAGTATTGACCTTTAACTTCCAAACATTACAATATTCTTCAAATTTTTCGAATGCATTTTTCATACCTTCTACTGATTCACACATAATAACAGTATCGTCAGCATACAAAATGATAAATAGTTTAATTAACATTCCCAACTGATCTAAAAGCATATTAGATATACTTTCTAAACCATCAACATCATTTTCTGTGAAAAAGGTTTCTAAATCGTTGAGATAAAGAGAAAATAGGAAAGGCGGTAAATTTTCCCCCTGTTTCACGCCAATATCACAACCAAAAAAGTCCGAACAATCATCCCCTTTTCTCACACAAGATTTGATATTTTGGTACATATTATAAATGACCTTAAATATCTTTCCCTGTATGTTCGATCTATGCATCTTTTGCCATAGACCTACTATCCATACTGTGTCAAAAGCGCTCTTAAAGTCTACAAAAGTACAGTATAACTTTTTTCCAAGTGAAAAATAAATAGATAAAAGAGAGTGTAAAATGAAAATGTTATCAATGGTTGAAAACCCTTTCCTAAGTCCTGCTTGTGCATAGGTTATAAGATCAAATTCTTCTGAAAAAGTGTTCAATCTGTTATTCAGTATTGCTGAAAATAGTTTACTCAAACATGAATTTAATGTAACACCTCGATAACATGACAGATCAGATGTAGACCCCTTGTTCTTAAAAATAGGAATGATAATACCTTCACCCCAACTCTCCGGTATCACCCCTGAATCTAAAACCAAATTAAATAAAGAAACATAAATGGCCATCATATCGTCAATGGAATATTTAATATACTCATTTAGCACTTCATCTGTTCCATTTGACTTCCCATTCTTAAAACATTTTACCACTCTTTGAATTTCAACTTCAGTAATCGTAGAGTTGAGTATCTCATCCATTTCCGGAGTTATATCATTTACATTAATATCGATATCAACACTCTCATCCTCATGTACATTTTGGTTTAATTTCTTAAAATGTTCAGTCAACACCTTCAAATCAATATCGTTAGGGTTATTTTTATTTGTTTTCAGACAATTGTTAAGTATCTTCCAAAATTCTGTACTGTTTGATTTTGCAGTTTTCCGAATATTTGTCTCAAATTTCAATTGAAAGTCATTGTATGCCTTGCTTGTGACTTTTTTATATAGTTTACTGCACCGAATCATACTCAGCCGATTTGGCTCACTCTTGTGTTCGTTATATCGTTTCCTAGCCTTGTGGAACTTTTTTCTATGGTCATAACATTGAGTAATATACCATGGCTTTGAATCGGGCTTGAATCTATTTTTTCGGGGTTTATTTTTATTGAATACTTGTTGTCTAGTTGATTGAAACACTCCACAAATCTCACCAAGGACATTATCCATGTCATTTTGATCAATGTAATCGATCATGTGTAAATGATCAATATCTTTTAAAATATCTGTCAACTCAATTTGTTTACCGTGTAAACATTGGGTGAACTCGACCTGTTTTTTGTCTCTCCACTTGACTGGTTTTGTAACGGGGGGTGGGGGGGGGGGTGGGGGGGTGGGGGTTGTTATCTTTTTGTTTCACCCTACGTGAATTAATGCGAAGAGAAATGTGTATTGAGTTATGTACATCGGACAATAACAGGGTCAAAATCATCAATATCAAAATGACAAACATAAGGAAATAAACTGGAAGATAGCAATAAATAATCAATTACACTTACATTTTTACATGTTTTCTTGCCGATTCCTCGGTCAAGACATATCCTGGAATTAGCTATAAACATATTTAGCCTCTTACAATAATTAAGCAGTTTATACCCATACGTATTTGGTTGACAGCTACATTGAGTAACTCTTTGTAAAGGAATATTTAAGGCCTGTTAGTGTTTGTAATCCTCCATATAATTGAGGATATCATCATCCTGATCTAAATCAAAGATATGTAATAAAGTATGATCTGGTATTATATAATCACTCAATGTACCTGTCTTAGTATTGAAATCTCCTACAAGTGCACAATGCATATTTGGACTATTTCTAACTAAGGTCATTTCGTGTTCAATATCATGAAATGCTTCCTCATTTGCATATTTGGAACCTTCAGGTGGAATATAAACACAACCAAACAATATATCTTTTTGTAACCCCCTTCCTTGATCTAAAATTTTTACCCACTGAACAAATTCAGTCTCCGTATCAACAAATGAAAGTAGATTTTGAAGACATTTTTTGTAAATTATTGCTATTCCACCTGATTTTTTTACAAAATTTTCCCTATTTTTTGTCACATGTACATAATCAACTGGAAGCTCAATTCCATCAAAATTTTCAAGTCTTGTCTCTAGAAAGAAGCATATGTCATACAATTCAGTTTTTTCTCTAAATTCAATAAATTTGAGTTTAGACATCAGTCCGTACACATTCAGAAACAATACTTTCAAGTTTGAAATTGTCTTTTCTTTATGTTGTTCTTGTTGGATTTCATTTCCTCTTGTACACCTGTCCTAGGTCGGATTCTCCCTTTGACCTGTCTGCATAGGAGAATCCTGGCTGTTTTGTTTGTTTTCAGGTTGAGTTGGAGGGGGATATGGTACAAAAGGACCCCTTTGGATGAATCTCCTCCCATCTATATATAGTTTCTCCTCTTTTAAAACTGCATGATGCTGTTTGTCTCTGGCATCTATAAGATATGGTATGAGCTCCTTTCTCCTCTCTATATTTTCAATTGGATATTGCTCATTATCATTATCTTTAAGCTTATCAATTGCCAAACTCAAGACCCTATTTTTGTCTTTTCTTTTCTCAAATTTTGCTATAATTCCCCTAGGGGATTTATCTGGGTTTGGTTTGAGCCTATGCACAACATGAAAAATGATATCATCCTCTATTTTTAATTCTGTCTTAATAAATTGAACCATTGTTTCCTCTGTGTTCTCATCAGGATCATATGTGTCTGTGATACCCCTAAAGATGAGATTCTCTCTCATTGACCTGGCCTGCTGTTGGATGTTTTTTTCTTTTAATATTTCATTTTCTTGTTTAAGATTAGCCATTTGTTCATCTACATTTCTTAATCTGTCAAATGCACCATAAATGCCTTTATCCATTTTATTCATTGTCTCATTGTTTGAATTCATGTTCTGTTTTATTTCACATATTTCATTGTCAATTCTTTTAAAATTGTTCTCCATAGCTACAAGTCTTGACAAAATGTCATCTAATATATCTAACTTTTCTAGCTTTTCTGTAACAGTGCTAATAAAAGTATCAATTTGTGGATGATATATGAGAGGATGTGGAGATGGCGATGGTATAGGCTGCAGTGGTTGAATTTGTTGGGGCAACATATTGGGTGGTATATTGGCTGGTGTTGTATGAAGCGCTGGTGGCTGGTTATAAGGTGTGAATGGGTATCCTTGATATGGCCCATATAATGTAGTATGGGCTGCTGATAATACAGATACATTGCTTTGATCTGGGGTATTATGATAAGCCTGTTTTAATTTCGTATCAGAGTCGGACCTATCCGCCATTTTATCAGGTCGGGGCGAAGGTGTGTTTGAGCTCGCAGCTTGTTTACGTTTTTCTGTCCTCTTATGATTTCTTCCCATTTATTCGTCGTTTCATCGTTTATATACATTAACAGTAGTTTGTGTTTCAAAATTTGGTTACATTTCTGTAAAAGTTCTTTGTTTTTCTTGTCTATTTCAAGATTTTAGGTTCGTAACTTTCACCGTATCTCACCCTTGCCTCCATCTTTTTCCATCTTTTTTACATATGTGTACTATACGAGCAATTGGATCTGATTTTAGATTTAATGTGTTACGCATGTTGGATTTAATTGATTCAGTTAAAACCATCCAGAAAGTATTCCCGATCATATAGCTCTTGTATATGAAATAATGTGATATACTAGATCGACGTAAACAATACCAGCAAAATGTAGTTGGTGATACGATAAAGCGCAATACACGAAATGTGCCAGATAACTTCCTCAACGACGAAAATGTAAAGGAATTGGTTCGAAATAATTGTGAGAATAGAACACATGATTTACATAAACTGGGACGTTCAAAGTGCATATAACGAATTTCATGGCCTTATTCAACAAGAAGTGAACGTCAAATTACCAGAAATACAACAAAATCGCAATACAAAATCGAAATCTTTCTACAAGCCGTATTGGAATCAAACATTACAAGATCAGTGGAATACTGTGTTTGAAACGGGAAAAACTTGTATTAGATTTCGTGGTCCGTCACAGCATAAAATGTACTGAGGAGTAGATATTGCGCTGAAAGAAAACAAAATGAGCTACAAGATCAGCTAGAATCTAACTCTAATAGAATTTTTTGGAGAAGTATAGGCAAACTCGGTATCGTGAATGAACTGTGAATACTCCGTGGGAAAATGTGAGTGCAGATGGTACGATAAACAACGATAAAGATGCGGTTTTAAATACATGGAAAACTGAATTTGAAAATTTATTTAGCCAAAATGATACCATAAACCACGATTATTCTATTAACAATGAATATGGTGCAAATTTATTGGATTTAAATGATTTCATAACACGCGATGAAAAAGTGAAAGCAGTTGAACGTGCAAAGTTGCGTAGTGCCGCCGGGTATGACGAAATTCCTGCTGAAGTCTTAAAGAACGAAAACGCTATTGACCTATTATACGTTATGTAGCGGTTTTTCCCAACTCGGTAAATTTCCCGATCAGTGGACATCTGGTATAGTCAACCCCATTTTAAAACCGGGTACGAACGATAAACGTCTATACCTACCAATTACCGTGGAATTACTCTTACATCTGTACCAAGTAAAATTTATTGTAGTGTGTTAAACTCTCGTTTATGTTCACAATTGAAAGAGTACGATATACTGTGTGAAGAACAAAACGGCTTTAGACCGGAACGCAGTTGCGAAGAACATGTTTACAGCCTTACTTCAGTTATAGCAAATAGAAAAATATCTAGACAGTCCACATTCGTCAGTTTCATGAACACTAGGAAGGTGTTCGATTCTGTGCCTAGAAACTTTCTCTTTTACAAGTTACGTCGTGCTGGTGTTCATGGAAGGTTCCTTTCAGCTATACAATGACTATACGATAATGTCAAATGCACTGTGCGGGTTAATGATAGATACACTCTGTGGTTCGACGTCGACTGTAGCGTAAAGCAAGGATGTCTACTGTCACCGGCATTGTTTGCGATTTACATTAACGATTTGTCAGAGTGTATAAATAATCTCGAAATGTGGTGTAGACATCGGTGGTGGTCTCCTGAGCATACTTCTTTATGCGGACGATGTTGCGATGATAGCACCAAACGAAGACAGTTTACAACGGATGTTGGATGTAGTGTTGGATTGGTGTAAGCAATGGAAACTGAACATAAATCCTTCCAAAAGCAACGTTGTGCATTTTCGTAACCCGTCAGTTAATCGCAGTGACTATAACTTAAACTGTTCGGGACAAAACCTGGAATGTGCGAGTTCATACAAGTATCTAGGCCTGTTGTTAGACGAACATTTAACGTTTGACAAAGAGAACTTTCGAAATCCGCAAGCAGGGCACTTGGTGCATTATACGGTAAATTTATTAGTGCTGGTAGTATGACTCATTCAGTGTTTTCAAAACTGTACAGTTCTATGGTTGAGCCGGTATTATTTTATTGCTCCGGTATCTGGGGAACTAAAACGTATTCGGTCATAAACTGTCTTAAAAACATGATTGATTGATTGTTGGGGTTTAACGCCCGAGCAGCAATATTTCAGCTATATTCAGGCGATGAACATGAAATAGATGATAAAATGAACATGAAATATGACAAGATGAAAAATGGGATGGGACACAAGGATAATGGGGTCAACAAATTTTGATTGCCACTGGAAATAGGGAGAGGTGGGTCGGGTACAAAGCAGCCAAATTATCCATGTCTGTAGGAAGGTACACGTCAAATACCTCCAGAAGAGGTGACATTGGTTGGACATCGTGCTTCACAAAACAGAGAACTGCTCGTATACGTTTATTGTGCTGAATATTACGATCCGATGATACGCGTCTCACTCGTAGGATTATCGAATAATAAAAAAAAAGGCCTGGTATGCCGAAGTGAAGGCATTTGTACGGACAATCGATGCGACCGATATTGTTAATGACACTCGATTATCTATGCGAACGATTCGAGAATGCTATGACGCTGTGGACAATGATAAATTTGTGAGAGACTTATTTAATGACACTAACAATGTCAACGGAAACAGGCTGCGAATATATCGTTAGTATAAAACCGAAGTGAAAAGAGAAAAATATTTAAAAGTACAACTTCCTAGACGTGTTCGTCGAATTGTTGCCCTCTTTCGTAGCGGATCGCTGCTTTTGGCAATGAGTTAGAAAGTGAAAGACACTTTATGATGACATTTCCTCTTTACGACTATATGCGATTTGAACTGAAAAGGCAAAAAATGTTATTGCTGACTTTGACACTCTTGATGATAAGAATAAATTTTATTAGAATAATGTCATGTGATTAAATCCAGCCTTCTTTATCATATTCGATTTTTAACTTTTTTCAGAGACGAAGGCTATTTTGTAATTGAGACATTATTAAACAATTTTCTTTGA
Source organism: Perna viridis (assembly GCA_037379345.1). NCBI lineage: Eukaryota > Metazoa > Mollusca > Bivalvia > Mytilida > Mytilidae > Perna > Perna viridis. The sequence continues at coordinate 34,510,906 of CM074517.1, forward strand.
TATAGTTATTCACGTCAATGGTAAATAGATCTATATATATATATATATATATATATATATATATATATATATATATATATATATATATATATATATATATATATATATATATATATATATATATATATATCCTTTTATTTATTTATTTATTTATTTAATCAAATTTTGATAACTAACTTTTAGTGCAGCTTATAATATATTTTAGTAAAGATATAAATGATCAGTTCTAATTGATTTTTAGTATTTGGAAATTGATCTTTTAGACACTTCTTTTGTTTTGAAGGGTATAATTTGAGATTATGATATGTAGATATATTTTTGAATATTTTAATTTGATGAGAATCCTGCCATTTGATTGGTTTGTTGACATAAATCAACATTGTTTCAATTGTATAAAGTAACTTGCTATTTAGGCCACGCACACATGTTGCAGAACTACTTTTTGTTTGACAACATCCGAAACAACGTTTTCAGTCACATTGTAACGTTGAAACATATTTGTGACAATAAATTATTAACTAACTTTATGTCCGCCGGGTTTATGTCAAATTCCTGCTTTAATAGCTGTGTCTTCAATTTTGGAAAATAACTGAACATTTACCAGTGATGAAATGACAGCGTCTTGCCGCTGATTTTAAAATGGCGGCCAATTTGTTTACTAGAATTACTACACGGCGGGAAAATTAAAGTTGCTGTTTACTCAGTGTTAATAAAAGTGATGGATATATTATTTTTTTTTATTTTTAGTTAAAATATAATGAATACATTCATTAAATATTTTTGAAATATTTTAAACCAGTCTGATAATGTTTTAGCGACGTTGTGATATACGGCGTTATTTTTATAATTTGAATGTTTTAGTTTTGTAAATAAGTGTCCCGTAAGTCTACTAAGGCTGGATATTTGAACTTTTATACATGCGATGTTTTATTGTAAACATTTCTTTGTATGATCATATGTGTGACACTATAATAAACTAATTATTTATAATTTATTTATTTTTATTTATATATTTTGAATGAGGTTTATAAATGCTTGATTTATTATTTTTAATAAACAGCGCTCAATGAATCTGTTAAAATAACTATGTTTTGATCTTGGTATTATCTATTTATTACCCATTTTAGAGCTAATGATATGGCAGCCATTTCTGTAGTGTAAACTGAGATGTTGTTGCTTAGCCTGAAAGATTGCGCTACCTTTTTTACCAGGTATGATAAATGCGTTTGATATTTTACCTGAACCTGGATTTTTAGAACCATCAGTGTATATTTTTAGAAAATTTTCATATTTTTCATCTATTTGTTGCATGGCCATTGATTTAATATGATGTGGATTGTCTTCCTTATTAACTAAACTTTTAATACAGCTTGATGTGACCGCTGTGCCCACTACCCATGGAGCTTATTTTTGGTTGTTTATTTTTAATTATATCAATTGAATCTGAGTCGTTTTCTGTATAATCTTTCTTACTCTAAAACCATATGGGTAGTCATTTTTTATAAATTAGTTCATATTCTTGACAATCATTTGATAATTTGTTGGCTAGATTAGATGGACCTAGCAGTATCTAAAGTATTTTCATAATTTTTTAGTTCTTGTTTATATTCAAGATGGGCTTGTGGAGATTTAGAATAATTAAAAATGCGTTCTTTATTGCTTTTTAGTTTTTTAGCAGCAGTGCACTGCTCAGTCCACCATGGACAGTTAACTCTTTCATGGATGGTACCATTAGTTTTTGGTATAGTTGCATCTGCTATGTTTGTAATAGTTTGACATAGGTTTTGATTAAAATATTCACTGTTTTCACTGATAATATTGACGTCTTGACACAAAACTGAGCATAGTTGCCAATCAGCTTTATCAAATTTCCAACGCTTAAGTGTAGAGTAGTAGTATAGATGCATGTTTGGGTCAGTATTTTTCGGGTGGTGCAGCCCAATGCACATGCGCATTATGTCACATCCGGTGATCATGGACCGGAAGTGATCGGTAGAGGGAGGGGACCGGAAGTGGACCTGGAGGTGACAAGAAGTGGACTAAGATCGGGGACCAATAAAGGGAACACGGGGACCCTTCGAAGTAGGAAGGAGGGACCTTAAATGTTACGAGGGGGAAACCACGTCCATTGTTATCCTCATTAAGTGTCCTAATTAATGTCATTATATAGTATACTATAAACAGGTAAGTATAAAAAAGGGGGTGTATTACGACAAAAGTTATCTTTCTTTGTTTATATATTTTTTTAATTTTACATTTTCGTTATCGTTAATTGTTTGTATTTTTTTTTTAATTATTTTTGTAAATTAATTGTAATTGCATTGTCTTTGTGTAATAATGTCAAATTGAATGGGCACTTTGAATAGATTTTAAATTTTGATTTGATTTTCTTTGTTTTCAATGGATTGTGTAATTTGAATAGATGTCTCACGGATTAGACAGATGTTTGAAACTTACCATTTTACTGGTGATTATCGCTATAACCTTGGTTCCCTTGGATTACTCTTTCAATAGCCCATGTATTGATTTTTTTACCGTTTTTATTGTGCTTTATGAATACATTACAGGTGCAAGGACGTGTTGTGCAATGTTTACCACTAAGAAATAATTTTTTATCATTGTTTTAATTATTTTTGTTTTTATATTTTTTGTATTCAGTTTGAGTAATTAATGTTTCTATTTTGACTAACGTCTAAAGATTATACTGAATATCGTAAGATTTACACGTTGTACAAGAATTTGGAAGGTTAATAGCTTTTGAATGGTGTATTGCCTTTCATTTTTATTATAATTAGATTTTTATTGTCGACCATTTCATCACCTATAACCTTTTACATTTTATATGGGGCTCTAACGGGTAAACGGATTACTTTTTTTCAATATATATTTTCAATGTTTACATGTTAGTGTACTTGATTTGACCCGTTATGGGGGTCTATTGGGTAAACCATTGACGAAATTTAAATTTCTCTCCATATTTTCATTTGTTGTTTGTTTTCTACGCCCTTCTTTGTTAAAGTTTGAGACTTATATGATCGCTTAATGTTTGTCTTTTGTTATTATAAGGAGATTGAACTTTTTACTGCTATAGTGTTGTCGATATTTGCATGTCGCGTACACCCACACTTGCTTTGAATGTGTTATGGGGCTCTAGTGGGTAAATTTCTTTTTTCATATTTTCAATGTTTACATGTCGCGTGCACTAGATTTGACCCGTTATTGGGTAAACCATTGAACTGTATACGGAATTTTATTTTTCTCTCCATATTTTCATTCGTGGTTTGTTTCCTTCGCCCCCTTTTTTGTTTAAGTACTGTATGATGGGTTCTTCATATTGAGCATGAACTTTTTCCTGCAATAGTATGTTTTCAAGTTACTTACACCCAAACTTTGACCCGTGTTATGAGGCTCTGATAGTACATATGTTTGTTATGATGTCGCTAACGGTTTTTGTACTCCCCATCCTCTTTTTCTGAGGAGGGAGTCTCTTTTTCGTTTCTTTAGTGTAGTTGTACTATACAACTAGATACACCTATTTTATCTATTTTATTTACGATTTCATCGTCCTACGTTTTTGATGTTATTCCAAGACACATCTGGGTACCCATAATCGGAAGTGGCCACCGACCCGTTGGAGTTTGACCATTTTACCACTGATTTTTTTACCCTTTCCACCCCTTGCCAAAGTGTATTAGTCCGTTGCGGACGTGTTCAAGATGAAATCCGCCTCCTCATTAGCGTCGGCCTATGGATTCAAATGATTTTAATTGCGACCAATGAAATTCAAATGTGTGAGATCCAATCGCGTACGGTCGCGGAGAGATAAACACTCTCGACATTTTCGAAATTGTCATTCTCTTGCAGACTTCCAGAAGAGAAAAGGTAAGAACCTTAATCTCGAAGTTAGCTTTTGGCACTTGGTTTCATCCGGGGGTTGGGTTCATTGGAGTGTTTGTTTGTGTTTAACCCAAGCCTCGAATTAAGAAGTAAGTTTGCTTACTAGCAACCAGGGGCCCTCTTAGGTAAGGTTCGATCAATTATGCTACTGTTGTTTTTTTTGTTCTTTCACAACGCCAAGTCATACCATATATTACACGATAAATTTATGATTGGAACACCTGCTTCGGCAAACAGCGGTGATTGTCCTCGTAGATGGTGATTGATATAATCGTGTATGAAACAAAACATGGCAATTTTTTTTCATTTTGAATAATTAAATGAAATATAAAAGCATTTCTACTTTAAAGCACAATTTTTTTTAATCTCTAATAATCTTTTTAACCGTCCAGTTAAGTGTTTCGATTTAGTGTCCTTGTTAGACAAATAAGTATTTTACACCCAATGCAATTCTATGAATATAAATAAGTTTCATCATATAGTAACAGTGATTATCGAACCAAAACCTTTTTGTGACGCTTGGTATACTTATACTTGTGTTTGTAATAAAAAAGGGAGATCACCCTGCTTTTTTTTCAGAAATGTCATTCCTTTGTGAGATATGCGGAGAGACCTTTGAAAACAAACATAGTTTTATCCAACACCACAGAATTTTCCACGACCTTCCATCGTGTTCCTGTCGTGTATGTGGAATGGAATTTACACGCAATTATAACAGAAAACGACACGAGGACAAAATCCATGGCGAACGTTCAACCAGTAAATGGTGTTCGTGTGTGAATACATCCAATATGACTCTAAACCAAATGGTTTCCTTGTTCTCGCTGTTCTTAAATATTGAGTCGGAAAGACAGCTTAAAGAGGCACATCTGGTTGGTTCAAGAGAACCAGAAGAATATTCACAGTACACTGTTACATTAGAACCGTATTTGTATTCGGTCTCCAGTTGTTGTCATGGATAAGGACCGTTTTAAGAATATTTTTTGTACACATATATAACTCAACTACTTCGATCACCTATGAACATGTTTTTCTCGTATTTGATAATTGATGGATTATTTGTTGTAGCTTGATATCTTGGTATTTTTTCTATGTAAAGTAAGGACAGTGCCCCTTATGGAGTTCTGCGTATCGATCATTCGTAACTTACATCTTGACACCTCTATTGATACGTTCCTTCCGTCATCGGCTATAATCGTTAAATTCCACTCCATTTCTGTGCAAGTATTGTAGGATGGGAAAAGAATTTTATCATTTAAAGTTATGGCACAATGATGTATCTGCCTTTTCGTAAGTCTTCTGTTGTATCTTCTCCATTAAAATTTACTTAAGTTTTTTCACAGTTGTCAAAAGGACTCTTTGGATTGCCGTCTTTCTCTTGGTATACTGTGCTAACTATTGTGTACGATACACAAGTTTGACAGTGTTGGATAGCTTCAAACGTCTTTGTAAGACAGTTATAACCAGCTCCATGGGGTCGAGTCTTCTTGTATTTGCCTACCTGTGAAAGAGGTAGGGTTAGAGTTAGAGTTAGGGTCAAGGGCTAGGAATAGATAATCAGACCTAGAATTTGTTATGGGGGGTTAGGGTCAGGTCTTGTCACTTACTTAGGTTCGGGGTTATGACTTGGATCAGTGTTAAGAAAACAATTAGAAAGTTAGCGTACGGGTCAAAGAACTAGGGTTAGGATTGAGTTTCAGATAAGGTACAGTGTCAAGAAAGTTAGAGTTGAACGTTAGATCTAGATTCGGGTTAGGGTTAGGGTTATGATTAAGCAAAGGGTTAGGCTTAGGTTTATGTTAAGGGTTGGGGTCAAGCCTAGAGTTTGGGTTAGGGCTATGGCCAATAAATGTGAGAAATTGTTTATCGATTAGGTTACAGTTCTAGAAGAAGATGTACTTTGAGGTCGAATAGAGTTAGTTGAACGGAAATAGCTAAGGATAGAGTTATAGTTGAATCTTCAGAAATGTGCCGGGTTATTTGCGATTATGGCAGGTTTTGTATTGGTTAAGGCTTGGTGTTAGACCTTTGTGTTATGAACGTTATTTTAAAGCAAGACCCTTCTAGTGTGAAACCTTTCTCCAGTGGCTGCTGAAGCAGCTGTGCTTGTATGTTGAGTGATATTTCTGCTGCTGCTTCTGGTCGCATTCGGGGTCATCCTTCCTGCTTCTGCTGCTTGTATTTGGAGGTATTTCTGCTGCTGTTTCTCGAATATGGGGATATTTTTGCTGCTGCTGGTTGTATGTTGGAGGTATCTTTGCTGCTGCTTCTATCCGCTGCTGTTCGAATATGGGCGAAAGTCTACTATTTTTTGTTGTAGCTGCTAGTTTGTGTGTTATTTGCGAGGCTTATTGAGCTTTTCCAGTAACTTGTGGTATTTTTCGAAGAGAGATGTTTTCCGACTGCATTTAGTGTCATATCAAGATGTTCATGAAACTTTTAAAGTAAAATGAATGTTTTTTTCTAGTTGTAGATATATATTCCTGCTTTAAAATAAAGGCTTCCTTTGTTTTCTCGGGTTTTGTTCATCTTGTTATGATGTTGAACTTTGTTATTCTTAATCAATTTGTATGATGTTAAGAAACAAGAAGAAGTATGTGTCCATATCTTTTATTACAAATAACATACAACACAAAAGAAAAGTTTATACATAGTCACAAGTACAGTCTACATCAAATGTGTTGTACAATATGACTTCAATAAAAATTATGACCAAAATTGAAGGGCTGGACCTAAAAACAAGGACATAAAGTGCAAGATATCCTAATGAAGTTATAAAAGATGATATCGTAAAACTTTCAATTCAATTAATAGCACTTAATTTTTCTCATATGAGAAGCCTTATTTCCCTGATAACGACCAAAGCCAAGGAAGATCAACATGGATTTCCTTCGATAAAGGAGGACAGATACAAGACGACTCGATCCCATGGAGCTGGTTATAACTGTCTTACATAGACGTTTGGAGCTATCCAACATTGATCAAACTTGTGTGTCGTACAAAATAGTTAGCACAGTATACCAAGAGCAGTCCAAAGAGTCCTTGTGACAACTGTGAAAAAACTTAAGTAAATTTTAAGGTAGAAGATACAACAGAAGACTTATGAAGTTGCGGTATCGAAAAGGCAGATACATTATTGTGCCATGACTTCAAATGGTACAATTCATTTCCCATCCTACAATACTTGCACAGAAATGAAGTGGAATTTAACGATTATAGCCGATGACGGAAGGAACGTATCAATAGAGGTGCCAAGATATAATTTACGTATGATCGATTCGCAGAACTTCATAAGGGGCACTGTTCTTATTTATACGTAGAAAGAACACCAAGATATCAAGCTACAACAATTAATCCATCAATTATCAAATACGAGAAAAAAAACAGGTTCATAGGTGATCGAAGTATACCGAGTTATATATATATGTGTACAAAATATACTCCTGAAAAGGTCCTTATCCATGACAACAACTGGAGACCGAATACAAATACGGTTGTAATGTAACAGTGTTCTGTGGTTCACATATGGACGAAAGGTTTGTAATCGACCCTATCATAACATCTCTGTGTACTGATTTTACGTTTATTTGCATTGTTCTGGATGACAAGGTGAAGCTCCGATGAATACTCCTCTGGTTCTCGTGAAACAACCGGATGTGCCTCTCTAAGCTGTCTTTCCGACTCAATATTTTAGAACAGCGAGAACAAGGAAACCTTTGGTTTAGAGTCATATTGGATGTATTTACACACGAACACCATTTACTGGTTGAACGTTCGCCATGAATTTTGTGCTCATGTCGTTTTCTGATATAATTGCGTGTAAATTCCATTCCACATGTGCGACAGGAACACGATGGAAGGTCGTGGAAAATTCTGTGGTGTTGGATAAAACTATGTTTGTTTTCAAAGGTCTCTCCGCATATCTCACAAAGGAATGACTTTTCTGAAAAAGTAAGCAGGGTGATCTCCCTTTTTTTTTTATTACAAACACAAGTATAAGTATACCAAGCGTCACAAAAAGGTTTTGGTTCGATAATCACTGTTACTATATGATGAAACTTATTTATATTCATAGAATTGCATCGGATGTACAATACTTACTTGTCTAACAAGGACACTAAACCGAAACACTTAACTGGACGGTAGAAAAGATTATTAGAGATTTAAAAAATGTGCTATGACGTAGAGATGCTTTTATGTTTCAATTAATGATTCAAAATGAAAAAAAATTGCTATGTTTTGTTTCATACACGATTATATCAATCACTATCTACAAGATCAATCGGCGATGTTTGCCGAAGCAGGTGTTCCAAACATAAATTTATCGTGTAATATATGGTGTGACTTGGCGTGGTGAAAGAATAAAAAAAAAACAGTAGCATAATTGATCGAAAGAGTAATCAAGGGAACCAAGGTTATTGCGGTAATCAAAAGAATGTAATCCAGGGACAAAGACTAGACATGGAAAACAGACATACACAACAAAGAACATAAAGTAACTAAAATCATACATACAAAGTAACAAAAGTAAATGAGCAACTCAGATTCCACTAAAAACTGGGAGCATGGACCAGGTGCACCGGTTGGGTAAGCGTCCTCTGCTTTTCTAGAAACACCCGCCGAGTTGCTCATAAAAAGTCAAGTCCGGAGTAGACAAACGAGGAAAGGAAAACTATGACCCGTTGAATAAATCAGTTTTCATGGTGCTGATGGATACACCATAACGATCCACGAGTTCATGATGACGACCATAAAACTTCTGTAGTGATGACTTCAACCTTGTAGCAACGTAACCCTGTTCCAGAAGCCTATTTGTTAGAGTTCTAGCTTACCTAAGAGGGCCCTGGTTGCAAGTAAGCAAGCTTACTTCTTAATTTGAGGCTTGGGTTAAACACAAACAAACACTCCAATGAACCCAACCCCCGGATGAAACCAGTTGCCAAAGGCTAACTTCGAGATTAAGGTTTTACCTTTTCTCTTCTGGAAATCTGCAAGAGAATGACAATTTCGAAATGTCGAGAGTATTTATCCTCCCCGCGACCGCACGCGATTGGATCCCACGCATTTGAATTTCATTGGTCGCAATTAAAATCATTTGAATCCATAGGACGACGCTAATGAGGAGGTGGATTTCATCTTGAACTCGTCTGCGTCTGACTAATACACTTTAGCAAGGGGTGAAAAGGGTAAAAAAAATCAGTGGTAAAATGGTCAAAGTCCAACGTGTCGGTGGCCACTTCCAATTATGGGTACCCAAATGTGTCTTGGAATAACATAAAATACGTAGGACGATGAAATCGTAAATAAAATAGATAAAAATAGATGTATCTAGTTGTATAGGACAACTACACGAAAGAAACGAAAAAGAGACCCCCTACTTAGAAAAAGAGGGTGGGGAGTACAAAAACCGTTAGCGACAGCATAACAAACATATTTACTATCAGAGCCTCATAACACGGGTCAAAGTTTGGGTGTAAGTAACTTGAAAACATACTATAGGAGGAAGAGTTCATTCTCCTTATAAAGTACCCATCATACAGTACTTAAACAAAAAAGGGGGCGAAGGAAACAAACCACGAATGAAAATATGGAGAGAGAAATAAAATTCCGTATACAGTTCAATGGTTTACCCAATAAAGGGTCAAATCTAGTGCACGCGACATGTAAACATTGAAAATATGGAAAAAGAAATTTACCCACTAGAGCACCATAATATATTCAAAGCAAGTGTGGGTGCACGCGACATGCAAATATCGAAAATACTATAGCAGTAAAAGTTCAATCTTCTTATAATAACAAAAGACAAACATTAAGCGATCATACAAGTCTCAAACTTTAACAAAAAAGGGCGTAGAAAACAAACGACAAATGAAAATATGGAGAGAAATTTAAAATTCGTCAATGGTTTACCCAATAGACCCTCATAACGGGTCAAATCAAGTACACGCGACATGTAAGCATTAAAAATATATATTGAAAAAAAGTAATCCGTTTACCCGTTAGAGCCCCATATAAAATGTAAAAGGTTGAGTGTATCTGTTATAGGTGATGAAATGGTCGACAATAAAAATCTAATTATAATAAAAATGAAAGGCAATACACCATTCAAAAGCTAATAACCTTCCAAATGTACAACGGATAAACCTTACGATAGTCGGTATCATCTTTAGACGTTAGTCAAAATAAAAACATTAATTATTCAAACTGAATACAAAAAATATGAAAACAAAAATAATTAAAACAATGATAAAAAATTATTTCTTAATGGTAGACATTGCACAACACGTCCTTGCACCTGTAATGTATTCATAAAGCTCAATAAAAACGGTAAAAAATTAATACATGAGCTATTGAAATTACAAATAAAATGGGAAGTTTCAAACATGTGTCTAATCCGTGAGACATCTATTCAAATTACACAATCCATTGAACACAACGAAAATCAAATCAAAATTTAAAATTTATTCAAAGTACCCATTCAATTTGACATTATTACACAAAGACAATGAAATTACAATTAATTTACAAAAAACAATTGAAAAAAAGCCCAAAAAAAAAACAAAAAAAAAACTCAAACGTGCATCTATACTACTTGCCGTTTTTTTATTTATTTTTATTGGATTAGCGTTCAAATCTGTTAAAATAGGAAAGTGGTCTGAACCTAGAGAGTCTGACATTACTGATCATGTGGAATTATTAGCTAAGTTTGTAGATGTAATTCTAAGATCTATGTGTGTATTAGCTCTATCATGACAACGAAATGTACTAATTCCATCGTTGCAGACTATAAGATTATGTTCATGTATTAAATTTTCTATAGTTTTACCATTTTTATCATTTGTTGTTTATCCCCATAATAAGGATTTACAGTTAAAGTCTCCTACAATTATATTATCTTTAACATTATTTATGATATTATTATAGTCCTCTAATTTAAGTTTTTGATCAGGAGGTCTGTAAATATTAATTACAGAAACAATTTGATTTTTACAATTAATCGCAATACCTATTGCTTCAACACTTGATTGCTAACGTGTTAACTGAATAAAATTTAATTGATTAGCTACATAGATTGCAACACCACCAACTTTTTTTTTTTTTTACTTTTTCCTTATTTTTTCCCTTATTGATTTTGTTGGCATCCTGTTTCTGATTACAGGCTGGTGATAACCTTGTAGTTTTTTTTCTTGAAAATGTGTTTCTTGAAAACAAATTATATCTGGTTTATCATTTGTATCTAAGAGTTGTTTAAGATGGTTAGCATTGGCCCACAAAGAGCGGGTATTCCATTGTAATATTTTTAGACCCATTGATCCTATAATAAATTATTTAACTTTTTTAGAATGAGAATTTAGTCGATAGGAATGTTTATCCCCATATCTGTTAAAATGAAATAAGTACTTTGACAAGGCATTGTTCTGAACTATTTGACTCCATGCTTTTAATGCTTGAGATAAGTTTTTGACATTGATTAGAGCTTGTTGTGTCTGCTGTGTCTATTATTTTTCTGCCTTTTACTTTTTTCCTGACCTGTGATGTTATTTTGACACGTGACCTTTGCGGTGATATAAGAACAGGTGTTTGACAGAATATAACTATATCTTTAACTGGGCCAATACTTTCATTAGAGCTATTTAAGATAAGATAAGATAATACATTATTGCAGAAGCACATTAATAAATATACCATAAATTATTTATAAACAGCATGACATTTTCAGACAAATCATAGCAATCACAATATTATGTTAATTATCTGACGTAATAAAATCTCTAAATTTCCAAGCATCTTTAAAACAAATAACAATATTATAAACAATTGACTTTCGTGTACATTTTAACAATGACATGAATTTATTCATATTTGGCCATGAACCTTGGTAGATATTTCAGTCTAAGTTGTCTATAAGCTGGACAAGTCATAAAAAATGGTATTCATTCTCTATACACAACATAGTACAACATTTACAAGTCGTTCATCACGAGGCAAGTTAATAAAACGATCCTTCTCAACATTCAATTTTAAAACACCGAATCTAAGACATGATATGAATTTTACATTAAAATTATTCAACAAATATAATTCTAACTTAAAGTCTGTTTTTGTACTCTTGTATAATACTAGCTTCTCACAGTTGTCTACAGACGTATGCCAATTTTGATAAAATTGTTCAAGAAGACGTTCATTTACAATATCAAAGTTTATATAACTGCAGCATCTTGATCATACCAAAAATTATTGAAACCGAGTTCAAAAAGTAAATTACGTGAACATGAGTAGCCCAGTTTACTTTACCATTATTACAACCGGTAAGAAGAATCATACAAATATCATACACAATACCTGGTCTATTAACCACAATATTTACCCAGTATTTCAATTTTTTTTTCGCTTTCTTACAATATACATAGGTAAATGACCTAGGTCTCCAATCAAACAACATATAGGTGTTTGTTTCGGAACTTTAAGAACAAATATACAGAATTCATTATGAATGAATTCAATATCGCATGCACGGTGGAAGCCCACACTTCCGCGGAATAATTCAAAATGGAGGATACAAGACTGTCAAACATAGCACATTGTTCCTTTGGTGAAATGTAAGTAGATTTCAGAATATTTAATAGCGAAGCTAGTGCTCTACCACCTTCTTCAGAAAGGCGTTTTTGAGTTTGTAGAAATTTGCTGTTGTAATGCAGAAGAACTCCAAGATAGACGTATGATTTTACGACATTTAGCTCAGTATTGTTGTAGTACCACGTGAAAGTTATGTTTTGCCACCTTTTACGAAACACAACTATCTCAATTCAATTTTATTTTTGTTCACTTCTACTAATTTCCACTTAGAGCAGTATATGTAAAGTTTATCCAATAACAACTGTAAAGCTCCGGGTGCTTTTCCAAAAAGGACCGTATCATCCGCAAATAGTAAGAGATATATACGAAATCCATTCAAGTTTAAATAATTGTTCATTTCGTCGTTTGTCATACGCAAGTCTTCAGTAATGTCATTGATAAAGAATATAAAAAGTAAAGGAGATAGTGGTTATCCTTGCTTTACACCAATGTTATTTGAAAAGGCTTCTGATAGACATCCGTCAAATTTAACTCTCAAGTTTACAGTTTCATACACAGATTGTACAACCGATACAAAGTTAGTACTTATTCCGCTTTTGAACAGTTCATACCGTAAAATCCTTCTGTCTACTCGATCAAACGCCTTGGTAAAGTCTACGAAAGCCTTGTACAGTCTTTAATTTCTATTAAGAGTTGATAATATAATCCCATGTAGAATAAATACCGCGTCTACGGTTGACTTCTTTCCTCGAAAACAAAATTGATTTATAAGGAGAATTTCACTATCTTCTGCCCAATCTAGAAGACGACAGTTTAAGATTGATGTATAAATTTTCGAGAATACACTTACTAATAAAAGCAATTGGTCTGTAGTTATTCGGATTTGTTAGATCGTCTTTTTCGGTACCGGTATTACTTTTCCTTCTGTCCAATTTACAAATCGAATAGTTTATTAAATAAAACTGCTAATACTGAGCTAAACAAGTTAATGTCCGCAAGAAACATTTCACCACTTAATCTATCCGTACCTGTGCTTTTTTCTCTTTTCAGTTTTCGAATAGCATTTTTTGCCTCTTCTTCAGTAAATTCTCGATCTAATTCCTCGATATGTAAGCCATTTTAATCAATGGAGTCTATCAAAGTTTTAACCTCTTCTGACAAATCTGTAGGTTCCGTACCAAGAACGTTCTTTAAATGTTCAAATAAACCATCGCTTTCTGCCGCACATCCTGAATGATATTTCGGTCTTATTTTCTTCCAAAATTCTCTCGAATGAGTTTTAGCAACCTTGTGTCCGTTTATATCGCACTTTTGCTGGACGTTTGATTGTATTATATTTATTTCTAGAGTTTATATACAAGTCTCTATTGTGAACGCTAGCGTATCGTGAAATTCTCCCCGTGTTCATTTACATTCGTCGTTGAACTATTCATTTGTTTGATAATTTTGTTATGCGATTTTCACGTTTTATAAATGTCTTACCGAAAACATCATATGCACATGTATGGACAATGTCTTTTATCTTGTTAACGGCATATTTGCAGTTTCGTTATTGTTAATGTTGGTCACTAGATCTAATGTATCGGTTTGTTTTTGTCGCAACTTTTGGATAATCCTCGTTTTTCAATGTGTCAGAATTCCATTTAATTACAGATATTTTCTCAGGTTGACAGTTTGTTTTTGAATATGCCGTTTTTATACTGTAGAATAAAGGAGAATGATCAGAAAACTCATTAAGATCCAGAACTTTTAAATATTGTATCAGTTTATAATATAACTATTTGGAAATGCTAATAAGTAGTCAATAGCACTTCTCCCCTTAGATGTGCAAAATGTGAAGTTCCCAGATTTATCGTTATATAATCGCCCATTGCAAATCGTAAGTCCAGTATTATAACACATTTGTACTAATTTTCTACCGAACAAATTCACAGTGGTATCCATTGAGCATCTTCCGGGAATTGTGAGATCTTCATCGTGCCCTACACTACTAATATATCTATCAAGGTTAATATCATTTAACAATGTATCAATTAATAAACCAAATCTATTGTTAAAGTCTCCGCACTACCTGTGTCTCTATATTCAAAAATAATTTCTTCAATCAGCTCAAAAAAGTCACAATCATTAATATTATAATACTGTGATTTTTTTCATGTGGAATATACACAAAACATATAAAGATATCAGTGTCACAATGAAATAATTTTTTTTAAAGTTTGTGAACAAAACACCCTTTTCAATCTCCTTCAAAACTTTAATACTAATTAAAATATCTGGTTTACAATATAAACAAATTCCACCCTCATTTCTTGTACCAATGTTTTTACACCGTTCAAATGAAGATACGATATCAAAGTTTTCTATATGTACTTTATTACTGTTTCACATAATTCACATAAACATAATAAATCTTTAATCATGTTAACGAAATCATTATCTTCAGCACATGATTATAATCCATGAACGTTCCAACTCAAACATTTGATATCTCTCGATTGTCCCCCGCTCTTGTTCTATGTTGAAACGTATTCTTTCCCAGCCAGGAAAAGTTATCCCGTACAAAATATGCTTTCAGGTCTCTGTCTCCGAGTTCTTTCAGTTTTGGCGACAGCGCTTTTTAAAATTTCACTTGGAAATTGCTCGGAAATACCAAAATCAGTTCCCTTAAACTTTTTGTCTTTTTGTATAACTAACAAAATTTACTACTATTGGTCGAATTTTTTCACCCTCTTTACCTATTTTGTTTGCACTTTTTATTTCAATGTTATCTGTTGTATCTTTTATTTTAAGTTCTTCTTCATGAATTTATGGATTTCTGATACACAATCTTCACCCTCCATCTCAGGCATACTATAGAAAACCAAATCGTTTTTCATTGATTGTAATTGTATGTCAGTTAGCTCCTCGTTTAACTTTACGCTTTCACCTTTCACCTTTTCACGTGTTTGGTCGATTTCAGTTTTAATCTTAACAGATATTTGGTCATTGAATTGTTTAGCATTTTCGGCTAGTGTATTTATTTTGTTTTTCAAGTTCGTTCAATTTGGTATTTTGATTCGCTATTAGTTCATTCATTTTCGATTTATGATGCTCTTTAAGATCACTGATCTCATTTTTATGTTCGTCATAACTGTTACTTATATGTTGTGGAGCTTTCTCTACTTCAGTTACCCTATCTCTAAGGGCCTTGGTGTCTCTTTCAACTTTATTCACTTTGTAGTTAATAGAATTCACAAGAGTCTCTATTTGGTCAAGTTTTTTCAATTGGCTCTCAATATTATCCATTTTATTAAATAGTTCATCCACCCAGGTGGTTTAGGGTTTGAATTGGGAGGAGATGCACGTTGAATTACTGGTTGATACGCCGGGCCTGGGGTTGAATAGTATTGAGGCTGGATTTGCGATATAGCTGATGCATGTGGTGGCGGATTCATATATTGTGAGTTCATAGTATTCATAGGGTTCATATCAATAAGAAACGTTGGTCTTGGATCGTGTATTGAGCATTAGAAGTGTTAAAGTTTTGTTTGTTTACATCGGTCATAATGGGTGCACTTGGTTTGTTTTACATCACTGTCAGTGTCACAGGTTTTTGTTATGTTACTCCTTTTCTTTTTAGATTTCCTAAATTGTCTCCGGTTTAGATTAATTAGATAGTTCAATTTCACACGAGAGGTTTTCACTACTCACATTCTTTCGTTTCCCCCTCATAGTACCTCATTTTACAGTTCATTTTCACTGATGTTTAAAACACCTCCGTCCGCCATGCCGCTTATATCTTTATCATATAAGATGATGTCATTGTCTGATGATTGCTCTAGATTTGTTGTTTGATTGTTTACCTCTGTAACAGTGTTTTCTGAACTGTCATTTTTGTCAAGGAAGTCAATTTATAGACTGAACTTGACTTAGAGATCGTCGGCAACCAAATTACGTAACTAAGGTAGACATTTCAACATATAACTACCAAAATAACAATCCGCGTGTTATTCTCCTTGCAAAGTTTGCATTATAATATCGCTCCGCCGCCGATCATACTCCATGTCAAATATGTGATGTTTACTTTACGTACGACATTGGCGTGTAACGATTTAAGGCTATTTAATATGTATAGAACTGCAAGATTTCAATGATTTTATTATATTAACTATTTTGACACAGAAAGCTGGACTGTTTTGTCAAATTGACCCGAACATTCGCAGGGAGGAAAGCTCAATCGAGATTAGCCAATCTCTCGATCTGACCCTTTTAATGAAGATGTCGGGAGCTTCTAATGACGGATTTTCGGAGCTGCAATGTAACCCTTTTGTGTAGTAAGAATAATAGATTACAGTGGCGGATCCAGCGGAGGGTGCATGGGGTTGGCACCCTTCCTTTTATTGGAAAATTTCATGTTCGATTAATTTGATCCAAGGAATTTAACTTCTGTACATAAAATGCAAGCATTGTGTACATATATGTTGAGTACTACATATACATGTACATAAATAATATAAAATGGTAAATACACATGTACATACATGTAACAAACAAAGAAGAATTTAAAATAAACAGAATTGTTAAATTATTTTGATTTCAAAGCAATGACATAAACAATGTCTCTGTTTTAACAGTAAGGATGAAAGGAGGCCGTGGCATATTCATCACATTCAGTAGGTGATCTTGAACTATCAAAAGGAGGGGTATCCAGTGAAAAAAATAATGTCCTTGGGATGTGAGTGGACACACGAGCCATGACATTACACATACACTTGTACATGTACATGTTCCTAAAATCCAGACTTCCACACCAATCATTTATCGCATACCCTATACCACGCTCATAGACCTATATTGCATATCCTATATCACACCTCTAGACCTGTATCACATACCGTATATCACACGCCTAGACATATCCCATCAACCCTAGACCTATATTGCATTCTTTATCACACCCCTAGAATTTTATTGTCTTCTGTCTATCACATCCCTAGACTGTATCGTACACTCCTAGACCAACATCGCATACCGTATATCACGCCCCTAAACCCATTTCAAGTACCCTATATATCACACCCACAGACATGTATTGCATACCTTATATCACACGTCTAGACCTATAAGACCTATATCGCATTCTCTAAATCACACCCATAGACCTATTTGGCATACCCTATTTCACAACCCTAAACCCATTTGTAGTACCCTTTATTAACCAACTACCCAAAATATGTTAAAATATGTCAAAAACTGACCAATGGATATGAATTCAAACCAGGCATCTATACGTGGCCAATATGGATGAAACCAGGACCAAAACGGCATCATAACTTCCGGTCGTTTGATACCGCCACTTTGAGTTAGAATTGGATTTCATGAATTTTGATCACCAGGACTACAGAAACACAAAAAGGATATTTAAGACTTATAAATGCAAATAAACCTACATTTTCTTGGTAAAACACGAAAAAAAACTGTTCTGTAAATCATCTAATTCAGTTAATAAAATTGTCAATGAATATGTAATTTCATATTGGCCCTGTTATAGGTTTTGGTCAATCATATTGGCCTCGACCAATATGACAGACCTCAGACATATAACAGGGCCAATATGAAATTACATATTTATTAACATATATCACACCCACAGACCTATATTGCATCACACGCCTAGACCTATATCGCATTCTCTATATCACACAGACCAATATGGCATACCTTATATCACACCCCTAGACATTAGACATATATATATATATATATATATAGGTCTGAAAAATTCCCAACGATGTTAGAACTCAAATTTGCGAAGCAAATTTTGGTCGTTCCCTCCGCGGGACTCGAACTCGTACCGCTGTGACATCTATGGCAACACCGCCTGCACGAAGTCCAGCGCCCTAGACCACTCGACCAGCTAGGCTATATAAAAATATAGCTTTCGCTGGCCGGGTCATTCCTCCTCGTAGGATTAATCTAGGGCTGTAACTTAGTACACGATGTATGGTAGTACGGGGCAGTTCATTTTAGATGTTATTATGTAGGATAGAAAATCAAATTAATGATGCATGTCACAACAAATCAATATTATACAAACGTCTCAAAATGTGACGATTCTATTCGCTACACTGCTCCATCAGATCAAATTGATACAGGAAAGATATTTAAACGTATAGAAAGGTCTGAAAAATTCCCAACGATGTTAGAACTGTCAAATTTGCGAAGCAAATTTTGGTCGTTCCCTCCGTGGGACTCGAACTCGTACCGCTGTGACATCTATTGCAACACCGCCTGCACTAAGTCCAGCGCCCTAGACCACTCGACCAGCTAGGCTATATAAAAATATAGCTTTCGCTGACCGGGACATTCCTCCTCGTAGGATTAATCTAGGGCTGTAACTTAGTACACGATGTATGGTAGTACGGGGCAGTTCATTTTAGATTTTATTATGTAGGATAGAGGATCAAATTAATGATGCATGTCACAACAAATCAATATTAGACAAACGTCTCAGAATGTGACGACTCTATTCATATCTATGCATATCATATATCACACCTTGCACAGAACACAATTGAAGTTCATTTTGTATAGATAAAATATAAGAAAGAATGAACATGACATGCAAAAATATGTTTGATGCGCAGAATCAACCCTCGACCTGTATCACCCCGCGGGCCAATGGCCCTTGAGTTGATATAGGAGTCTCCTGTTGATACTGCATGTGATACAGATTTTGGCATGCACTATTCAGTATGGAATTTAAAGAAATAGTAATACCATGTGTATTATATCCATGTAAGTAATAACTGATTATCAATATGGTTCTTTTTAGTACATTGTCAAGATGTACCAGATAGATTTATTTAGAATGCAGATCATAAAGTGAGAAACAAGATTTTCATGACACAAGAAAGACCAGTTATGTTAGAAATTCTGTGGCCATGAAAGTGCATTGAATATATGTTGGATATCAAGGCTGCCAAAAGTAGACCTTTTCTAAGAGCTGATTTTCATGGACATTCTTACATGTACAATATTAATATGCTATGTAAGTGTTGAAGGTATACATTATTATATTTAATCATATACATTGTATGTACACAGGTATTTAAAATTTTCAAAACTGGTGATAGGTATACTGTTTTTATTGCCTGCGTAGAACAGTAGAGTGATATTTCTTAGCATAATTTGCAGTTTACATTTGTATGTCGGTGAACAAGCAAGAAATTTACACTGAAAACTACAAAAATGCATGTGCATGTACTCTAACTATGGTTACTGGCATATACAGCACAGTATCAATTAAAGATTTCACACACGAAATTATTATATTTGTAATATAGTAATACATGTATCTTATTTGTTTTCTACTTTACAATGTGACATTGATTGCTAATAGATAAATCAACATTCAGAGATTGATCCAGAGATTTTGAAATGGGGGTCCAAACATCATTATAAATGAGCAGGTAGCTAAAATCATACATGCAAGAAGCCCTAAAGCAATATCCTTAGCAAGCTTTCCATTTCCTGTATTTAGAAGGTTTTTGGCTGGTGTATGAAATGACTTTTTAACTCATCTTGATGACTTCAAACCACTTTTTTATGATCTATCTGGTTATGAGGGGATGTTGTTTTAACAATGACAGGTGAAAAGTACTCTTACTTACATGTATGTTGCCTGTTATTAATAGTTATTTAAACAAAGATGTGCTCATGAAATACACTGTACATTTTTGTAAATTTTGTTATGTTATTGCAGATAAATTTGAATTATTTTAGAGAAAGATATGTTTTTTTTTCTTAATACAGCTGATAGAGATATTAAAAGAATAAAATCTTAGAACACTGAAATATAGTAGATATATACTATATTAACATTTTTAATGTACATGTAGGACAAAAACTATGAATAAGGACTGAAATATTGTTTGCAAATTGTTCAGTCGACCAGTACTTATCACTTTGGAAATATTGACCAGGTGGTTTAAAAACCAGTAAAAACGTGATACAGTTATATCCACCCAAACTTCACTTTTGCCTGATTTCCACGAAATTATATTTACATGTAACAATATTTCCCAACAATAGGAGGTTTCTCCATATCATATAGTTAAAATACATGTATATTTTCATGAATTTACATTGTAACATTTTGCATACATCAGACACTGTTATGATTTTTTTCCTTGACTTCTTTTCAGTGGTTATCACTTAGACGTTTCACTAGATGAAGTGAGAAGAAAGCAAAAGTAAAGCAGACCATTTCTGTGCTGGGAAACTATTTAAGCATGAAACAAAGTTCATGATTCTCAAGTCTGGTACACGTATGTGTAGCATGAAGCAGCTGTAAATGTATATGTCAACATCTCTTAATAAAAAAGTATAAAAAAAACATTAGCACTTATATATTTGCAAATCACAAGAGTTACTTGAATTGTAATCTTAAACATATTTGTGAAACAATCATGCAGAAAAAAGTGAAAGAAATGAACATACATTATTGAAGGAAGACAGGTATAAAACACTCAGCAAAAAGTGATTCATCATAAAAAAGTGGTACTCATGAGGTATGGGTTCACCAGTTACTTTTTTGTTTTGGAGAGAAAAAGATGTGCATGTGTGATTAAGACATCATATTTCCTGTATTCACCACATGCCATTGACTTTCCAACTTAATTTGAATCTTAAATTGCTCAAATCTATGAACTACAAAGTTGTTTTTAGTTTAATGATCTTTAAACTACATAGTAATTTTTACAACAAGAGTTTTATCCTTGTTTGAACTAAAAAATTCTTAGAGAAAGGTAATCATTTATTGTACATACCATAGCCTAATTTGGACAACAATGACAATGACACATTTTAGTTTTAATTAATTACAAAAAAATTCTACATCAAAGTAAGCACAAGCAAGGAAAAGTTTTTTTGCTCATTTCTCCCTTCAGATTAGGCCTTTATTCAACTCCCTACAGTCTACAGGATTCATTTCTACTTCATGCATCTCCAAACCGAAATTTTAAGGTGTGGGTCCAATCTTACTTTGAAAATTCATCGAATATTGATAGTCAGTGATTCTCAGTGGAGTTCATATTTTGTAAGAAATGCTGATTTAAGTATTAGGAAATTTAAGGACATCAACGTACATGTACAGCCAGGAATACCAAAAGGAATAATACAAAAGAAGACCCCAAAATATATATTGATAAACGGACTGTATAAATATACACTGCGTTAAAACAAATGATTGTTATTTGGTGTTGACTTGAGTGTTTGTGCATATGATTGCACCGTAATCCTGCTTGTTCATCACGGAGGTTTGTAGCTATTGCTGCCTTGATTCTTTCCAGCATGACTCTTGCTAGGACTTTACTTGGAATTGTAGCAGAATTCCTCTCCAGTTTTGGCAGTTGCTCATGTCGCCCTTTTTTGAAGTTAATGAAGTAACCAAAACTCCACTTCTCAGGGATTTTAGCTTGTCGTCAAAGGCAACTAAATAGTGCACAGAACTATGGTGAAGGCTAAGGACATTCTGCTCACATAGCAACTGTGTTGTGTACCCCAGTTGATGGAATGGGGTAACCCTGGCATTTAACATGCTGGGGTTGTCAGGCCATAATACGGAAAATCATAGTGGTGCAACATAATGGGAAAGATGCAATGTTCCTTGGACGTTAAAGGACCCTTCTTTGGTATTCTACCGGAGTAGGAACCATTTGGCTCCGCCGCAGAAGTCTAAATTGCCCAACCCTACCCACCTTTCCCAATTTCAAGTGGCAATAAAAATTTCTTAACCCCATTATCCGTATGTACCGTTCCATTTTTCATTTTAGCATCATTTCATGTTTAGTTTCATCTATTTCATGTTCATTGCCTGGATATGGCTGAAATATTGCTGCTCGGGCGTTAAACCCTAACAATCGATCAATCAATCAAGATGCAGTAGGTGAACTTTTGGTTGATCTTCGAGAACTCAGGTGGAAGAGTAATCAATGGAACCAAGGTTATAGGTGGAGTTTGGTCCGGTCCTGGGGCTTTTCCAGTCCTGATTCTCCAAACAGCATCTGGTATATCTTAATTTAAAAGTGGTCCATCTAGGTTTGTTTTCACATTGCCATCTCTGTCTATCACTGGTTTGGATTTGTTAGTCTTTCTACCTGCCATTTGGCATGTGATGTTGTTCGCAGTCTTGGTGTCATTTCTGGCCATTGCATTCTTTGCTTTTGAAGCGAGCTCGTTGATGTAGATTCTTTTCTCCTGTTTGGTTTTTTCTCTTTACTTCTTTCCTGATGCTTATTTGTTACCTCGTCAACTATTTTTTCTTCAGTCCTGTCTTGACTTGGTCAAGTTGTATTTTAACAGACCTACGCTTCTTAGTTGTCTCGATTGTATCGTCAGGTAATCATATATTGTATTCCTTCTTGGAATGTACATGGTGTTATATGTGGATTTTACTCCCTCCTCCATTGTTTGTTTAATGCACCCCTTCCTTATGCTGTGCTTTCTGCTTCTAATCTGATATTGTCTATTTGCCCTGGCTATCTTGGTCTTAGCCACCACAAGTTTATGATCGGATGCTATATCAGCACCTCGATAAGCTCTAACGTCTGCCATGCTTTAACCATCTCCTGGCGACTGTATACTGTGCTCTATCTAGTTTCTAGTTTTCATCTCTGGGGATACCCACACAGGTTTTTTATATCCTTGTGAGGGAATGTTGTACTTCCTATGACCAGATCGTTTTTGGAACATAAATCTGCAAAGAGTTCTCCATTTTCGTTGAATTGATTGTTACCAATTCCTCCCTGTGTTCTCTTTTCCGACATTCATGTCTAGAGTACCCTGAAGATAGTATGACCGCTCCATCTAACTTCGTCCCAAGGTTGTAGCGCTCCATTTCTCTGGCAGCGTGGGCAGCTTTTCGGGTTTGGTATAATGTCCGCACGTTTCAGCTCGCAATCCTTGAGGTGATCTTCAGGGAGAAAAATTTCATCGAAGGAAAAATAATAGTAAATTAAAATTGAATGTATTTTCCTAATTTCGGAGATTTGATACATCGCATCTACCCAAAATAACTTGAGATAAAGGATACTACAGACACTGTGAAGTCAGCCTTATATATTGACCTACACTTAGAAATCGATGGTAAAGGAAAACTATTGACCAAACTTTCCGACAAACGTGATGACTTTTCATTCAGAATTGTCAACTTTCCTTTCATCTGTGGCAACATCCCTTCGGCTCCTGCGTATGGAGTGTTCATATCACAACTCATACGTTATGCCAGAGCTTGCCGAAGCTACGCAGACTTTTTGTATCGTGCTAGAACTCTAACAAATAGGCTTCTGGAACAGACTTATGTTGCTACAAGATTGAAGTCATCACTACAGAAGTTTTATGGTCGTCATCATGGACCCGTGGATCGTAATGGTGTATCCATCTGCACCATGAAAACTGATTTATTCAACGGGTCATAGTTTTCCTTCCCTCGTTTGTTTATCCCGGACTTGACTTTTTATGAGCAACTCGGCGGGTGTTTCTAGAAAAGCAGAGGACGCTTACCCTACATGCACCTGGTCCATGCTCCCAGTTTTTAGTGGAGTCCGAGTTGCTGATTTAGTTTTGTTACTTTGTATGTATGGTTTTAGTTACTTTATGTTCTTTGTTGTGTATGTCTGTTTTCCGTGTCTGCTCTTTGTCCCTGGATTGCATTCTTTTGATTACCGCTGTAACCTTGGTTCCCTTGATTACTCTTGTAATACATATACACATATCACAAGTATATTTCACGAATGTTGCATTGCCTTCCGATCATATAATTAAATTTAAATTAGTTTCCTAATTAAATGTGTTAAGTAAAAGATACAAATTAAAAGAACGGTATATACAGGTAATGATTTTATCTTAAACAGATAAAAAGTGCTATGAAGTAATATTTAGAGTTAAATGTTCATGAAAGACGTGCATTATTAAGGTTTGACAAGAGTCTGCTTTAGTGGTCGATCAAGTAATTGAGATCATTCAGGGTCACTAATTATATAAGACCAGTACTAGTGCTTTCCTACCAAATAAGAGATTGTGTGTAATGTTGGATAGTATTTTGTTACAAATTCTAATAACTTTTTATTTTTTTTATTGACTTTATATCTGAGAGCCCACGCTCTGCTAGTGGGCAGAACAGGTTGTATATTTTGCAGTCGAGTAGCTTTTTGATGAATAAAATGTTGATATGTATTAGACACACTGGACTACTATTAAGTCTTAAGTGTTGTAAGGTTTCAATTCTGTTCCGTTTGGATTTGCACTTACTCTAAGAAATTTACTGATAAAGAACATATAATTAAATTTGAGTAGTTCAGGTTCTTATAACAATGTTAAATAACATTTGAAGCAGACCAAAAGACCAATTAAAGACAATAAAGCCATCATTTCGGAGCTAATTATGTTGTGCTTGTTTGGGAACTTTTCAACCATAAAGTTAATAAGTTCTTAGGCTTGTATGTCGCATATACCAAGGCTACATACTGTCTCCATTGCACATCATATTAAGAACTAATTCTAATATTAGAAGTAAGTTCTCATTGTTCAAAAGTATAGCACAGTCTTTTTTCACTTCAAATAGACGTTTCAGCCGCCTTAATAACTTCATTACTGAACATGCTAGTTTACATGATTGTCATGTCATAAGTACAAAGGAAATTTGTTGTTATTTATAACCTGTAAAAGTTCCAAACTGTCTCGAACATAACTTCCTTGTTTTTTTAACTATAGGTAGCAAAAATTAGTCAAGAAGTCTACACAAGTAATGCGTTGGAGAACCACAATAGGAAATAATCGGCAGGCCAGGTATTCTGATATGATAGATCTCTGTTGGAGATGAAATTTAAGATTCGTGTATTTTTGTGCACCCTTCTTAATAGTTTAACATACTGGATTAATATAAAACAGAAGTATCTGGATATTGATATCCATTTAGTTGCTCATTATAACACCATGCATGAATTTTGCGACTATAAACCGTAAAATGTTGATATTAAAGACATTTGTTACATATTTCTTCATACATTATTTAACATATTGAATGACAGTTTATGATTCATTCATTATATGTACATGAGATTCCTCTCCTCCCCTTTTCTTTTTGCTATTTTTTTCTTCCTAAACTTTTTTTGATGAAAAACAGAATACAATATTATTTTTTTACCAATTTAGAACTTCATTTATTTTTTTTCTTCCCACAGCAAAAATATTTTAAAAAAAATTACTTCAAAGTGAAATTAATATATATTTTTTTTTTTAAATATCTCGCCCCCCCACCTCAATATAAAAAGGGTCGGTGCCTTAAGACTGTCTCAATGATTGCAAGCTGAAGCGTGGAGACATTATCCGAAACCGGAAAAGATGTCCAGGCTGCAATAGAAATAGAGCGCTACAACCTTGATATTGTGGGACGAAGTTATATAGAAATCATCATGAGCGGTCATACTATCTTCAGGGCAAAACTCTACTGTACTCTGGACCACAAAACGAGGATGGCAACCTTCAAGATGGAGTAGAAATCTCACGAAACATGAAGGCCAAATCATCATTCATCGAATGGAATCCTGTGTGTGAAAAATTTATCGTGGCAAGATTTGTCAAAGATACAAAAAGTAACAGTCATTCAATGCTAAGCTCCTACGAACGTAGCAGAGGAAGAAGACAAAGAAGAGTTTTACAACCAGCTTCAGGCTACCCAAGATTGAACAACACTTGTTAAAAACCAAGGAACGTATGTTCTAGACAGTTCGGAGCTTTTACAGTTTATAAATAACAACAAATTTCCTATGTACAATGACAATTATGTATACTAGCCTGTTCAGTAAAGAACTAATTAAGGCGGCTGAAAACGTCTACTTGAAGTGAAAAAAGACTGTGCTATACTTTTGAACAACGAGAACTTACTTCTAATATTAGTTTTGGTTCTTAGTATGATGTGCAAAGGGGACAGTATGTAGCCTTGGCATATGCGACCTACAATCCCAAGAACTTATTAACTTTATGGTTGAAAAGTTCCTAAACAAGCTTCAAATGTTTTTTAACATTGTTATAAGAACCTGAACTACTTAAATTTAATTACATGTTCTTTAAGTCCTCAGTAAATTTCTTAGAGAAAGTGCAAATCCAAACGGAACAGAGTTGAAACCTTACAACACTTAAGATTTAACAGTAGTCCAGTGTGCCTAATACATATCAACAATTTTATTCATTAAAAAGCTAATCGACTGCAAAATATACAGGCTGGTCTGCCCACTGTGATCTCAGACTTAAAGTCAATAAAAAATAATAAAAAGTTATTAAAAATTGTAACAAAATACTATCCAACATTACACACAATCTCTTATTTGTTAGGAAAACACTAGTACTGGTCTTACATAATTAGTGACCCTGAATTACTTGAACGACTTCTAAAGCAGACTCTTGTCAAACCTTTATAATGCACGTCTTTCGTGAACAGTTAAACTATAAATATTACTTCATAGCACTTTTTATCTGTTTAAGATAAAATCATTCCCTGTATATACCGTTCTTTAAATTTGTATCTTTTACATAACACATTTAATTAGGAAACTAATTAATATTTTCATTATATGATCGGAAGGCAATGCAACATTCGTGAAATATACTTCAGATATGTGTATATGTATTAGAAAATGCATTCGATTTTACTTTATTATAATTTTTCCTTTGATGAAACTTTTTCCCATAAGACCACCTCAAGGATTGCGAGCTGGAACGTGCAGACATTATACCAAACCCGAAAAGCTGCCCACGCTGCCAGAGAAATGGAGCGCTACAACCTTCGGACAAAGTTAGATGGAATCATTTTAAGCGGTCATACTATCTTCAGGGTAACCTCTACTGTACTCTATACCACCAAACGAGGATGGAGTAGGAATCTTCCTCAACAAGCAGGCCAAATCATCACTCATCAAAAATTGAATCCCGTGAGTGAAAGAATTGTCGTGGCAAGATTTATGTCAAAGATATAAAAAGTAACAGTCATTCAATGCTACAGTCCTACCAGAGTAGTAGAGAAAGAAGATAAAGAAAGGTTTTACAACCAGCTCCAAGCTACCCTAGATAGAACGTCTTGATTCTGGACATCTTGATTGTAGTGGGTGACAAGAATGCCAAAGTCAGAAAAGATAACACAGGGAGAGAACTCATCATTGGGAAGGAAGGAGTTGGTAACAATCAATTCAACGAAAATGGAGAACTTTTGCAGATTTATTTTCCAACAAAGATCTAGTCATAGGAAGTACAACATTCCCTCACAAGGATATAAGCAACCTGGGTGGGTATCTCCAGAGATGAAAACTAGAAACCAGATAGAGCACAGTATACAGTCGCAAGGAGATGGATAGAGCATGACAGACGTTGGAGCTTATCGAGGTGCTGATATAGCATCCGATCATCAACTTGTGGTGGTTAAATGTAAGATCAAGATAGTCAGGGCAAATAGACAATATCAGATTAGAAGAAGAAAGCACAGCATGAGAAGGGGCGCAGTAAACAAACAATGGAAGGGAGAGTAAAATCCACATATAACACCATGTACATTCCAAGAAGAAATTGGATTTTCAAAAGAAGAATACAAGATATGGTTATCTGACGATACAATCGAGACAACTAAGAAGCGTAGGTCCGTCAATATACAACTTGACCAAGTCAAGACAGGACTGAAGAAAAAAATAGTTGACGAGGTAACACATAGGCATCAGGAAAGAAGTAAAGAGAAAAGCCAAACAGGATAAAAGAACCTACATCAACGAGCTCACTTCAAAAGCAAAGAATGCAATGGCCAGAAATGACACAAAGACTGCGAACAACATCACATGCAGGTAGAAAGACCAAAAACTCCAAACCAGTGATAGACAAAGATGGCAATGTAAAAACAAACCTAGATGGACCACTTTTAAATTAAGAAGATATACCAGATGCTCTTGATCTACCTCCTGGAGAAGAACTTGATGTCGATATTGGCCCAATCACGAAGGATGAAATCATAAAAGCTCTATGGAGAATCAGGACTGGAAAAGCCCCAGGACCGGACCAGGACCAAACTCCACCTGAGTTCTTGAAGATCAACTAAGAGTTGACCTACTGCATCTTGATTGATTGATCGATTGTTAGGGTTTATCGCCCGAGCAGCAATATTTCAGCTATATCCAGGCAATGAACATGAAATAGATGAAAACTGAACATGAAATGACGCTGAAATGAAAAATGGAAGGGTACACATGGATAATGGGGTCAACAATTTTTTATTGCCACTTGAAATTGGGAGAGGTGGGTAGGGTTGGGCAATTTAGACTTCTGTGGCGGAGCCAAATGGTTCCTACTCCGGTAGAATACCAAAGAAGGTTTCTTTAACGCACAAGGAAAGTGGCATCTTTGCCAACATATTGCACCACTATGATTTTCCGTATTATGGCCTGACAACCCCAGCATGTTAAATGCCAGGGTTACCCCATTCCATCACCTGGGGCACACAACCCAGTTGCTTTGTGGGCAGAATGCCCTTAGCCTCCACCATAGTTCTGTGCACTATTTAGTTGCCTTTGACGACAAGATTAGCGCTGCTACAGGTCTATTCTTTTGACAGCCACCCAGGGCCCTAAAGCATCTTGCATGAGCTATTTGACAACATCTGGGAAACAGTGGAAATTCCTGAGGAGTGGAGTTTTGGTTACTTTATTAAGCTTCCAAAAAGGGCGGCCTGTGCAACTGCTTAAACTGGAGAGGACTTCAGCTATACTTCCAAGTAAAGTCCTAGCAAGAGTTATTCTGGAAAGAATCAAGGCAGCAATAGAAACAAACCTCCGTGATGAGCAAGCAGGATTACGGTGGAGTCGATCATGTAGTAACCAAATTACGTAGTCCATAGAATAGCAATCATCCCTCTACATCAACTTCGTGGACTTCAAAAAGGCCGACATATTTGATAGAAATACACTTTATATGTACTAAGACACTATGGAATCCCTGAAAAATAGTAAAGATTATCCAAGGACACCAAATGCCAAGTCATTCACAATTCCACACTCTCACCATCCTTCAATGTACATACAGCAGTACGCCAAGGTTGTCTCCTTTCACCCCTTATCTTCTCAGTAGCCATAGACTGGATTATGAGAACACTGCTGTCACTACCTAGAGGAACGCAATGGTCACTCACTACAAAGCTAGAAGACCTTGACTTTGCAGATGATGTGAACCTTCTATCCCACCAATTCCAGCACATACAACTGAAGTCATCGGCCTTGTTCGAAACTGCCAAATCAACTGGTCTAGAGAGAAACACCAATAAAACCAAGTCATTCAGAGTTAACACACATAACACAGTAGCCACCATGCTAAATTGTGATTCCATTGAAGACGTTAACAACTTCACCTACCTTGGCACTGCCGTTTCAAAGAATGAATGAAGTTGCCGATGAGGACATCAAGGCGGGACTTGGAAAAGTCAGACAAGCTTTTGTAACCCTAAGGCCAATTTTGAGGAGCAGAAGCAACAGCCTCAAAACAAAACTCAGAATATACGAGACAAATGTCAAATCAGTTCTTTTGTATGGATCGCAGACTTGAAACAGACGAAAAAAACCGAACATGACCAACAGGTCTTCGTAAACAAATGCCTCAGATTCTACAAATCAGACGGCCTGATAAATTACCAGAGCTATGGGAATATACCAACCAAACACCCATTACTGAAACCATCAAGAGACGTAAATGGAGATGGATAGGCCACATACTAAGACGCTCAGATAAGCAACATCACCTCACATCATCGAGAGTGGAATCCGTAAGGCAAAAGAAGAGGTTGACGTGGGTAGATTGGCCATGCATTATTGATTGTGACGTGGGCTGCTTCCATGCACGAGTCTTTTTTTCGTACTATCGCCGGGGAAGCTTCCCAGCCTGCACGAGTGCCATTCTTTCTCATGCTATCGCAGGGGAAGCTTCTTGGACTGCAAGAGTCCCCGACTTTCTCGTGCTTTGTTATATTTTATAAAAAAAAGCAGCTCCTCGTCAAATTCCTGGCTACAGACAAGTCATTGTCTTGCTCAGGCCAAGTAAATTTCATCGAACCCACACCATCAATATGGGATGGTTGGCAGGATTTTATTTTTTACTCCTTACCAAATGTTTGCTATAGCCTAGTTTTAGCTGTTTGATGTATGGACATGTTCTAAATCCATAGCCACATCATTTTCAGATGAGCAACATTATTTTGGTCAACAAGAATTGAAAGATTGGTATGTTATAAGGCCTAAGTACAAGAAACTGACGTGAACAAAAATCCTAATTTTGAAATTCCTGTCCCATTTCTTTTAAATTCACGGGCGGGAGGGAATGCAAATCTACTAATTTATTTTATTTATTCTTAATAAGAATAAAATATCTGATTGAACTGAATCTACTTTTATATGCCCTCCTTTGATATCTATATAAAATTGTCCATTTAATGTTTATCGTAAAAATAAAATCTGCCATATTCCTGAAAAAAAAAAATTCATTTGTTATTGAAAAAAAATAGTTTTAAGAAGAGTAGAAAAAAATTATTTAGCAACATTGAAAATCCCAACCCACCCACCCCCAGTATAAAAATGATCGGTGCCTAAATACAAGAAACTAAGGTGAAAAAAATCCTGATTTTGGAATTCCCGTCCCAGTTTATAAAAAAAATTAGGAGCGGGAGGCGATATAAAAAGTAATCAAGGGAACCAAGGTTATAGCGGTAATCAAAAGAATGTAATCCAGGGACAAAGACCAGACATGGAAAACAGACATACAAAACAAAGAACATAAAGTAACTAAAATCATACATACAAAGTAACAAAAGCAAATGAACAACTCGGACTCCACTAAAAACTGGGAGCCTGGACCAGGTGCACCGGTACGGTAAGCGTCCTCTGCTTTTCTAGAACACCGGCCGAGTTGCTCATAAAAAGTCAAGTCCGGGATAGACAAACGAGGAAAGGAAAACTATGACCCGTTGAATAAATCAGTTTTCATGGTGCAGATGGATACACCATAACGATCCACGAGTTCATGATGACGACCATAAAACTTCTGTAGTGATGACTTCAATCTTGTAGCAACATAACCCTGTTCCAGAAGCCTATTTGTTAGAGTTCTAGCGCGATACAAAAAGTCTTCGTAGTTTCGGCAAGCTCTGGCATAACGTATGTGTTGTGATATGAACACTCCATACGCAGGTTCCGAAGAGATGTTGCCACAGATGAAAGGAAAGTTGACAATTTTGAATGAAAAGTCATCACGTTTGTCGTAAAGTTTGGTCAATAGTTTTCCTTTACAATCGATTTCTACGTATAGGTCAAGATATGAGGCTGACTTCACAGTGTCTGTAAAATCCTTCATCTCAAAATCTTTTGAGTAGATGCGATGCATCAAATCCCCAAAATTAAGATTGTTTAAAGATAATACGTCATCTATATAGCGGAAACTGAGATTGAAGGATCTAGCCAAACGATATTCTTTCTTTCTGATCAGATCAGCTATAAAGTCAGCCTATAAGAGTGAAGGAATAGGTCAGCAAGTAAAGGAGCACAATTTGTTTCCATTGGAATGCCGACCGTTTGTTGAAAGAGTAATCAAGGGAACCAAGGTTATAGCGGTAATCAAAAGAATGTTATCCAGGGACAAAGACCAGACATGGAAAACAGACATACACAACAAAGAACATAAAGTAACTAAAATCATACATACAAAGTAACAAAAGTAAATGAGCAATTCGGACTCAATTAAAAACTGGTAGCATGGACCAGGTGTACCGGTAGGGTAAGCGTCCTCTGCTTTTCTAGAAACACCGGCCGAGTTGCTCATAATAAGTCAAGTCCGGGGTAGACAAACGAGGAATGGAAAACTATGACCCGTTGAATAAATCAGTTTTCATGGTGTTGAAAAACACGTCCACCACACTGAACAAATATGTTGTCGATTAAAAATTCCAGCATTTTGTAAACATCTTCCTCTGTATATTTGGAAGATGATTGGGAATTATTTCTTACAAAGTATGAGGAGTCTCTACCAAGAACTATATATTTGTATCTAGGTGTACCATCTTTTTTGGAAAAACAACGATGTATAATGTTTTAAGTCGGGACTTTAACTGAGTATGGGGAATAGAAGTGTACAGTGTTGAACAATCATAGGTTTTAATGCTATTATATTCAGATAATAGTCTTGAACTGATTGTCTCCAAACGATCTTTCGAATTTTTCAGGATCCACATTAAATTGATACCACTACGGGAGTAACAAGTGTTGTGGTAGGACAGCAGACCCTCTTTGACAGTTGTGAGTATAGAAGTTAAAAGTTTTGAAAGAGGTTTGGTGGTACATTTTGCCTATCAATTAATTTTATTTGGTCTTACCAATATGATAATCAGAGTCTTTACTTTCATATGATCTCCCTTGATATTTATATAATATTTAACATTTATTGTTTATCGTAAATTTGACTAGCAAAAAAAAAACCTGCCATATTCCTGAAAAAAAATTATAATTCAATTGCTACTGAACAAAAAATTTAAGAAGAGCAGAAAAAAATTATTTAGCAACATTGAAAATCCCAGGCCCCCTCGGTATAAAAATGGTCGGTGCCTAATCATTTATTTTTTCAATTCACTAAATACTTTCAAACTTACCGCACATGGGCACTACCGCCACACTTCTGTCCATATGTTGCACGTTTTTTTTTCTATTGAATATAGACAGCCGATTTATGACAGCTTACTTCTAAGCAAATAACTGTGCTCGTATCGTTTGTAGAAAGTGTCTATTTTCAATTAAACCAAGATTTGGCGCGAACACTTATTTTACTCACACGATGGAAGAGTCACGCTGATTGGTTAATATTCCCAATGTAATTCCAAGCCGTGGTATAAAAGGAAAACTGTGCCACGATGATGTAACACTCTACACTTTGACGTACTCCCAAATAGTTAGAGCAGGGAAACGCTCTCGGATCCACGTGGGGTCTGGGAGTACGCCAGAGCGTCAACACAGCAGCCCAGCAGATAGTAGGACATACTCTGATTAAGGACCCGAAGGCTGGGCTCTGTTACCTTCTACTACTAATTGGCATTACTAACAGAATCCCCGTAAGAAGCTGTCGTGCGAGATCCGTAAGGATAGTCAAGACCGCAAAAACCCCCAATCATCATCAATGCTGTAAAAAATTTCAGGCACTTGCCATTGACCGAAAACCTTATGATAAAAACATTTCTTTTGATCTTGGTGATAATACTATAAAATGTGAGGACGAAGTAAAACTTTTGGGAATAACAATAGATTACCAGTTGAAATTTGATACTTATACAGCCAATATTTGCAAAAAAGGTCTCAAAACAATTAAATGTTTAAAAAAGGATAGGGAAACACTTAAATGAACTGGGAAGGTTATCAATTTGCCACTCTTTATTTTATCAAGTTTTAATTATTGTCCTGTCACTTGGCACTTCTGTAGTGAGGCAAATACTGATAAAATGGAATAGAAATCAAGAAAGGACCCTCAAATTCATCTATTATAACGACTATGCTAGCACATATGAGGAACTTTTGTTAAAATCAAAAATGCCATCACTGTAAATACGAAGAATTAGAAATACTGCAGTTGAAACTTTCAAGATAATAAATGGACAGAGCCCAGTATATCTACATGACCTAATTGAAATAAAGTAAAATAAATATAATTTCAGATATCAGAACACAGCAAAACTACTCAGCGTCAGAACATCACAGAACATCAAGATATTGGTTAAACTCCTTTAAATATTTTGCTGCAAAAACCTGGAATGACTTGCCAGACCACTTTCGTAGAGAATCATCTTTTGCTCAATTTAAGAATCTTCTAAACTCATGATCATGGAACGGCAGGTCTACTTTGTACTTTTACATTGTTGACTATTCATAGTGCTGCTCTTTCATTTTAATCCTATTTTACATTTGCTACTACTTGCCTTATTATATATTGACTGATGGTTTATTTATGTTTGCATGAAAAGGACAAGATAGTAGCCATATGTTGTACTTGTGATGTAAATGTTATTTATTGTAGGGCATGTATGTCGATTTTAAAAGCTCCCAGGAGCTTGTGTTGTATTGTTTTAAAATATCGACCTTAAATTAAGCTTTTGTATTGTAATGTATAACTCCACACTTTCCACGGGTTTCTCCAAAGCATGTAATTGATCCAAAACTTCCAAGCGTTTTTCACACTCCAAAATAATTGACACAGCTTTATTACAATAATTTATAAGTTCCTTCAATTCAGTGAGAGCAATAACTGTGGTTAAAAGGACCGAAAGTTTAGCTGTAGTGCAGTTAATGGACGCGGAGATGAAACGGAATTTGAAGGGTATCTTGTGTAATTTAAGTAATCAAAACATGGTAGGGACCTGAAAAGGCCTTTAGCTTATCTGTGTCAGTAATGTGATTGTTTGCTGTAAAAAGGGGTGTTTTTTTCACATTTCATGCCGTATGAGCGGTATTCAGGAGGAGCATTGATCCTTAAAAAAATAAGTATGGGTGTGCCTTCCAACCTTCCCATACATTTATTGATGGAATAGCCCTTACAAAGTACCAATATGAGGAATTTATTTAAGAGAACATTACACCACGAACACTGAAACGTAAAAATATATTGTTTCTCGTTTATCAACTTTCTGTTTTCTGGAACATAGAAATTTTCAATTTATGTATTGACATGTAAAATTTTTGTTGCAAAAATCTTTGCTCACTTAATCAGAATTATTGTTTCAATTTGATATCATATAACACAAGTTGTTAGCAATTAGTGTCGGTATCTAATATAACTCCCTATTGAACGGTAATAAAGAATGAGTTAGGATATACTTAGCTTGACACCCTGTACAACCCATTGTTATTCTAAAAACATTTATTATGTTTTTTCACAAGAGGACAGGCGAATTATGTGCTCGTGGCATTCATTTAGACAAAATGTTGCTTTTTAAATTTCGCAGCGCTCACTCCATGCGTATTGCCCAGGTTTGAGTTTCCTTTTTTGTACACTGTTCTGTTAACATCATTGCCAAGAATCCGAGAATACCTTATACTGAACAGATAAGTTAACTATAAGCTTGAACCCGTACTAGTAGACTTGTTTCTTTCATCTAAATGCTCCGAAAGTACAGTACTTACAAATATATGCTTTGAATTAACATATATATAGCCTTTGTTTAATAATGAGTTTAATTTTAGAAGAACCTGAATGCACTATACAAAGTTCTGTTTTTTAATATAGTGAATTATTCCAAAAGAAATTAAACTTGCAGTATATTCGAAAGAACAACAATTATGGATTAAACGGAATAAATCTGAAATTCTCCTTTTTATTACAGTTCTGTTATTATATAAAAGCCATGACTAAGGTAGTACCTTTATAGGTCACAATAAGTCTTTATTCCGAGCTCGAGTTCGCCAAGGTTTTACTTACAGATTAAGTGTGATACAAATGGGTATCTTTTATACCAATTTTAAGGTTATAGTGGTAGGGTATAAGAATTATTATTCCATGGAAAAAATATTTTTAAAATGTTTTATTTAATAGACAATGATACCAAATGTAAAAACAATTTTAAAAAAAAATTTCAGTAATAATACAAAATATGAGTTGCATCTTAACATCTGACTAAAGTGTCAAACAACAACTTCACCACAACAGTATATGACCCCATTCCACCAGCATATAAAAAAGCTTACTATTGTAAATGTGATACAATGACTACAGGTTTTATAATGAATAGCAGTTATGCTTTGATTTTATTTCATAATTATTGAACGTCAACAAATTAACAGTGACACAAACAAGTTCTCAATATTTTTAGTATTTTATTACAGTTAATGATCACATTTTTAAGGTCTCATATATCTAACTCAATAGGTAATACGCCAACACCAACACCACCTTCATGTGTACACATAGGCTTCAATCCTGTCCATTCATCTTTCTCAGGATCATAGCATTCTACAGTTGTCAATTGCACGATACCATCATAACCACCAATAGCAAACAATTTGCCATAAGTAGCAACCATGGCTACTCTACTTCTTCGAATTTGCAAAGGTTTAACATAAGTCCATTCTTTCTTCACTGGATCATAGCACTCTACACTATTTAAAAACACTGAGCCATCATAACCTCCAGCTACATACAGTTTGCCATTTAATGCTGCAACGCCTAAACGACAACGTTTAGTCAACATGTTTGGGGCATCAGTCCAAGTATTTGTAGATGGATTATAGCATTCTACCTAAAAGTGAATTTAACACTATACTTTATTTCAGGAGTTAACATGTGCGTTATAACAAAATAGTAACAGGTTAGGTATAGAAAAGTTTGTTTGTTTGTCCGAGCAGCAATATTTCAGCTATATTCAGACGATGAACATGAAATTGATGATAAAATGAACATGAAATGATGATGAAATGAAAAAAGGGATGGGACACAAGGACAATGGGGTCGACAAAATTTGATTGCCACTGGAAATAAGGAGAGGTGGGTAGGGTCGGGCAATTTAGCCATCTGTGGCGGAGCCCTATGGTTCCTACTCCGGGAGAATACCACAGTAGGGTTCTTTTACGTGCGAGGAACGTGGCATCTTTCCCAACACGGTGCACCACTATGGTTTGCGGTCAGGTTTTCCGTGTTATACCTGACAGCCCCAACATGTAACACGCCATGGGTACCCCATTCCACCACCTGGGGCACACATCCCAGTTGCTCTGTGGGCAGAGCGCCCTAGCCCCCGGCTAGGGTTCTGAGCACTATTTAGACGCCTTTTACGACAAGCTTAGCGCTGCTGCAGGCCTATTCTTTTAACACTGCACGGGGTGGTATAGAAATGAAATGATTCACACCGCACAGCTTGATATAACTGTAGGGGTCGAACATTGAGTATGGACAAAACATTCAAGCCTGATACAAGTATGAATTAGACTGTAATTAATTCTTTAACAAAACATAACTTCATGACACAGAAAGCATGAAAGAGTTAAAAATAAACTATGAAATTTGCAACCATGCGTTTCCTAGATATGACCATCCTTAAATTATTTGACATGTCAAAGAATGTCTTGAGTGTAACTTTTGCTTATAACTACTGCTAAGTTTTGGGACCCACTGGACCAACCAGACAACATGGGGCAAGAGCATTGATTACTTGTTTAAAGTACTGCTAGAATTTAATGCTATGTTGAAACTAAAATTATACATGAACTGAGTGATATTGGTAAAACATGAATTTGGAATATCTATGAAGCACCCAACAATAATTATCAAGCTTCAAACACATCTATCTATGATGCCTAGACTTATATAAAGTTTCATCAAATGCCAATGAATAGTTTAGGAGCGTTTGACCTGCCTTTAATAGGTGATCATGATGGATCAGGTCATGATCCGTTGTAAAACTTGGGTCACTTCAAAACAGTATAAACTAGACATTGCCCCTAATGGAACTATTACCTCCTGCAGCCTGTTGAACTCTACATACATTTGGGGACCAATGTGGACATACGATTCATATTGGACACAATTTTATGGTGGATGGACAAAGCACTTTTGACACACAATTTGCTGCTATTTCTAAAACACCCAAACAGGAATCAGCACTATTTATTTGTTGAAAACACAATTATAAC
Source organism: Perna viridis (assembly GCA_037379345.1). Taxonomy (NCBI): domain Eukaryota; kingdom Metazoa; phylum Mollusca; class Bivalvia; order Mytilida; family Mytilidae; genus Perna; species Perna viridis. Next base: position 34,549,098 of record CM074517.1, read on the forward strand.
AGAATATGACTAACTCTTGACAATATGCATATCTCTATACTGGTAATCTAACATTCCATTTTCTAAATAATGTCAAAGAATGTCTTGAGTGTAACTTTTGCTTATAACTACTGCTAAGTTTTGGATAGTATGCACATCTCCAGGTGGTTATATTACATCCCACAAAGTTTCATAACAATACTGCAAGCTGCTTAGAAAACAGTTTGGACGGACGGACAGGTTGAAACCTATATACACCCAAACTAGTGAAACCCCCACTTTATATCAGAATACAAGGAAAATAAACAAAGTCCTCAGCACACAGGAAGTTATTCCAAAATTGGATCCCACAATATGGCAATCTACAGAAAGAATGTATTAAAATTTTGATTTGAAAATATTGTTACGAACACACTGAAACACAGATACTTGAACACACCCACAAGAGTAAAACTGTACTTACCCTCTAATAAAGGACTGAATAGCAAATGCATTTTTCCACTGAACTTTACACTGATGCAGTTTTAATAACAATTATTTCCTAACAAAGTAGGTTGAAGAAATCACATGTAAATAAGAAAAACCCTTGATTTCCTTATATGGATAATCTGCAAGTTGAAAGAGTAATCAAAGAAACCAAGATTCTGAAGATTGAATGTTTGATTTTTGAAATGCGCTCAATTAGACATTCACAATGATATATCATATGACCTCCTTCGACAAAGCTGACAATTTGATGCAAAATCAATTCAATAATAAGTACTTATGTCAAATTTGAAATTTTCAAGTTGTAGTTTTGTTGTTTTTTTTTTGGTGATAATTGGTCCTTGGTTTTGTGTCAAACGAATGTAATTGAGTAGATATTTTATTCATTGTGAAAAAAAGTATATTTGTTGTTGGGTTTGAAAAATATACCCCTGCTTAAATATACTAAAACTTCAATAGAAAAAAAAGACCAGATATCTCAAATCTGTAAACAGTATGTTTATTTCCAGAACATGGACAACACATGGACAAAAAAAAAATTCAGAATTATTTGGCCTTGAAAAAAGTTACAAGGTCAACATCACACAATCATGTCAAGATCACAAACATAACTATTTAAAACAATTAAATAATTACAACTTCTGAACGGACAGTGGGACAATTGTCAATTTACTCTCAAAATGTAGAGCTCATCAAGGGGGTAATTTCAAATACTACATGTGTGCACTTATCTCTCTTGCCATTTTCTAAAAATCAAGGCTCAACATTTACAGTAAGAAAACTTTTTTTTCGCTCTGTGACCTTTGACCTTGGATGTAAAAGAAAGGTCATATGGATCAAAGATCATTGGTAAAGGTCCCAGATCACTATGATTACCGGTTCTTGGAAAAAAAATAAGTATAATATTTCAAGGAATGTAACTCCCATAAAGTTTGAAAACAAATTACATGTTTATGTTTATAAAGTTATGTGTTTCCTTGAGTTTGTAATAGTTTACAGATTGATTCTATCGAACACCCCAAATTATTCATGAAAAGCCAAGGGTAGACAAAAGAGGAAAGGAAAACAATGACACCTTGAACAAATAAGTTTTTATGGTGTAGATGGATACACTGTAACAATCCACGAGTTCATGATGACGACCATAAAACTTCTGTAGTGATGACCTCAATGTTGTAGAAACATAACCTTGTCCCAGAAGCCTAATTGTAAGAAGACTAGCGTGATACAAAAAATCTGTGTTGTTACGGTCAGCTTTGGCAATGTATGAGTTGTGTTATGAAATCTCCATATGAAGGTGTTGAAGGGATGTTGCCACAGATAGAAAGAGAGTTGATAACATGGTTTGACATCATCACATTTGTCAAATAGTTTTCAATAGTAAAGAAAGATACAATGAACTATTTAAGAGGAAACTGACTTTTAAAATAGATAATGAAATTTTATCTCAGTCACCTCTTATAGTACATAATGACCTCTTTTTTTGTAAACAAAGTATGATATTATATCTTTAAAATGAACAAGGGAGACCATTTGTAAAAAGCCATTATAAGTTTTTGATATTTGATAACTTCAATAAGGGATGATGAAATCTTTTAAAGGGTTGTCCTATAAAAGTCCTCAACAAGTTCTATAGATGGTCTAAATTTGGTGATAATATCATAAAGAATGAAGAAACACAGCATGTTTAAGTAAATGTTGGGGAAAAAAAAACTTATGAAAAACAATAAGGTCTTTCCCATGTAGGGAAAACCTTAAAAAACTGACAAAACTCAATAATCCATATCACTGAACACTCTATATAACCCCTCTAAATCCATGAAACTTTTTGTGGTATAAACCCAGTACACTAGAATCTGAGTAATATGAATCCTTTTTGGACTTTAAAATTGGTCTGAATAAGATAGATGTTCAGCACCAAGGTTCAAAATAAATTTAAATCAAGGAAATAGATACTTACCATTTACCATATTTTGAAGTGAATCAGTAAAAACATAGGGGTTCTATCCAGGGGACAAGAAGTTATGATAGACACATGGACGAACAGGTTAAAAATATATATATATCCCAGCAACTTCATTACGTGGGGTATAAAGATCAACCAACTACATGTAATACATAATTCATGGTAAAAATGTGTTACATTGACAAAGATGTCAATACAAATGGCAGCACCATACCATTACATAAGTGCAATTTTTTTGTGTTTATTAAAGAGCCATCATTTTGGAATGAGTTAAAAATCAGGTCACATTACATAAATCACCTCAAACCTAAAGTTACCCTTTAAAACTCCTGCTTTAATTAATAAGGTATAAATATATCTCCATTTAAATGCTAGTACTTACAGAATCAAAAATAGACAAACCATCATGTCCACCACATGCATATATATCTCCATTGAGACAAGAAACTCCAGCTGCACTACGATGCTTCAACATACTGGATACCATTGTCCACCTTTTGAAAATAAGTAAAAGCTATCATACAGTTATTTTAAGATTTAAGAATTGACTAATTTATGTTTTGGCTAAAGCAGGTATTTCATGGAGTTCAGGACAAGAATTTAAGACCAGACATGCTGAGTCAAATCTTTATTGTGCTAGCTCACAGAAGGAACAACATGCAGGTAGGCATGTCACCAATCTCTTGACATTATTTTGACTCAGAGCCAACCAGTCATCTCTCTATTCCCTAATTACTGAGTGTTTGAGGATGAAACAGTTTTAATGTCTTTAGTTTGACTCAAACTGACCTCCAGCACTCAAGGCAAGCATTTTAAGGCAGTTTAACATGTTTAAGTATCTTTACTATTGATAAAGATGTGAACACATGTTTAAATTCCAACAAGAATGGTAACAAACATTCAAGCTTTATCATTGCTAAAGCTCTGATTTAGTATTGGGAATAAATAATTGACACAGGATATAAATTTGGGCAGAAATGATGTGGCCCCTAAATCCTGAGCAGTACAAGTCACATACCCTAAAATCAATCCTTGTCTTTTTCTTATTGTATCGCACCTTGTGGTATAATTTCAAAAAGAGCTGATCTACCTGTATACACGTGACTTCCGGTTTACCTGTACAATTCAGTTTTCTATGGCGCTAGAAAGACACCATAACTTAAAACTGAATCATGAACAGGGGTGGCTGGGTGGGTTATTACATATGTCAGGTAGGTATAATTTATTCATAAAATTCTAACTTGTATCCAAATTTGTTAATTTTATATCATAAATTAACCGACCTACCTGACATATGTACTATAGGATTTGTCTTGATTACAAAGCCTACTTATCATAGCTGTGGTATCATGATGAAGTTGTCAGAGACTCTTTTTCAGCTCTGTCTTCTTCCACTGTACACACATCTTTAAAAACCATGTATTTACAACCCACAATAGAAATAATCACTGACTCCTTGTCAATTATTTCTGTTCACAAAACATAAAGAATGTTTTTATCTACAATATCATCACATGTGAATAATGTGATGTGGCCGTTAAAAACCTTTCCCATCCACTAATATACATCTATACATCCTGGCTAGCTCGCCGGGAAAGAATTCATCAAAATACATTCAAATATTCAAAAAGTCAACATTCACGTCCTTCAAATAAAATTTGGTGAATGTTGTTGGCTGACTCCAGTCAGTACTTTCCATAACATTTTTCATTGATGCTCCCGTAAATAATGTCCAGGAAGGACCCACTGATCTAGTAGAGTGTCCTTTAACTTTTCCAATTTCCTTCTTTTTTATCTTATAGGCTCTTTTAATGACTTGAACTATCCACCTTGAAATTGTCTGAGCCGAAACTGATTTGTGTGGTTTATTTACCGCCAAAAATAATTTTGTTTCATCTTGACCATCTTTTTATTTGAATTCCTCTGTTCTCTTCAAATAATAGTAAATAGCTTTTTTAGGGTCTAGCTGTTTATTTTTTTTTTTTGGAATTTTCATGGAAAACTCTATCCTGCTTTAAAAGACCATGTCTAATGAAAGTAATACCCTTCTGCTGAACATTCACCGATTCATTCCCAATTCTCAACGACTGAAGATCTCCACATCTTTGAAATGTAGTAATCGCTATGAGAAAAACAGTTTTCCAAGTTAAATATTTCAGGTTAGATGATTTCAAGGGTTCTTGGTTCCCTTGATTACTCTTTCAAATGGTGGTTGTCTCAGCATATCTAAAACATGAGGTAAATCCCATTCAGGTAACAATTTTCCTACAGGAGGTCTAGAATTATATACACCTTTTAATAATCTAATTATATACTGATGTTGACCTATTGGTGTTTTATCAATGGGAGCTAATACTGATGACAACATAGAGCGGTATCCTGCTATTGTCCTGTATTTCAGACCTTTATCATAAAGATCAGTTGAAAAATTTGCACATGCTTCTAAATATGCCAAATAGGGATCAATTTTCCTTTCAGTACACCAGCTGTGAAATTTTCTGAACTTACTTTTGTAATCCTTCTGTGTTCCAGATCTCCATGACTGTGATAACAACTTTCGAGTGTTTTTAGAAAAGCCTTTTGCTTTGAAATTTCTGTCGATAGTCGCCATCCAGTCAACTGAAACACTTCGGGATTTGGATGAACAATTTTGTTTTTGCCCTGTGTCGTCAGATCTTTTAGAGGTGGTAACTTGAGTGGGGGAGTTACAAGAAGTTGCAATAACTGAGGATACCATGTCTGTCTGGGCCAGAACGGTGCTATCAGTATTAGCTCGTACTTATATTGTTGCATGTGTTGTAGTATTTTTGGCACTAGTGACAGAGGAGGGTATGCAAATGCAAACATTTGTTCCCATGAAATTGACAGTGCATACAGAGCATATGCCTCTGGATCTTTGGTCCAGGAGCAATACACTGGAACTTCCAATTCAATTGGTCTGCAAGTGTATTGTTTACCCCCAAAATATGTGCTGACTTCAGCACTATGTTGTTCTCTAAAGCCAAATTCCACAGATTCCAAGTCTGCTGACACAACTGGGCCGACCTTGTCCCTCTCTGTTTGTTCATGTATTGGACCACTGTTGTATTGTCCGATCTTATCAATACAGATTTGTTTCTCAACTGAGGAAGAAAATGTTTTATTGTCAAAATTACTGCTTCTAATTCTAGATTGTTTATGTGTTGAGTTTTCATCTTGTCTGGCCAAAGCCCCTGAATTGTCTGATTGATCATGTGACCTCCCCATCCCATGAGAGATGCATCCGTTGTGATTGTAAAAGACATTTGAATGGGAGTTAACAATCTTCCCTTCATAGTGTTTGCTGTACACAACCACCAACTGAGATGAATTTTGAGGTCTGGAGTACATGGAACTGTGTAATCCAGATTCATTTTGGATGGACTCCATATCCGAAATAAATGTATTTGTATTGGTCTCATGAACAATCGACCATTCGGGATCAGTTCCACACAAGATGCAATTATTCCCAGTATTGCTAGATATTATCTTGCTGAATTTTGACCCTTCAAAAGTTTTCAAATTTCTATTCTGAGATTTTTTAACCTTTCTTCTGTCGGGTATACTTTCCCTAGATCTAATCTGAACCTTCTGCCTATGTAAATTATATCTTGTGTTGGGACTAGATTGGACTTCTGTTTGTTCATAATAAAACCTAGTCGAATAAGGAGATTTATAATGACCTTTCAATCTTTTATAAGAATATTCCTGACTTGATTTACGGCAAGCCAGTCGTCCAGATATGTTGCTGATCTTATGCATTGTTTCCTTAGATGGGCCGCAATTGCCAAAATTATTTTCGTGAACACTCGAGGTGCACTTGTTGGGCCGAAACACAGAGCTTTGAACTGATATATTTTCTTTTGAAACGAAAATCTCAGATACTTCCTGTGTTTCAGGAAAATTGGAACATGTAAATATGCCTGTTTTAGATCTCAAGTCATTGCCCAATCTCCTTTTTTGACTAAATTTAAAATTTTTGACATTGTGTCCATTTTGAAATGTTGTTTTCGAAGATACCTGTTTAGAGATCGAAGGTTTATCACTGGTCTCATTTCCCCGTTCTTTTTTGGAACCAGAAAAAGTGTACTGTAAAAACTGCATTGCGCTTGATTTTCTGCAACCGGCTCTATGGCATTTTTTCCTAATAAGTTCCACTTCTAAAATGTCTATATTTTTTGCATTTACCACTGTTTGTTTTATACCTAAAAAAAGAGGCTTTTGAATAAATTCCAATTTGTATCCCTCTTTTATTATGGAGAGAATCCATTTGTCTTTTGTTATTTTCTCCATTTCCAGAAGGAAATGAGACAGTTGACCTCCAACTGGTATCTTCGGTAACAACATTATATTTCTCACCTTGTCATTGTTTTTTTCCTCCTTTAAAGGAGCCTCTGCTCTGACTGTTGTCAGACTTCTTTTGCTGACCTTGTCCTTGTGGCTTCTTTCTATCAAAGTCTGAGTTATTTCTTTGTACTCTTGGAATACAAAAAGAACTATTACATGTACCAGATTGCTGATTATCTGTGTTCTTATCTTTGTCAAGCAAAAGTTTCTTAGCACTACTAGCACCATTGTCTGGTTTTTGTTTTCTCTTTCTATCTTTACTTTCAAATTTTGGAAGTAAATCATCAAGAGTTTTTTTTTCTTTTCCTTGTTAGACTTAAGTGTGGACTCAAGCTTGTCACCAAAAACGCTTTGACCTGACAACGGCAAATCGGATATATCTCCGTTGTCTTCTAATGTATACAGAGAAGTATCAGTCATAGCAAGTTGCCTTCTTATGATGTGATGAAAAGCACCCATTCTTCCAATCTGATCAAGACATTTGGTAGTCATAGTAAAAATGTCACGTACTTGCTTAACAGCTTTGTCTAAATTAACAGATTCTTCAGATAATGTTTCAACCAAAGTACCCAAACTTTGCTGCACATACATTTGCATAATAATACCAAGATAAGAGGCCTGCTGTCCACAATAGCCTAATTTCTCTATCATTTTGTATGGTTGTGTAAATAAACTCTTCCCCGACTTGGAAAAAGCTGCTCGTTTACCATGTTTATTAATAAGACATCTTTCAATCATGTCATCTAAAGTAGGAACTTGTAAAAATGTTTCTGTCTCTTCGTCAACAGGAAACAGTTCCTTATTTTCCTCTGCAAATGCGCTAACAGCACTTTTTAAGGCTTTTAAGCATGCCAGCTACCCAATAAGACTTGATTTTGTGAATCATCTAGCTTCATGTCAGTCTTTTTTTCTGACTTAGTTGTTACAGCATCATTGCCAAATAAATCAAATAAGCATTTCTTAGTTTTGTCACTAAGATTTTCATCTATAGACTTAATGTATCATCAGATTCATCTAAATCAGACCTCTCATTTTCACCCACTTGCAGAGAGATTCTATCATCATCACTTTCCACATTTTCAGTGTGGACCTGATCACCCTGTGACTTTCTTTGTGACAAATTCTCATTTAGTGGTCTTTGTGACTGCCTATCTGGAGAAAATCGTCTTTGTGACTGACTTTCTGTTTCTGAAAAAACATGTCTTTGTGACAAATTTTCTGTATCTGGAGACAACCTTTGTGGTTGCACCAACCTAGAGGACATATTATCAAAAAATTTGTCTAATTTATCGTCCATAACTTTATCAAAGTCTGCGAATTTGCTGTTCCATATTTCTTCAAGCAAATCATACTTCGACTTTTTCTGTTTACCGGAACTAGACTTACTAACTGACCTGCATATGTTCTTTGTACTCTCCGCAGTTTTGTCCTCCATATGTGAAGTAGCTGGTGATAATTCACCATCACTGTTGTCCATAACCTTTGGGTCAGACATGACTGAATGTTTAAACATTCACAGAAGTGTAGAAACTATTCGACGAGCTGAAAAGACGTACAAAGTCTTTCGCACTGAGAAAGAAAACTGAATTGTACAGGTAAACCAGAAGTCACTTGTATACAGGTAGATCAGCTGTTTTTGACTTCCGGGACAAGCTAAATACCACAAAGAAAGAAATCCTATAGTACATATGTCAGGTAGGTCGGTTAATTCAAGATATAAAATGATGGATTGTTCTTGATCCCTTTTTCTTTCATAAATGGCTCAATTAAGTCACAACTCCCAAAATTAATACCAGCATTCCTTTTGTTGTATAACACCTTGTGATACAGATTCATTATTACTCAAGTTATTGTCCGGGTATTATGAAAATCCCTGTTTCTGGCCCGTCTTTTGTCCCCTAATTCTTAAATGGTTAAAATAACAACCCCAAAATTCAATCCCAGGCTTCCTATTGTGGTTTGGCACCTTTTGATATAATTTCATACAGATCTAGGCACTTACTATTATGTTACTGAACAGATATCATGAAAATTCCTGTTTCCAGCCCTATAATTCCTAAATGGTTCAAGTCACAACCCCTAAAATAAATCAAAGACCTCCCTTTGTGGTATGGCACCTTACGGTAAAATTTCATAAAGATTTTAATAGTTATACTCAAGTTATTGGTTGGAAGTGCCTATGGACACCATAATACCTTTATACAACAACAAACTTTTTTGCAATTGTATAATAACAAAAACAATATACATATAAGGTCTGGACTAGTTCCTGCCCTTACATTTTTTATTGACTGTCCCGCCTTAATATTTCACGACAAATTCCATCCTCCTGTTTTTTACCTGAAATTATTCTTGAACACACTGCACCCATCCCTCTCAAAAAAATCAACCACAAGAAAAAATTAATTAAAAAAAAAATAAAAAGCTTCCCCAAAGCACAGCATGATGTAACTGCGAGCCAGTAGCACAATACTTTGAAATTCAATTTAAGTACATGAATAAAGATCTGCTCCAAGGTGCACTAATGCATCTCTTTGTACCTCATTTTCAAAAAACTGAAATGCACCAGGTAACAATGCACAAGCTGAGTAGTTACCCCATTTTAGAGAAAGAAATATTTTTACGTAAACTTTCCCTTTAATCAGATGTGAACCTTTTGAGACCTAATTTCTTCTAAAAAAATCCTATGAGATGTAAGTTGTGTTTGCAAGGTCTAAGCATGAAAAGAATTCTTTAAAAATTTACAGCACATCATTATCTTCCTTCATGAACTTCTCTACATAATATGATGGTTAACATTTAAATAAAGATTGAAATGCATCGAACAGTTGAGAGAGGTTGAAATGTAAATTTTTTTGGCATACTTGACCATGACCTTGACCAAAACTTTTCCAAAATCAATAGGTATCTCACTTATCTATCATGTAAGAATATAGTAATGTTTGTTTGAATCAGAGGTAAACTTTCAGAGTTATAATCTGACAACTCCCTTCTTAAAAAAAAAAGAAAAAAGGTTTTTTTATTACTGTGACCTTGACCTTGAGTGATATTTCCCCAAAATTAACAGGGTTTGCACTTACCTAATTCATAACAAAATCACAAGGTTTGATTCGAATCAGATGTAAACCTTTTTTAGGTATCGACCATAAACCTCAATTCTATGGTAAACAGTTTAAGTTTTTTGGCCACTGTGATCTTGCCATACATGAAAGGTCCCCAAAATATACAGAGACCTTATTTACCTGGTATAAAACAATATCCCAAAGTTTGGTTTGAATCAGATGAAATCTTTTTGAATTTTCTTCTGGAAACCTCAATTTAAAAAAAAAGTTTAAAAAGTTTTTTGGAAGCTGTGACCTTGACCTTAAACTAAGGATCATACGGAAACCAATGTTAACGCACACCAACCTGCCCGCCATCACCAAACCAATAGCCAAGTTCAACTTTGTTAAAACTTAGCTAAAAACAGTAATTGATAGGGTTAATTCTGTAAGCATACTTCTTAAACCTCTTGTATATAGGCTGGGATTTTTATATAAACTGAAAAAAAAACTAATTCAAAATCGAACCATGAAAAACAGTCAAATTTTTTGGGCATGGTCCAATTTGGCCCATGCAACTGCAATTTAGAGATAAATGAAATCTGATTTTGATCATATACAAATCATATAGTTACTAGTTCCCTATAAAAAGCTCATCTTTCTATTTTACTCAAATTATTATATTGAAAAAAAAAAGAATGAATGAAATGCTTTGCAGGGCACAGCTTGATATGACAACAGAGGTCAATCCTGAACAGTTGGGCACATTATGGACACAACATTCAAGCTTGATAGAGTTCAGAATTTGGATTGTGATAAAATGTTTGAAAAAGAGTAAGATTCCAATATAGAATGGTACTGTTAAAAAACCTTTAAAATTTTCATTCAAACATTTTCTTCCTTTTACCTGCATTTCCCATATAATTAAAACATTTTTTTTACATGTTGAAACTGAATGTTAATCTTTTATATTGATTTCATGGCTATTAACCTTTTCTACAGTTCATGTGGGATATTCTCCTCACTGACACTGTCAATTAAACAATATCCAACTACAAATCTCGTTTCATTTCACATTTTTTTGAAGCCCGTCAAAAATTAAATTTTCAATTACATTAAAAAATTCTGTTTAAGAAAATAATTTCCTAGATGTACATAAGATTTAAAAAATAGACCCTTTTCATCAATTTGAATTTTCCTGCCAAATTTACTTGGTTAAAATTACTGTTCTTCACTTTCTGTTTATCAATCATAAAATATTGATGAAAGGATTAAAATTCTGACTGATTAAAACAGAACAAGCTTAACATTATATTTTGTACAAACTCAACTTTCTTAAAGCAAATTTAATACTTAACATCTTTCAAGGCAAAAAAGAAGTCCCTCAAATCTTCATTTCATTTAAAATCTAGATCTTAACTTTATTTGTAGCAATGATGGGACATTGTTATGCAGAATTACTGCCAGAAACATATTAACTAATTCTGAAAAAGATATTAATTGATATACAGACTATATTCTGTGTGTTGCTTAGAAGCAGTATGGAAGTTCCTGACAAGACCAGGTGACATAAGGTATTTTTGATCCTGAAGAAAAAAAAACTCAAAAATTAAACAAGAGGTTGCATGCTATGTTGTGCTAAGAATACCCCCCTCAACTTGGAAAGAAAGACACTGAGGCAATCTGTAAACAAGAGTAGATGAGCAAGGAACCTGAAAAGAGGAGACATGGTACACATCATCATGCAGAAGCAACATACCAAATATCTAAGCATTTCCTCATATATAAGCTGAGAAATCTCTTAAAAAAACTTCCATTATGTACCCCCTGAAAAAAAAAAACTATCCGTAAACATGAAGTAGATGAGTGAGGAACCTTCATGAAAAGGGGTGTGTGGGAAATGCTAAGTACAGACTCTCATGATAAGAGTAATGTAGTAGCCATGAAGTCTCTTTGTTATGTTCTTTTGTGTATGATCTTATGAATATATGGGCTTTGTAACCATAAACGATAATAAACGCCACTGAAAATTCTACAACCTATTATCACTGAGTTCCACTACATTTTGTGGTTCTGTGACCCCATACATGTATATATTAGATTGTAAAGTTAGACATATATATAAATTTGCAGATTCATTACTAAGTCAGAGAATCACGCAAAATCTGTGCAAGAAGTTGCCTCAACGCCCAGCAGACTTAACCCAAATACATCTAGTTACATGCCAATGCCCATGTAATTACACGCACAATGTAGATATGAACACTTCAAGGGCAATAGACACAATGCAACAGCAATATTCTATTCCAGCCCCGGAGATGCATACACACACATCAGATCATGTATGTAACTCAAATATGCCCATGAATACTCGCCCATCAGATTACAGAACACATCATGCAACGATCATAGGCTACCGCAACTAGACATACCTTACTTTAATGATGACATTCTCAAATGGCAGACATTTTGGGATCGCTTTGAATCATTAATTCATTTGAATGATACTTTGACACCCATACATTTAAATCTTTTAAATCAAACAATCATCTTGACATAAACTATACATGGGAAAATTACAAGTCTTTCTAAATAAAGGAGAGATAATTGGCAGAAAAATATCAAATAGAAATGAAATGGCAATTCTTTTTTTTTAATAACAAGAAAAAAGTTCAGAGACACCAAATATTTATTTAAATATAAAGGAATGCCAGATTAGTAAATTTTTTTTACCCATTTTTAAGAAGTTCTAGAGAACAGTTTTATAATAGTTAGCAATAAAGGGAAAACACCCTCAATACTATTTAAGTGTCCTTAAATCAGCAAATGTTTATAATAAGTGATTCATGCATATCTTAATTCCAAATATCTTTTGATTGGAAATCCTTCAGTAGACCTCATAGAAACTATATTCAACAATAAGAATGCAAATAAAAGTTAATCACTGGAAATATTAACACTAAAAAGTTTGGTTGTGTTTTGCTATAGAAGAGTGCAGGAATATTACATCATTTATTATATACCTTAACTAGTCAAAATTATTTTATGATATTAACAGATCCAAGGAAATGAATGCAGGCAGAGTTGGTTTTAGGACGTAACAAATGTGTTTGAACAGTTTCATTGATTATCTTAGATATGATGAATAGCCCCTGCTTGATTTTAGACAGACTTGTACTTAAAACTGGACAAAATTATGCCCATGCACTTCACATGGACACAATTGATTTTTTTTTCTTTCAAAACACTTAAAGGACTACACTAAAAACACCTTTGGGTCTGGGAGACAGATATTGCATCTTGACCCTACCTACCCACAACACAAAAGCACTTAAGCACCCCAATAAATAAACACTGTTTATCATGGATTCATATATTGTTTCTTTTAAATTATAATCAAAAGAAGAGTGTTGATCTTGTGTTTGATAAGTGTTTTGTGCACATTTACTGAATGTTATGTGTGCATGAAACCTGAATGTCTAAAAAAGTATAGCAAGTATTTCATTATATTAATTCATTCCTTTTTACAATAACTGTATCATCATTTTTCTAATATTCACTTATCACACACCATTGGACACATAATATTTTTTACTAATGATTATCTTTATATATTTAAAATAATTTATATTCATAATTTGAAGAATTGTCAGTCATCATATAAATTTGATTTTGTTGCACTCTCATTTTAAATAAAATCAAAGTTTATTTTTGGTCTGCAAAAACATATGTCTCCCACATCCCGCAAACAGTTCAGAGCAGCAATGAAAGCTATGCAGGTAAAGAAAGAGTAATCAAGGGAACCAAGGTTACAGCGGTAATCAAAAGAATGTAATCTGGGGACAAAGACCAGACATGGAAAACAGACATACACAACAAAGAACATGAAGTAACTAAAATCATACATACAAAGTAACAAATGCAAATGAGCAACTCGGACTCCACTAAAAACTGGGAGTCTGGACCAGGTGCACAGGTAGAGTAAATGTCCTCTGCTTTTCTAGAAACACCCGTCAAGTTGCTCATAAAAAGTCAAGTCCGGGGTAGACAAACGAGGAAAGAAAAACTATGACCCGTTGAATAAATCAGTTTTCATGGTGCAGATGGATACACCATAACGATCCATGAGTTCATGATGACGACCATAAAACTTCTGTAGTGATGACTTCAATCTTGTAGCAACATAACCCTATTCCAGAAGCCTATTTGTTAAAGTTCTAGCACGATACAAAAAGTCTGCGTAATTTTGGCAAGCTCTGGTAAGCTTGGCATAACGTATCAGTTGTGATATGAACACTCCATACGCAGGTGCTGAAGGGATGTTGCCACAGATGAAAGGAAAGTAGACAATTTTGAATGAAAAGTCATCACGTTTGTCATAAAGTTTGGTCAATAGTTTTCCTTTACCATCAATTTCTAAGATATGAGGCTGACTTCAGTGTCTGTAGTATCCTTTATCTCAAGTTCTTTGGGGTAGATGCGATGTATCAAATCCCCGAAATTAGGACTGTTTAAAGATAATACGTCATCTATATAGCAGAAACTGAGATTAAAGGATCTAGCTAAACGATATTCTTTCTTTCTGATCAGATCAGCTATATAGTCAGCCTCGTAAAAGTGAAGGAAAAGGTCAGCAAGTAAAGGAGCACATTTTGTTCCCATTGGAATGCCGACCGTTTGTTATAAAACATGTCCACCACACTGGACAAATATGTTGTTGATTAAAAATTCCAGCATTTTGTAAACATCTTCCTCGGTATATTTGGAAGATGATTTGGAATTATTTCCAAAGTATGAGGAATCTCTACCAAGAACTATATATTTGTATCTAGGTGTACCATCTTTTTTGGAAAAACAACGATGTATAATGTTTTTAAGTCAGGATTTTAACTGAGTATGGGGAACATACAGTGTTGAGAAATCATAAGTTTTAATGCTACTATATACAGATAATAGTCTTGAAATGATTGTCTCCTAACGACCCTTCAAATTTTTCAGGATCCACATTGAATTGATACCACTACGGGAGTAACAAGTTTTGTGGTAGGACTGTAGACTCTCTTTGACAGTTGTGAGTATAGAACATGTAGAAGTTAAAAGTTTTAAAAGAGGTTTGGTGGTACATTTTGCAGATCCAGCTATGAAACGTTTGTATGGATTCTTGTGGAGTTTAGGAATCCAGTACATAGACGGTAAATCACAATCATCGTCCTTAGTAGAGAGACCAAAAGAGGATAGCACAGATTTAAAGAAATGGTTTCCCAATTTTTATTTTCACCATGAATTTCTATAATTATATTATATCATAATGTAGTTCTTAGATATTGCAAAGGCCCCTTAACAATTATAATATAATACCTGAATAATTTTTTTAATGGTGAAGCCCAGTCAAGGTAATTTATGAGGGTTTTTGGTTAAAACTTCTAATTTCAAAGGGGTATAACTCCTACAAAAATTAGGGGATCAAAAATTCCTGGTAATATGCACAACTACATATGATGTTCTTGCTACATACGAAGTTTTGTAAAAAAATGATTCAGTAGTTTCAGAGGAGTTGCCCTGACAATGTAACTTATGAGGATTTTTGGCCAATTTCTTAGTTCAAAGTGGCATAACTCCTACAAAAATTAGGGGAACAAAATGTCCTGGTAATATGCACAACCACATATAATGTTCTTGATACATACCAAGTTTTGTAAAATTCAGTTCAGTAGTTTCAGAGGAATTGCACTGACAAGGTTATTTATGAGGAATTTTAGCAAATTTCTAAGTTCAAAGGAGCAATACTCCTACAAAAATTAGGGGATCAAATTTCCTGGTAATATGCACAACTAAATATAATGTTCTAGCTACAAACCAAGTTTCATAAAATTTGGTTCTGCAGTTTGAGAGGAGTTGTGCTGATAAGCTGTGACAGACAGACAGACAGACAGACGAACAAGCCCCCCCCCAAAAAATGTCTCCCAAAAGTAGGAGGGAGAGACATAAATATATACATTAAACTATCACCCACATTGACAGTGCCATACTGTTATTTTAGCAGTCAGTACTTAACACTATAAATTTACATTAATGCTTATTTCAAATTAACTTACTTGTTGGTTTCTGGATCATATAATTCAACAGTCCTAAGGGATGACACACCATCATAACCTCCACAAGCATATATGTGTTTACCTAATGAAGCTGCACCATGGGCACTGAAATAAAGTATATACAAATACCTAAGCTAGAAGAAAAAAATGCATTTTTCAAATTGTTTCAGCTGTATACAAATCAGGAGTTATTCTTTTTAATCTGATAAATATAACAGTTATCATGTAAATTCCAAAGCTTGAATAATAAATTTGTTTTTTTTTTACCAAATACACAAATACACCTGCGTAATCAAGCCAAAAGGTGTTATGGGTACACAAGCCATGTTAAAAATTGTGAAAACAAACATTTTCATCCACAGGCCAAAACCATACTAAGGAGATTTTATGAATTGGTATTTTACTGGTCTGTAAGTGGAATTTTTGCAGTTCCACCAGCATTTTCAACTACCTTGGGATTCTGACAACTGGTATTTTAAGGACTCATGTTCTTAATTAAAAAAAAAAGAAAAAAAAACAGACCTGCGTTTACATTGCATTTTCTGCAAAGGCTTCCACACTCTGCAACTAGGTTTGAATACCTCTACAGTGTCTAGCCTGTCATCTCCATCATAGCCCCCTATTGCATATATACAATCTAAATATTGAAAAAAAAATCATAATTAGTGTTTGAAATGTGAAATGGATAATATTCTCTATAAAAATGCACTATTTGAATAGGCTAAAGATAATAACATAGACACATGCACTAATGATAGGAAAAAAAGAAGAATACCCAATTTTCCCTAAATTTCCCAATACCTCACATGTAAAAATTCCCAGTCATTTGGAAAAACAGGAAGTAGATGACCTCAAAAACTGGAAAGGGGAAACATGGTACAAGTCATCATGCATAAGCCATATACCAAATATCTAATCATTCCCTCAAGAAGAAGCCATGAAATCTGTGATGGAAATATTTGTTAGGAAAGGAATGACAGACAGCTATATTTCCCTTTCAAGCGGCGGTTATAATAGGAAGTTACATATAGCTGTAATCTGTATATAGAAATATCTTAAAAGCTTATATATGACACCTTGTAGTAAAATTCATATAAGATCCATTCACTTTTAAATTGTTGCATGAACAGAAGAAAAACGCTTGTTTCTGGTCCCTAATTCCAAAACGATTCAAGTCTTAAGCCCAAAATCACTCCTAGCCTTCCTTTGATGGTATGGCACCTTGTAATACAATTTCAAAACAATTCATTTCCTCTAAGTTAAGTTATTGTCTTGACATCAGACAAATGCATGTTTTTGGTTCCCATTTTTAAACGAATGCAAACAATTTACGGTCATACATTTGTATATTGGTTTGTCATTGTTCATAGACACTTGGTTTTCGTGCGATTTACTTGAGTATTAGTTGGTTGATCTTTATAAAGGTTAATAAAAAGGGATCAAACCACAAAAGGAAGGTCGGTATTGATTTTTGGGGGTTATAGCCCAACTGTTTTAGAAAAAGGGGCTTAAAACAAGCACTTCACTATAAAACTGCAGTAAAAGAATGGTAATGTCAATGATATTGTTTCACAATATTCCATATCACAATGGTCCGACTCAAATTGATTTTTGGGGTACTACTTGAACTTTTAGAAATTAGAGACCAAAAAGGGGCCAGAAACATGCTTTTTCCTGATGTCAAGACAATAACTTAATTTTGAGAATTTTCTTTGTATTGGATTCCATATTATAACCCCTGCCTTCAATTGTCAAACAGATTTCAGATATCTCTTATAATGGGTCAAATGGACTTTAAACACTCCCAACAAAAAATAGACATTCTTATTTTTGGTCCAATTTCTAAATATTTTTCTTTGATTCCACGAAATATCCCGGCATTTTTCAATCAGATTCCAGATATCTCTTTCAGCTTTCAAGTTATACAAAAATGTAAGAGGTCAAAGTGGCCACAGCAGAAAATTTCTGATATTTTCTGATTTTGAAATTTTTTAATTGAATTAAGTATTGTGCTATATTGTGTCCATACCAGTTGTTGTGTCCATAATGCATTTAAGTCCCTATGCCTAAATGTATCAAAACTAATATAGTGTCAACACTTGCCCAAACAGTTCAGGGTTTGAACACTGTGGTTGTATCATGCTGGGCTCTGCAAAGCTCTTTCTTAACCCCTAATTTTCCAGAAAACAATACCATAGGACATTCCTATGCTTTTACTAGGGTAATGTAATTCTATGAAATACTTGTTTTTGGCCCCTTTTTTGCACCTAATTCTGACACATTTGGGGGCCATAACCCCAACATCAATACCAACCTTCCTTTTGTGGTTGGGAACCTTGTTATAAAACATTATGAAGATCAACCAACTAATAATCAAGTTTTTGCACGAAAAACAATATGTGTCTATGAATGACGATGACAAGGAAGATGACATGGACAACAGCGACATACCATTATAAAACCGTAAGCACTTTGTGGTCATAAAATAAAAATCTATGCAGAACATAGCTTGATACTACTGCAGAGATTGAACCCTGAACAGCTGTATCAAGTAAGGACATACCACTCAAACTTGATCATATTGATATAGCTTTGATTCCTATTACACAAGATAAGAATTTGACAAGTTTCAAATTACCTGTAGTCACTTTTTGGCCCCTTATTCTTAAGTGGTTCCAGTCAAAATCTCAAAAATCAATCCAAAACCTTCCTATTGGGGTAATCGTGGCAATTGTGATTCAATTTCAAAGTGATTCATTCACTTTCACTCCAGTTATTACCCAGAAATAAAAAAAGGCTTGTTTCTGGCTCCTTTGTGGTTTGGGAACTTGTTATAAAATTTTATAAAGATCAACCAATCAATATTCAAGTCATGGGATGAAACCAAAGGGTCAATGGAAACTGACAACACAGATGACAGTGGAATACCATTATATGGTCGCAAGCTTTTTTTGGATGGAAGAAACACAGGCAGGGATTTTAATGAGAAATCTAGAAATTTTCAAAATCAGACCAAACAAAAAAGTATATTTTTTTAGGATGTTGACCATATAAGCTCTTTAAAACTCAAAACCGCAAAGGATACCATATTTTGGTGTGTATTATGCGCACATTTTTACATAGAAATTATTTCCAGAATATGGGGGCGTATTATACATCAATACATAAGAATTTGCCACGAATTTAAAGATTTTGGTACATGAAAAAACATTGCGTAATGTTAACAAACAAACTGGAAGTGAAATGTTACATACCGGAAGAAATTTTATCCAATCATCAAATACATTTTTAAGGATTAAATTTTTAGTGATATTTTCTTCAATCATGTTCAAATGACTTAAAACTGCATTAGCTGCCATATTTGTTCAGTTTTGATTCTACTGAATTTTGCTGATTCAATGAATTAAGTTTGTAGAAATGCAATTAATGTTGATAATACCTACATAATACTGTGAAAACAACATTTTTTTAGTCAGAGAAGGTGGATAGGTCTGATCTAATTATTTTTCGCCATTACTTCCGAAGATTGCCGACAGGACATTCACCAGGGTTAAAAATACTTTAACCTTGGTAAAAAAATAATAACGGATACACAGTTAAGCATGTTTTCATTTTATTCATCTATTTCTTGATTAGTTCTCAAATAAATACTGACCATATTTGAGCCGCATTATATCACAATACGTAAATTTCAAAAGGATCCTTGTGATTTATTCAAACTTTTTTCTTTTACAGCTTGAGTCCGTCGGTCTTCCTTGCCATTGAATAACCACTTTCACTTTGCAATCAGATTTGTTATTAAAGAAGCGACCCTTACAGCACATGCACGGATTAAGGTCACCAGAAGTCACATGCATTAGAACTTATCTAGGTCGATTTTTCGTCTTGCAAGACAATAAATATATAGACACCTATTTTATGTATTTAATGCAATTTATTTGTGGGTATCAAATGAAATTGTACAAGAAAAGTACAATTTAGTAGACATAATTCAAAGTTAAGATAATTTAAAAGAAACAAAAATTTAAGTTTGTTTGTTTGTTTGTTGGAGTTTAACGTCCAAGCAGCAATATTTCAGCTATATTCAGACGATGAACATAAAATTGATGATAAAATGAACATGAAATGATGATGAAATGAAAAAGGGATGGGACACAAGGACAATGGAGTCGACAAATTTTGATTGCCACTGGAAATAGGGAGAGATGAAAACAACAGCTAATGCAGCTTTAATAAAATGTTTCAAACAAGGGTTTACAATATTTCCTTCTTATAAAGCATGGTTAGAAATTAATATGAAACAATTAAAAACCAAAAAGTAACTAATTCCCTTTTTGTCAAACCCTCTTTATCAAATGCTTTTACAGCTGCAAAGGATTACTCTGATACTTATTTTTTTTGTTTCTTACAGTTTTCTTTCTTAAAAGTATGTTTTTAAATGAAAAATTGTGAAATTTGAGTAATAACCGGAAGTGTCCGATTTTCCCGACTTTTGTTTTTTAAGCCATTTCATACATCCTGTGTCAATTTTATCATGCTTCCAAATTAAAATTATGCAATTTATGTAGCTACTGATGTTTACATGATGTTTTAGTCTGCATAGAAGTTTCTTTCCTTCACATTTTCAAAGGAAATACTGCATCAAGGTAAAAAAATTGACCGACCAAGTGCAAAATATTAATTTTTTTTGTCTTACAAAATTTTACTACACCCTAAGTCCAAAAAACTTTTTTTCACTTATTTAGACCTTCAAAATTGCACTGCACACATTACATAAATGCGCACTATACACACCAAAATATGGTATCTTAAATTTGATTGAAAAATGTAGGAAGAGACCATCATTAGGAATCTAATAAATACTTTTTTCAAAGATTGGACTTTAATTACATCAGTAGATTTTTTTTGGGTGTGACTCCTTTAGTTCTTTAACATCTGAACACCATATGAGATGTCTGAAATCTGACTGAAAAATGCAGGTCAGGATTTTTCTGAAGAATCTATTAAACACAAATTTTCAAATCAGATCAAAAATAAAAAAGAAGATTTTTGGAGGCATGGCACAATTGAGTAACCCTTTAACTAAAACCTTACAGATAAGTCTATGCTGTAAAATCTTTTATAAAAAGAATTTCAAAAAGATCACACTAACATCTGATTCTTCCAAATTGATTTTTTTCTATTAATTCTAATGGCAACACCTATTTTACCCTTTTTATCCCCATATTTTCAAAGAGGGTGGGGCAAAAACCTCCAAGATCAATTGGGCCCTCCATCATGTCCATATAAATAACGTGTTAAATTTCAATTACATCTGATAAGCTTTACAATCTGATTAAGATCAGCTGTTGGGATACGCTACATTGCCTTAAGCTCTCTTTTGCGGTCGTTATAAAAAATACTTAAGTGCCTAAAATGGGGGATATCAAAAAGGGCAAAATCCATCGGCAAAACAGGCTTGAGAACATGTGACCTTCAGTATAATATTTAAAATTACCATTAAGAACTGCTACTCCAACTCTACTCCTGACTGTTGTCATTGGTTCTACCACTGTCCATCTATTTACAATAGGATCAAAACATTCAACTAAATTCACTGAATCACCTTAAATAAAAAGATTAAAATAAAGCTATATTTTCCTCATCTTTCCATTTTGTACTTTTCGAAACAAAACCTACAGACCACATTCATTATGGAGCCTTACACAGCTTGCTTTATGGTATGGGTTTTGCCAATCATTAAAGACCATGTAGTAACCTCTTAAAGTTTAATCATTTGTTAGGATATGACTGATCAAATTTGTCTCCAAAGTCTGGGTGAATTGTATTTTCTGTCAGTCTTCACTTTAAGTAAAAGTTAAACCTAACAAGTGTGGAGATATATGCAAAAATCTACTGTCTGACCCTTATGTTCTATTTTTAGTAATGGCGGCCATATTTTCTAACTGATCAAAAATCCAAACAGTCATTTTGTGCAGGATACTTTAAGAAACAATCATCTTAAGTTTCATCCAAATCCATTCTGTAGTTTCAGAAGAGAAGATGTTTGAAGAAATTGTTAAAGATGATGACAATGACGGACTCCAAGTGATTGTAATAGCCCACATGGCGTATGGCCAGATGAGCTAAAAATCCTTATCTTATGAAATATTTCTATAGAGAATTCATTTGTTCAACCTTGGAAAACACTTTTGCCATAGGTTTTCTTCCGTTTCTTCAGTTCAGAAAAAAATGGATCAAACACCAAAACATTGTCATTTTTTGTGTTTTATTTTGTACATGTACTTATTTGCTGGATCTGAGGCTCACCATGGGTAAGACAGGATCCAAAGTACATTTTTTCCTAAGCTTGTACCATGTAAAGGCAATTGAAGACAAATAAGATTCATTATATAAGTAAGTGGAAGGTCAGGGGTTCCTAGAATGGTCAATTATGTGAAAAACTTAGTATTTTTTTTATCAAATTTTGGCCACAGATTCAGCAACAGATTCACTGACTCAATAAAAGTTACCAGGGAGTCTCATTTTAAAGCACATTAACTCTGCTTGCAAATAAAAACAAATTGTGTTTTCCTTAGCTGAAAATAATATTGCCAGAACCCAGAAATTAGTTAACAGTCCAAGACTGTATATTAATGCATGTAGCATGGTAAAGGTTAAAGTAACAAGAATAGGTATGGTGAATATGTCAAAAATGACAATAACCCCACCGGGATGAAAATGTCAGCCCAGGCCCACCCATTGGTCTTTGATGAACAATGTCAGAGGAAACCCTTACAACAAGGCAAGTAGCAGCTGGCCCAAAAACATTATTATACACAGGTACAGCAAAAGAGTTGCTCCTGTATACTGAAGTGAAAAATAAATTAAGGGTGAAAATGAAACAAGACATACAAAGGCTAGAAATTTGTGACTTCAGACGGCGCAAAAAATATGGCAGGTTAAAGTACTTTGGCAAGGAAACATCCTATCTGGGTAGTTGAAATCAGTAAGACTGTCCCAAATTGATTTGTTTAGGTGGAAATAATTAGGCAAAAAGGAATGACAAATTCTAAACTTAATTAATTTATCATGATAAAGTTAGATCAGATGTTAATATTCATAACTACTAGCACTTGTTCATGATTAAATTCTCCTTAAAGATGATATTAAGACTCAAAATGGCAGTAAATTAACAAAAATTTTAGATGCATGCAAGTTAATTCCATTAATACTTGCAATTGAGTTGGTTAATAAAAATTGCAGATGGTAAATTTTAATGAATAACTTCTATCACCCAAGTGGCAAATCATGAAAATAAAACCAAGATTTTGCTTCCAGTAACAGTACTTTAATCATGAAAATGAATGCACACAAATTTCTGAATTTTAAACCTAACATTACGATGAATCTATGTGTACATATGATGGGAGAACTTCATACAGCTATGACAATGACATGAACACTAAATAAATAGAAAAAACCTGAAGATGTGAGTCCTCCAATGGCATATATAATTCCAGGAATATCAGAACAGCATCTTGGTCGTGTTTTAAATGTCTGTAGAAGACTACGTCTTTCAGGCATGAGATGGTAATCTCTTGCTTCATCTAAAAGGTCTCTAAAAGAAAAAAAATACCAACCACGATAAATAAGGCAGGCAAATATTTCCCTATTAAGATGAGTATGATGTGTATTCATTTGATATATCTCCTATTTGATTGTGACTTCCTTATTAACCACTGACAATGAACAAAGATGGATCATTAAAAACCTTTACACAGAACCACTGTATTGCAGACTACCATGTTCATGTTTTTCTAAATCTGATAGCATTGTGTATAACAGCATATGCAAATTATATTTTGGAACATGAAACCTTTCTTTATCAAATTTCAAAGTAATTGCAGGATGAAATATGCACATACAACATGGACATGGATGTCCATACCATCCCTAAAATAATAAAGAGCTGCAATGTGACAAATGATATGATAGTCAGCAGACATACCAAACATAAAGTGATTATAAGTCCCTATAACATTAAGTAATTATAAGTCCCGATATCTTATATTTAGATTAACATATAACATTTTTGTATATACATTATAAGTGCTTGTTTAAACCCTATACCATCTACCCAGTACGGCATACCCTATATCACACCTATAGATCTATATTGCATACATTATATCACACCTCTAGACCTATATTGCATACCTTATACCCAACCCTTCACAGACTATACTTGAAGTACGGTTAAAATACATGATATAATAAACATAACATTTTAAAATCTGTATCACATGCTGTATCAACCCTGGACCTATATCATCCTACAGGAAGGTGGCCCTTGGGGTGATATAGGAATAGGGTTGATACAGCACGCGATACAGGTTTCGACATGTAATATTCAGTATATATTATTAATTTTAGAACAATATTGGCTAGACCTACAAAGCCATTAACACTTGGAGCAAGAATGCAAGAATTATCATAAGTCTTTATGTTTTCTCATTTGTAATTGATTTAAGTCTCCAAACTCATAAGTAAATCTTTCAACACTTTTTGATTAATTTTCAGTTGTATTTTAGGCCAACGAGAGCCTTTATCATGTTTATCTTCCTTCTCCTTTATTATTATATAGAGAGTTTTACTGAACCTAAGTGGATGTAACATATACTACATACATTGCAGTTATAAATCAACCTTATTGTACACAGAGACTACAATATGAATCTGTTCATTTACCTGCATTTTAAAGAATTTTTGACGAGTTCTTCAGTAGCTACTTTATCAGAGAGGTATTGTGGTGTCAGTAAAGGTAATCTGACCTTGACCATTAAACCAGGTAATTCCTTGCTCCTTTCTTCAACATCTTTCTTTATCCAGTTGATGACTGCTTCAAAAACCTAATTTGATTCATAAATAAACTGAAGTTATCTGTGAGCTACTACAGTAAAACCTGTCTAAACCAAAACAGAATTTGTTTGGTTTAAGAAGGATTTTGGATTATACAGGTTCGAAATGTAATGAAATTGGATAAAATGAAGAGACTTCAGAAAGAATCTGGTTAAGAAAGGTTTCCAGTTTATTCTAAGTTCACTTTAGTGAAAAATTGCACTTAGTCCTTCAACAGGCTGACAAGTTGGCTGACAAGTAAGCAGTAGTTCCAGAGCCGAGATAGTCCACTGGGCACCCTGCCATTCATCAACTTTATGATGTTTTCCACGTTACCCTATGTAACCCCCATTTATAAATCAATTTATAATCAAATGACATCTGATAACATTCTCCAATTCTCCAAATATATATGTACGTCACTGTACAATCAGTAAAATGCTTGTTCTAAACCTTTTGGTCTCTATTCTTTCACAGTTCAACTCCAAAGAATTCAATCCCTGTCTTCCTTTTGTAGTATGACAATTAGATCAATTCACTTTTACTCAAGTTATTGTCTTGACATCAGAAAAATGCTTTTTTCTGGCCCCTTTTGACCCTCAATTCTTTTATGATTCAAGTCACATTCCCAAAATTAATCACAGCCTTCTCTTTGTGGTATGCCCCCTGTGGTACAATTTTATAAAGACCATTACTCTTATACTCAAGTTACTGACAACAACAAGAACAGCATGATACAATACTAAGACCACATATTTTTATGCAGCCAATTTTCTCTCATACTCAAGTTACAGTCCAAAAATCAAATGCCCATGAACAACAAAAACAAAGCCCTATGCTAACAATATTACCATAACATTTCTACATATAATAAGACTTTAAACTTTTTGTGGTTGCATAAAAGCATGTGTAATCATACCCATTTACTGTAATCCAAACCAGATGCTGCACACTATGTTGAGTTAAGAATAACTCAATTCAACCAGTTCTATCAAACTTAGTAGTACTGGTCACAAGAAATATACTTGAAAAACTGTGAACATTGTCTCACTAATTTAACTTGATGCTCAACTCCCCCATTTGATAACATGCATCTTTTGACCTCCATATTGATTTGGATCAAAATCAAAAATAGAAGGTGCACAATGGGAATATGTAATAAAACTTTTGTGAAAGTTTCATTTAATTCCATTAAATGATGTAGGAGGAGTAATGGATAAGAGATGGCCCCCCTCAGTAATTGAAGGAAGGAAGTAGACAGACAGACAGACACCCCTAGCATTATATACCCCCAATTTTGCCAGTGAGGGGTATAATAAGTGAGGAACCTGGAATGGGGAGATGACATGGTTCAAGTCATCATGCAAATGGTACCAAATATCTGAGCATAAAGAAATATCTAAGTATAATATATGGGAAAACAAAATATGTTATATATTTTATGCAAAAAATGGAGCATATACTAGCATATTTTTCAGATTTAACAAACCTGTTCTTCAGATTCAGTATTGAGTTCATCACGTGATATAATGTCTACAATATCAGTAGAAGAAAGGCAAGCAAACTCCTCTGACTTCATCACATCTTTAAAATGTTTCTGTAAATATTTGTTAGTAGCTTCAACCAGGCTGTTACACATATACTGGTCTGCAAAATTTCTCACTCCAAGGACATTGTTTGGATGTAGTCTAAAATATGTAAATATTTAATGGATAAAGTAGCATAACTTTTTTGAACGGTAATAAAATAGAAACATATGCATTATATGATCATAAGAACAAAAGAACATGTAAATTAAAAAAAAAACATAAATCTGAAAAACAGTCAGTCAAGCATTTTAAATGAAATGCTTTAAAGGGCACAGCTTGATACGACTGCAGTAGTTGAGCCCTGTACAGATGGGGCAAATATGGACAAAACATTCAAGCTTAATACAGTTTCGAGTTTTGATTGTGATTAAATGTTTGACACAGAATAAAATTCTGACAGAGAATGAATCTGCTCATAGAACTTTAAAACTTCCATTTAAACCGTTCCTTAATTTCATCCGATATCATAGATGCTA
Organism: Perna viridis; assembly: GCA_037379345.1. Taxonomy (NCBI): domain Eukaryota; kingdom Metazoa; phylum Mollusca; class Bivalvia; order Mytilida; family Mytilidae; genus Perna; species Perna viridis. The sequence goes on from CM074517.1 coordinate 34,575,975, forward strand.
ACCCCTTTTTAATACACAATCAGTAAAAAGAATAGAGATGTCTGTAATTCAACACTTTTGTCAGTAATCATCATAAAAATTGAAAATGACATCTCGAATTTGTATTGGATAAAAAAGTATTTCATTCACTATAATAAACAATAAGATTTATCTTAACTGAGATGGATAGCATTCATGAAACCTGAACAAACATGATCCCAATCCCCATTGTGCTTATTTCAATAGGCTCTACGAAACTTCTAAACAATCAGAATATTTTTTCTACACCAGGAACTGCTTGGACTAGAAATGATTGGTAATCTGTAAATAATTGCCTCTTGACCGTAGACCATATATTCTACACGAAATTTGTAAAAACTTGCTGACAAATTGTAAAAGTTGGCATCTATGTGATATGCATAACTGAAAAATTAAACATGTCAAAGAATATCCGTAGTTTCATTTATGTGAGACCACACAGATGAATGTCTTTGATATTATATCAGTGAACAACTGACAGTGGCTACTAAAAATACTACGAGCAAGCTCCCAAAGAGAACCCCTAGTTTCAAATGGAGCTGGCTTTTAAGCTCAATTATCTCCCTTTGGAATCATTCGACAGTAAAAATGTTCCTTCATAGACATTTACAAATGATGCCCAACCTATCCATATAATTTTATGAAAATCCCTATGGCGATTTAGGAGAAGTTGCACTGATAAGAAATGTGGACAGATGGATGGACGGACAAGACAGAAAGACAGATGGAGTGATTCCTATATATCCCTCTATCTGCCTAACTTTGTTTGCAAGGGGTATTATAAAGTAATTAAATAAACAAATTTGTTTAACTTTACATTTTCTTTCTAAGTATTCCTTAGGTTTTGACATAAAATATATAACACTTTGAAAAATTTTCAATTTCATAAGAGGTGAGCTAATTCCCCTGATTTCACCTATGAAAATATAGCTAGTAATAAAATGTGAATAATATATGTTAGTCCTCAATAACTACATTGTATTACACTAAACCTTTCTTTTTATATAAATGTTAGTTACTCAGCTGGTTGTAGAAATAGAATAATCATAAAATTTCTCTTCACATAGTATGCAATAATTATATTTTAGTATAATATTTCTATTTTATTTTAATGAACCTTTTTAATATGTTACTATGTGCATGATGTGCCTTCCTTAATTCACCTCAAATGATAAACATTTTTAAAATCAATTAACAGTTAATATGCAACTATATTGAGTAAAACCTGAAAAAAGAACAATTTGTGTGTTCTGCAATTTCAACCAAATATTTTTACCTTATCTCAAAGACAAATTTTATAATGTAATTAACACACACTACTGATACATGTTTCAATTCCAACAAGTATGAACTCATCATTCATGCTTAACATGCAGCCTCGTGCAGGTCCGGGTGTCAAAAGAATAGGCCTGCAGTAGCGCTAAGCTTGTCGTAAAAGGCGACTAAATAGTGCTCAGAAACCTAGCCGGGGGCTAGGCGCTCTACCCACAGAGCAACTGGGATGTGTGCCCCAGGTGGTGGAATGGGGTACCCCTGGCATGTTACATGCTGGGGTTGTCAGGCTATAATACAGAAAACCGGACCGCAAACCATAGTGGTGCACCGTGTTGGGAAAGATGCCACGTTCCTCGCACGTTAAAGAACACTGCTGTGGTATTCGGTAGGAGTAGGAACCACTGCGCTCCGCCACAGGAGGCTAAATTGCCCGACCTTACCCATCCCTCCCTTTTTCTAGTGGCAATCAAAATTTGTGGACCCTACTGTCCTTGTGTCCCATCCCTTTTTTCATTTCATCATCCATTTCATGCTCATCGTCTGAATATAGCTGAAATATTGCTGCTCGGACGTTAAACCCCAATAATCAATCATTCAATCAATCTGAACATGCAAAATTCAAGATCTTTAGAAACGAAAAGCTACCAGGAACATGAAACCCTTATCTGCTTTAATTTTTGCCTTTCAATAACTCTAACAAGGAGTTGTCCAAAAAATTTTACTTCAAGACTTTGGTAGGACTAATTATAAGGATCATTTCATCAATTGAAAGTTTCTTTTTATCTATTATATTTTTCAAGATATTGGCTGAAAACTTCTAAAAACATCATTTTTCATCTATCAAGGGCAATAACTGTAACAATGAGTTCTACAATAAATTTGATCCAATGCAGTTTTGAAGGCCTTACAAGGAAAATTTCAGTTATTGAAAGAGTAATCAAGGGAACCAAGATTCTAGCAGAAATCAAAAGAATGCAATCCAGGGACAAAGACCAGAGATGGAAAACAACACACACAACAAAGAACAAAAAACCCCAAAATATTATATACAAAGTAAAAACCTGAGGCTACCAGAAACATGAATCGCTCACCTGGTTAAATTTTGTCTTTCAAGGACATTAAATTTAACAAAATGTTGTCCAACAATTTCGACTCATGAAGACTTTGGTAGGACTTTTCAAAAGGATCATTTCAGCAATCGAAGGTTTCTTTCTATCCATCATTGTTTTCATGATATTGTCTGAAAACTTTAAAAAAGATAAAATTTACATTTCAAGGGCAACAATTCTTAAAAGGAATCGACTGACAACTTATATTCCTGGAGACTTTTTGATGCCTTAAAATAAGGGTCATTTCAGCAACTGAAAGAATTTGGCTAAACCTAACGGTTTTTGGAGATATAATATGTCAAAAAACCACTGCCTGATCCCTGTTCTTTTTCTAGAAACGGCAGCAATGTTTTTCGACAGATCAAAAATCCCCAGCGGAAACTGAGATCAAAGGATCTAGCCAAACGATATTCTTTATTTTGGAACAGATCAGCTATAAAGTCAGCCTCATAAGAGAGAAGGAATAGGTCAACAAGTAAAGGAGCACAATTTTTTCCCATTGGAATGCCAACCGTTTGTTGAAAACACGTCCATCACACTGCACAAATATATTGTTGATAAAAAATTCCAGCATTTTGTAAACATCATCTTCTGTATATTTGGAAGATGATTTGGAATTATTTCCTACAAAGTATGAGGAATCTCTACCAAGAACTATATATTTGTATCTAGGACTTTCTAGGTGTACCATCTTTTTTGAAAAAATAATGATGTATAACGTTTTTGAGTTGGAATTTTAACTGAGTGTGGGGAATAGAAGTATACAGTGTTGAAAAATCATAGGTTTTAATACTATTATATTAAGATAACAGTCTTGATTGTCGCCAAAAGATCTTTTGAATTTTTCAGGATCAACATTTAATTAATACCACTATGGGAGTAACAAGCATTGTGGTAGGACTGTAGACCCTCTTTGACAGTTGTGAGTAATAGAAGTTAAATGTTTTGAAAGAGATTTAGTGGTACATTTTGCAGATCTAGCTATGAAACGTTGTTTGTATGGATTCTTGTGGAGTTTAGGAATCCAGTACATAGACGGTAAATCACAATCATCGTCCTTGGTAGAGAGACTGAAAGAGGATAGCACAGATTTATCGTTTTCCACAATCTCTTCTTTGGAGAGTGTGGTAGCAGTATAGATCTGATCACTGCTATGATTTTCTATGTCTACCTCTGAAAATAAATATTGGACGTAAAACATTTTGCAGACAAAAACAACATTGTTTTGGGCCTTGTCTGCTGGTACGACAACATATTTGTCATGTATAGTAGACAATATTTTTGCTACATCGGGGACTTTGAAAACTGATGTAGCCTTGGCACTCATTGACCTACTTAAAATTTTCATTCATTTCAAAATCAAAGACCTCATGGCCTTTAATCAGTCTGACAGAGAATCAATGTCTTCTTGTTCTTGCTTTATCCATTTTCTTGCATAGTCCTCCATGGCATCTATAAGAACTTTAAAGTTAAAATTCCAATTTATGGAGCGTGGTTCACAGTACTTGGGACCTTTAGAAAGGATATTATGCAGAGATTCATTTTCGATGATGGTTAAATCTCCTGTAATGACATGACCAGACGGACCATATTTTGAATGGAGAGTTTTTGCAAGAGTTTTTTGTCATGTGGTTTAGCCTTGAAGTCCTCAATCTTGAGGTTCTGCAATAGCCTTTTATAATTGAAAAATTTGGATGCAATGGGTGAAATATAGGACTGTGAAATAATTGGTACGGATTTGTCTTTGAAATACAGGGGAATTTTGTTGATAACGTTTTTGTGATGGAGGATGTTAGCCAAATTAATTGCATCTATACCTTTGTTGACAAATGGAATTGGAAGAAATGATCGTTTTTCTTCATCTTGACTTTTCACACAAACTGGTTTAAAGAGTCTATGGAAACCAATATCCAAAATGATGGTTACAAGTCTATATAATGATGAGGTGAGGTCAGAAACAGGAGTGTCAAGACTTGTTTTGTAAAGGAAGTGTAGTAAAGTGAGAGGTATAGTATAAAGTTTTGTTCTAATGTGATAAAGTCCAAGAGGTTTTTGTTTGAAAGGAAGGAGACCATCTATGGAGATATCATGTAACTTAGGTGACGTATAGTGGTGATGGCCATGACTCCTTTCCCATCTTGGATTTTTGTCAAATAAATTCATCACATTTATGCTATTGTTAACAACAACTAGACTGTTGCCAAGTGATGGCAAAAGCTCACATGCCCTTCGACCAAGTGAGCTACAAATGTAGACAGCCACCTTTTAGAACTCTTCTATCAAAAGAAATCGATGATGTTGATCATCATTAGATTTTATTGATTTTTACTGATAGCTGCTGATTAGCTCGTGACATCACTTAGTTCGTTTGGTTCTGATACCAAGTACTGCAGATTCATATGTAAACAAATAATATTCTATAAATATTTCTACATTTCTGCTTTTCTAGTCACCTAAACAAGTTGTCAAAAGAAATACTCAAGAAGTTTTTTGACCAGCAACACAAAAATTCTTTGAAAATAGCAACTAGATTTTCCTCAGAAATACCAGTCTCCTGTCGTTCGTCAATGTTTTCTGAAATTTCCTTTCAAGTTGTGGCTCAATCTCATCTTATGTGCATTTTCGCTCCAAATTTTAAGTAACAAGTCCCAAATTCCCAAAACTATTTTTCAGGCATCATAAACAATTACCTATGTACTTTCACTTTACAAACTGACTTTGTGACTTCACAGCTCTATCAAACATGGTTGGCCGCAAGTTTTAACATTTATGACTTGTACAATAACATAGTCTTCTCCTTTAAGCTGTCTAAGGGAAAGGAGAGCATACTAACAACTTTCCCACACAATAATTACACTTGCCCCAAATGACAGGAAAGTGGAATGCTAGAACACTGTCTTGTCCAAATGGTAAAAAGATATTTGAAATCTGATTTAAAACAAGATAGGGATTTTCACGAGGAATCTAATAAAAAAAAATTTCAAAATCCAAAAAAAAATTGTACCCCTTTAACGGATCCAAACAGTTAAAAGATAAGTCTATCCTGTCATGAGTTCTTTAAAAAAATTTCAAAAGAAGCATTGACATCAGAATCATTTAAATCAGAGTTAACAATAGTCTTTCTTTATATCAATTCTAATGATAATACCGATTTTAATTGTTTTAGCCCTGTTTTTTCAAAGGGGATGGGGTATAAATATCCAATAACTATAGGGCCCTCTGCCATGTCCCCCTAAACAATGTGTAAAAATTTCAAAAAGAGCAAATAACCTTTACCCTCATTATTTGTAAATAAACAAAGTTAAGGGACACCTTCAACAACAACAACACTTTTGCTGATGACAGGGTGATACCATTATATATGACCAAACTGTGATTTGCTGGACTGACAGATCGAGTGCAAACCTAGTCGCCTTCTGAGAAATGGGTTAAGTACAAAAGAGATTCATATTTTATATTTTGTAAAAATATTTCCATGTGATACTCTCCTCATACAAATGGATTCAAGTGACTACTTAACTTGCAAACAAGTAAAAAGACAGAAATTGATAAAACTATATCACAAATTATTTCGAAAATCACTTTTACCAAAATTTGGTATGGAATTTACCTGTTTTGACCACTAAAATTGGCATTATGGTTCTTTCATGGGGATTTCTTATAGACCCATGTACATTTACTTAAGTTATACACCCTTTGGTGTTAATGTTGGGGTAGTCAATAAGCATGCCGAGAGCATGCTCAGTATACACTTCCGTGAGGAAAATTCTTTTGTTCTACACAAGCTCTACCTCGCGGAAGTGTATATTGAGCATGCTCACCAACTTACCACAAAAGCATCTATTCATGAGCACAAAACCACAGCACCATAGCATTATATGATAAATTTTATTGTACCTTTTCTTTAGAAATACACAGCAAGCCTCTTTAACAGACTGCAGATGTAAAAAGCTGGAGGCCACAAGCAATATCTGCACATTGTCTGAATCAATCTGTACTTTTCCACTGTATGCAAAATTGACCAAGGATTCAAGAGCACTAAAAATGTAATAAAAAGTCAGATAAATATTTGGTACAGTAGACCTATAGGCATATAATTATGAAATTTGAGTAGTAAAACAAACCATGAAAATAATCAGTAACCTCAATTATCACAATTTAGCACATCATCTGCAAACAATTCTGAGTATTGGAAAAAAATATTTCAAAAACAATATATATTACTGTTTTTAGGGAAGTTTCGAGTTATGTCTATTCCTAAAAATTTCAGTTCAAGAACTGACCCAAATCACATGATATAATTAAATGTTCAGCATGACTGATGAGATTTTTTCCTTCCCAAGGGCAATACATGTACCTCTAACAAGGAGTTGTCCGATAATTTTGACTTTGGCAGGATCAACTTATCATAAGGATCATTTCATCAATTGAAAGTTTCTATCTATCTACTATAGTTTTCAAGATATTGACTGAAAACTGCAAAAAACATAATTTTTTATCTTTCAAGGGCATAACCTCTGACAAGGAGTCATCCATCAACTTTCATTCCACAGACTTTTGAAGGCCTTATCATAAGGATCATTTCATCAATTGAAAGTTTCTTTATATCTATCATAGCTTTTCAGATACTGTGAAAGTACTTTAATTGGTGGATAGAAATTTTTGTGGATTAGGGAAGGAACACAAGTTCATGGATTCTTGAATTTGTAGTTTTGAAGAATTCAGCATACACATCAACGAGAATCTACTATTTGTTGAAAACCAAATTTTTCGTGGTTTAGGCTACCCAAACAAACCATGAAAATTGGTACACTAGGAACAATAGTTCTTTCATAGTATTAACAGAAATCTGTAAAAGAACATCATTTTTCACCTCTCAAGGACTACAACTATAGCAGGGAGTAGTCTGATAACTTTGATCCAATGCAGACTTTTTTAATAAGGGTCATTTCGGCACCTGAAATAATCTGGCTAAACCTAACGGTTCTGGAGATATATGAGAAAAACTTCTGACCAACCCTTTATTCTATTTCCAGTAGCAGTGGCCATGTTTTTCAACAGATCAAAAATCCCCACATCCCTGAGTTTTATGCAGAATACCCTCAGGAACATTCATACCATGTTTGGTTCCAATTGGTCGAGAGTTTTTAAAAACTGTGAACGACAACGAACGACCATGATGATGGATGCCAAGCAATGGCAACAGCTCACACAGCCTTTGGCCAGGTCAGCTAAAAATAGCTTATTTGGTATCACTAAACTTTGTGACCCGCCCCGGGGAAAAATGCTGAAATTGACATAATTTTTAATGTAAAAAGCCTAGAGCATCAATGCTACAGTAAAATTGACTTACTTGGTATTTTTTGTTTAGTTCTATCACAATCGATACTTCTTGGGATCTTTAGATGACTATAAATGGCTTTCAAACCAGAATTTATCAAAAAATCTAAAATTGGGTTGTTGAAATTTTGCATAAAAGTTGCATAAATTTGATATTTTTGAAAAAAAAATGAAGTTGCTTTATCTGTTTTTCATAAAAAAAAATTAAGAGAAAAAAAAAAAGAAAAGAAAGAAAAGAGGAGAGGAGAGGAATCTCATGTACATATAATGAATGTACTATAAACTGCCATTCAACGTTAAATTATGTACATGTACATGTATGAAGAAGTATGTAACAAATGTCTTTAATATTAACATTTTACGGTTTATTGTTGAAATTAAATGGATATCAATATCCAGAGACTTTTGTGTTACATTAATCCAGTTTGTTAAACAAACTATTTGAAAGATGCATAAAATGAAATGAAAAAAGAAGACTATGCTACACTTTTGAACAATGAGAATTTACTTCTAATATTATAATTTGTTGTATTAGAATTAGTTTTGAATGCAATGTGCAATGAGGACAGTCCCTTGCCCTGACATATGCAACATAAAGCGTAACAATTAACTTATTAACTTTATGGCTGAAAAGTTCCCAAACAAGCACAACATAATTAGCTCCAAGATGATGGCTTTATTGTCTTTAATGGGTCTTTTGATCAACTTCAAATGTTATTTAACATTGCTAATAAGAACCTGAACTACTCAAGTGTACTTTATACATTATCTAAGTCCTCAGTAAATTTCTTAGAGAAAGTGCAATTAAATTCAAATGGAATAGGGTGAAACCTTACGACACCTAAGACTTAATAGTAGTCCAATGTGCCTAATGCATAATTTCAAAAGTTTTAATTCATTAAAAAATTACCTAACTGTACAATATATGGCTTATGCTCCCACTTGCAGAGTGTGTGCTCTCAGACTTAAAAGTCAATAAAAAAAATAATAAAAAGTTATTAACATTTGTAACAAAATACTACCCAACATTACACACAATCTCGTATTTGTTACGAAAACACTGGTCTTAAATAATTAATGACACTGAATGCTCTCAACTATTAGAACCACCACTAAAGCAGACGCTGGTCAAACCTTTATAATGCACATCTTTCATGAACAATTTAACTATAAATGTTACTCCATAGCACTTTTTAGATGTTAAAGATAAAATCATCACATGTACATGTATATACAGTTCTTTATATATGCATCTTTTACATAATACATTCAATTACAAAACTAATTAACATTTTCCCTATATGATCGGAAGCCAATTCCTGCAACATTCCTGAAATATACTTGTGATATGTGTATATGTATTACAAAATACATTTGATTTCACTTAACTATAATTTTTCATCTGACGATGAAATTTTTCTCCTTTAAGACTGCTTCAATGGTTGCAAGCTGGAGTGTGGAGACATTATACGAAACCGGAAAAGCTACCCAGGCTGCAACAGAAATGGAGCGCTACAACCTTGATATTTTGGGATGAAGTTTGATGGACATCATCTGGAGTGGTCATACTATCTTCAGGGCAAACTCTACTGTACTCTGAACCACAAAACGAGGATGGCAACCATCAACATGGAGTAGAAATCTCACTCATGAAGGCCAAATCATCATTCATTGAATGGAATCCTGTGAGTGAAAGACTTATTGTGACAAGATTTATGTCAAAGATGCAAAAAGTAACAGTCATTCAATGCTACACTTCTACCAACACAGCAGAGGAAGCAGACAAAGAAGAGTTTTACAACCAGCTCAAAGCTACCCAAAGTTGAACAACACTTGGCGCATCTTGATTGTGATGGGTGACATGAACGCCAAAGTTTGAAAAGATAACACAGGGAGAGAACTCATAACGGGGAAGGAAAGAATTAGTAACATCAATGAAAAATGGAGAACTCAGAATGCAGATTTTTGCTCCCAGAATGATCTGGTCATAGGAGGTATGAAATTTCAACTCCCTAACAAGGATGTACCATAGCAGCAATATTTCATCTGTTCTGTTGACATTCGGACCTGCATGGGGCCCTACATCACCTTACATGACCTGTTTGAAAACATCTGGGAAACAGTCGAAATCTCTGAGTGGAGTTTATGCTACATCATTATATTTCCGAAGAAGGGCGACCTGAGCAACTGCCAAAAACTGGAGATTAATTCAGCTACTCTCCAGATTCTGATGCGGTCGATCATGTATTGACCAAATTGCCCACATTACGGGTCATCATCGAGGAGTAGATAAAATTGCAATCAGCCCTCTATAAAAACTTTGTGGACTTCAAGAAGGCCTTAGCATAGTTAAGACCCTGTGGAATCCCTGTCAAATTGTAAAGATTATCCAAGGACTCTACAAAAACACCAAATGCCAAGTCATCCACAATTCAACACTCTCACTGTCCTTCAATGAACATACAAGAAATACTCCAAGGTTGTCATCTGTCTAATTGATATATTTTGGTGTGCTAAAGGGCTATAGACTCTAGATTGGCCATGCATAATTGATTGTAACATGGGCTGCTTCCCTGCAATAGTCCCAGACTTTCTCATGCTATCGCAGGGCTTTCCCGCCTGCACGAGTCTCAGACTTTCTTGTGCTATTGCAGGGGAAGCTAATCCCGGCCTGTATGAGTCCCCGGCTTTCTCGTGCTCTGTATGGTTTAGAAAAAAGAAGCAGCTCCTCATCAATTCCTGGCTGCAGACAAAGCCATGTCTTGTTTAGACAAAGTAAACTTCATTCAACCCTCACCAAAAATATGGGATGGTTGGGAGGATGTTATTTTTTATTTTTTATTCCTTACAAGATACTTGCTGGCCTATTTTAATCTTTTTGGTGTATAGACAAGTTCTAAATCCATAGCCACATCAGTTCCAGATAAGAAACATTATTTTGGTCACAAAGAATAGAAAGATTTGTATATTATAGTGCCTAAATACAAGAAACTGAAGTGAAAAAATTCCTGATTTTGAAATTCCTGTCCCATATGAAAAAAAAAGTCATTTTTAGGAGCGAGAGGAGATGTAAACCTATTAATTCATTTTATTTGGTCAAACAAGAATAAAATATCTAATTATCTAAGACTTTACTATCATATGTCCTCCCTTGATATTTATATAATATTTTACATTTTTTGTTTATCGTAAATTTTACTAGCAAAAAACAAAAAACAAAAAAAAAACCTGCCATATTCCTGAAAAAAAAATTATAATTCAATTGCTATTGAAAAAAAATTAAATAATTTTAAGAAGAGCAGAAAAAAATTATTTAGCAACATTGAAAATCCCAGGCCCCCTTGGTATAAAAATGGTCAGTACCTAACAAGATGTTTAAAATTGAAACTTAATGACAAGTGTGATAATTTTTACTTCCCAATAATTAACTTCCCCTTCCTCAGGAGCAATATACCAACATGTACAACCTTAAAGGTGCAAACATTTCACAGTTGATCTGTTACCGTCAAGACTGTGATCTGTGCACAGACTCTTTTTGTACAGCGTAAATATTGTCAAATAAAGTTCTTGATCAGGCATATCTTCAGGCTTTGTCAATATCATCGCTACAGAAGTTTTATGTCTGACATCACAATCTGATTGACCGAAATTAAGTTGTTTTTTTTTTATTCCACATCTAAGATCTTACTGGTTTGACCTAACTTGACATTTTACTACCTGTTAGATTTGTTACTGAAAATAGTGGCTTCATCCAGGAGATGAAATCATGGAAGATCAAGGTTAAATCATGATAGATCTTTCATAAGACATATGAACAACACTTGTGAGTCCATCTTTCATAAGGCATATGAACAACACTTTTGACTCCACCTTTCAAAAGACATATGAAATATTTGCAAACAAGAAGTAGATGTCATGGGGGCCAACTTGATAGTTTAAGAAGTAGTGATCATAGGACTGTGCATGAATCCCACAATAGAGAATATCTATCCAAAGCTTTTACCCAGTAAATAATATTGTAATGCACTGTCTTGCCATGATATGTAAAGTACCAAGAAAATGACTAAATACTTATCAGATCAGTGTTCTACAGACATGTACAGTAATTATTACATTCTGTAAATATGAAATGCAAAAACAGCTCATCTACGATTACAAGCACCTGTCATTTTTCATCTTTCAAGGGCAATAAATTTTACAAGGACAGCTTTAATCCCTTGGAGACTTTTGCAGACCATATAATACAGATCATTTCAGCAATTGAAGGAATTTGGCTCAACTTAACAGATTTGGAGATATAATAAGCAAAAAACTAATGTCTGACACCAATGTTCTATTTTTAGTAACAGCAGCAACATTTTTTGACGGATCAAAAATCCCCACATCAGTTCTGTGCAGGATACCTCAAGAAACATTCAAAGCAAGTTTGGTTCAAATTGGTCAATTAGTGTCTGAGAAGGTTTTTGAAAGAAATGCCTGTAATCCATATTAATAGCAAAAAAAACTTCGAAAAAAGAGCAATAACTCCAACATGGTTTATTGGATTAAAATGAAAATTTGACCACAGGTTAATCTCATCTTGCTCAACACGTTTACCCCGTCAGAATTTGACTATACCTATTTGGTTTTGGTGATATAATAAGCTAAAAACTACTGTCTGACCCAAATGTTCTATTTTAAGTAATGGCAGCCATTCTTTTCAACAGATCAAATATCCCCACATCAGTTCTATGCACTGGATTTCTCAAGTAACATTCATACCAAGTTTGGTTCCAATTGGTCAAGTAGTATCAGAGGAGAAGATTTTTGAAAAAAAATTAAAATAAAATATACAATGTAGCAAAAAAAATGTAGAAAAAAGGGCAATAACTCCCATGATAGAACAGATTATGATGAAAATTTGACCACAAATAGATGTCATCAAGCTGAACACTTTTAACCAGTCAGAATTTGGCTAAACCTAACAGTTCTGGATATATATGTGAACAAGAGGCTCCCAGGAGCCTGAATCGCTCACCTAGTGAAATTTTGTTCTTCTAGGGCAATGACTCTAACAAGGAGTTGTCATACAATTTTGACTCAAGAAGATTTATTGTAAGGATCATTTCATCGATTGAAAGTTTCATTCTATCTATTACAGTTTTCAAGACATTGGCTAAAAATTGTAATAAAAACATCATTTTTCACCTTTCAAGGGCAATAACTCTTACATGAAGTTGTCAGACAGTTTTGACCCCAGGAGACTTTAGTAGGCCTTGTAATAAGAATCATTTCAGCAATTGAAATAATTTGGCTAAACATATCTGTTTTGGAGATATATGCAAAAACTTCTGACTGACCCCTATGTTCTATTTTTAGTCATGTTTTTCATTGAATCAAAAATCCCCACATTAGCTCTATACAGGATACCCAAGGAAACATTCATACTGATTTTGGTTCCAATGGGTCCAGTAGAGTTAGAGAAGTTGTTTTCAAGTTATTTCAACTAGTTTCAATTTTAATTAGTGGTGGCCATGTTTTCAACAGATAAAAAATTGTTAACAATATTTTAACAAACATTCATCCAATGTTTGGTTACAATCCATCCTACAAGTTGTCTACGAGGAGATTTAAAAAAGAATCATTTCAGGACCCATTACTCATTCAATTGTCAACAGAACTTTCTGAAAATTTCTGCATTCATGTACATGTACATGTAGGTAATCCCATCATACTGAACAATTTTAATTCCTGCCAGATATTCACTAAACCAAATGTTTTTGAGTTATTTGCATAATTCTTCAATTTTACCCATAGGGTCTATTTTTAGTGGCCATGTTTTTCACAAGATTAAAAATTCACATGCATAGATTGCTAAACATATTCTTCATAATATTCAAGCAAAGTTTTGTGTTCAACCATCCAGTCAGTTTCAGAGGAGATTGGTTTTCAATTGGTCAAGTAGTTTCAGAGCCGAGTAGTTTTGAAAAATTGCTAACGATGATGAATACCAAGTGATGGCAATAGCTCACATGGCCTTTGGCAAGGTGAGCTAAAAACAGCAAAAAAACGTCGTAAAAAGAGCAATAACTCCAACATGGTTTACCAAATTAAATCAAAATTTCACAACAGATAGATCTCATCAAGCCGAGCACTTTTACTTAGTCAGAATTTGACTTTACTTAACAATTTTGGAAATATAACCAAAAAACTCCTGTCTGACCCCTATCTTCTATATTTGGTAACGTCTGCCTTTTTTTTTTTAACGGATCAAAAATCCACAACGTTGACAGATGCTAAGTGATGGCAATAGCTCAAGTGGCCTCTGGCCAGGTGAGCTAAAAAGGAATTTTAATTAATAATACTTAGGGTCTATTCCCTGCATACTGATCTCATCTTGCTTTGACTCTACCATATCATTAGTGAACATCGCATTGAAGTATGGGATTGAAGCTGCTAAAACAATTCTATGTGCTGTAAACTTTCTATCACCAACCTGGAATTAAAAAAATATAGATTTTCCAGACAGAATCAGAATGGTTTTGAGTGTGAACAATGTGAATATATATGAATACTCAGGTTCTTTTCAAAACTTATGATGTTGACACAATTGTTCTGGAACAAGAATTAAAATACATTAACAGGCTGTCTATTAAAAAATAATGCAATATGGTCAGAATTCCAAAAGTCATTTTGGAATTGCTGTAAATCTTATACTGGGAATGACAGATGGTTATAGAGATTCCATATATATTGTACTAAATATGCATGTCAGACTTGGTTCTTTTTTTTAGTAACAATTATTTTAGGTTATAGAAACATTTCTTTTATGATGTTCCTATTTTCATGATGAAAACAAGAGCCTTTTTGTGTTCAGAGACATAAAGTAATCAAGGGAATCCAGTTCTAGTGGAAATAAAAAAAATGTAATCCAGGACAGGGAAAACAAACACACACAACAAAGAACATGAAATAACCAAAATAATACATGTACATACAAAGTAACAAAAGTAAATGAGCAACTCAGATTTCACTGAAAACTGGGGACATGGACAAGGTGCATCAGTAGGTTAAGCGTCTTCTGCTTTTCTAGAAACACCTGCCGAGTTGCTCATAAAAAGTCAAGTCACGGGTAGATGAAAGAGGAAAGGAAAACCATGACACATTAATCAATCATGGTGCAGATGGATACACTGTAATCTGTAATGATCACAAGTTTAAGATGACAACCGCACAAACAAAAGTATTTTTGCTCACTGATCAAGATTGGTGAGTGGTATTAGATTCACTACAAAAAATTATGTACTCCCTCCCTGTCGGTTTTTAAGAAGTTGTGGATTTGAAGTTGGTCCTCTTAATCAACCAATGACTATATCATTTATATGCAAGACCTGTTTTTTATCAGGAAATCCCCCAAAATCCAGGGCTTCAGTACGGTATGGAATTCAGATATACACTTCTTATTAAAACAATATCAAATCTTTCAAAACGCTATCCAAAGTCTTAAAGTGAAGTTTAAACCTCTGAATGTTTCCAGAAAAACATAAAAATTTAGACTGAAAAGTGGAAAATAATCAATTATTAGTTTGGTAGGGTTACACCCAGTTACACATAACCGGTTATTCATATGAAACCTGCAAATTAAATTGTTGTGTGGTTTCATGGGGTAACTTGATCTCCATTGATAATCCAGTAGAAAACACAAAGCACTTAATTTGATCTTTTTAAGTCTCTAATATTGTTAGCGACTTCTTGCACTTTTAATTTCAGTACTTTACATTCACATAGGATTTGCATAATTATATATTACTGCTCCACATTAAGCCTTAGATCAGTGCCGTGTTTACCGTCATTGCTTTGTATTTCTAGCTTCATACGAGATCAAAATAAATATCTGTTAAATATCATACACATGTATTCTATGTACATTTTTAGTTTGCATGAGAATGGGAAGTTTACATTAAAAGATGAAATGATCAGTAAGCATTGAACATTACCAAGTTTCCAATTCAGACACAGGGGCTCATTAAAATTGACTACATAGGTCATATACATTATCAGTGTCCGATATCTATATATAGCAATTGCCACTTGTTTAATCTGGTTCCTGGTAAACAGTTATTTTGATTGAAAACATTCCGGTCATCATGGTTATGAAAGAGTAATCATATCAAGGAACCAAGATTCTAGTCACCAGATTTTAGAGCATATCGCATTCGTGCCATTTCGGATGTTGAAAGTGGCATAGAATATTTGATGATTAGTGAGTTTGAAGACTTCAGTCTTTGATTTACAATTGAACAGTAAATTCTCAATTTCAAGAAACATTTTTTCAGCTTGAGACAAGTTTGTACTGCCTGCTACAATCATAATGTGTCCATGAAGTTTAATTTATTCATAAACTAAAATATTGAGTTACCTTCATCATGTTTAGTATAGCTTAAAGAAAAATAAAATCAATCTCAATGAAAGAAAATAAACATACAATGCTGATTGTGTGCATGTTTGTAACATCATATAACACATACAAATACAAATAATATATAATTAAACTAACTAGACATTCATGATTGCCCTTAATGGGACTAATACCCGTACAGCGTGTTAAACCCTGTACAGTTGGGGGCCAATGTGGACAAACATTTTATACACATGTATGATTCATATTGGATAAAAATTTTATGGTGGATAGACTATGAACTTCTGAAACATAGTTTACTGTCATTTCTAAAGCATCCAACTCCAAAAAGTACCATTTTTTGTTGACAACACAATAAAAGAACATGACTAATTCCTGGCAATTTGCATATCTCCATAAACATGTAGTAATCTAATTTTACACTCCATTGAGTTTCATAACAATCCTGCGAGTCGTTAAGACACATTAGACCAAGTTTTGCAGAAAAAAAAATGCTAACATGTACATCCGATGCCTTTTCTACAATTTTTGTCCAAACATGAATTCCTGACAATATGCATAATATAATCTAACCCTCCATTTTCACTTTCATTATAATCTTCCAAGTCGTTAAGGAGGAGTTTTGGACAATACAAAAACCAAGTTTTGCTGAAAAATGTCCAACTTTCAACAGCTGTCATTTCTACAATTTTTATCTGAACAAAAACTCCTGAAAATATGCACATTTCCATATGGTTATGTACACCCCATTAAAACCCTGCAAATTGTGAGAAGTTTCAGACAACACATCCTACCAAGTTTTGCTGAAAAATGCTTAGGTCCAACAGCTATCATTTCTACAATTTTTGTCTAAACATAAATTCCTGACTACAATGTATATACACAGCTCCATATGACAATCTACCTCTCCATTACATGTAAGTTTCATTACAATCCTGCAAGTCATTAAAGAGAACTTGTGGACAATGCATATGTCATCAGACAAAGTTTAGCTGAAAAATGCCTAAGTTCCAACTGCCGTCATTTTTACAACTTTTGTTCAAACACATCCATATGGTAATCTTACACCCCATGAAGTTTCTTTACAATCCTACAAATTGTTGAGAAATTTTATACAAGGCACGAGACCAAGTTTTACAGCAAAATGTCTAAGTTCAACAGCCATCATTTCTACAATTTTTGTTCAAATAAATTCCTGACAGTATGCACATCTCCATGTGGTTATATTACATCACACAAAATTTCATAACAATGTGCAAGCTGCTAAGAAAATTTTGGACAGACAGACAGATGTAAAGGATGGACATATGGACTGGGTGAAATACATACATATACCCCCAATTCAATTCTCCCTGACCACTCCCTACTTCTCCCTTGGGTCTCTCTGAAAGACAAAGTCAATTCTCCATGTTTTCTCATTACTTTCATTACCACAGCCAGCACTCCACAGTATTGTAGAACTGCCTAATTTTGGTCTTGTAATCTGATGCTTTGTAACATTTATCACTTTAAAAAAATTGTCAAGCATCTGTAAATCTATATATCTAGAAATAGCTCAAGCCAGGATGCAGTAAAAATTTTCTGGAAAAAAATTACCCACAGCATATAGGGTTACCATAGAAACCATGCAAAAATATGCGAACATTTGCAAAAAAGTTCATAAAATCAGGTTTAAAAATATCAAATTTCCCGCAAAATATCTGAAATTTTTATTTCAATCCCTGAAACTGTTCAAACTTTTCCCTTCAAAAACCCCTTGCCCTATGGGCATCGCCGGTTAGATTTTGAGCTATTTCACTTTGTAATCCACTTATTGAATTTAGCATGGTAAAAAATTGACTTACTTTCACTTTCACAATGAAGTCAAATTGTCATTGAAAAAAAGCCCCTTCAACATTGAAAATATATAAAACATTGCAAAATACTTTTGAAAGTCTCCTTTTTTCAGAAAATGTTTTATCAACAATAGATTCTTCATTTTTAATCACTATAGCAACCACCGGTTTCCATTTATGTCATTTTTTATCCCTAGCCAAAAGTGCGAAACTAAACTAAACTGTGGAGTGCTGGCACAACTATGTACAATACTCAACAGTTCTCAACGATGTTAGAACTGTCAAATTTGCTATGCAAATTTTTGGTTGTTCCGAACATGTACTGCTGTAACATCTATGGTAACACCGCCTGCACTAAGTCCAGTGCCCTAGACCACTCAGCCAGCTAGGCTATATAAAATATAGCTTTCGCTGGCCGGGTCATTCCTCCTCCTAGAATTAATCTAGGGCTATAACTTAGTACACGATGTATGGTAGTAAGGAACAGTTCATCTAGGTGTTATTATGTACAGTACAGCTCGCAGCATAGTCTGATAAATATCTGGCATACCTCATACCTGGCATCCAATGCCAGGTATTTATTGCTTATTGGCCCTTAATTAACAAGATATGTAAAACTCTTTTATTTTTGATAAGTTTTTGCTTTTTTAAAATAAAACTGAACTGTATTATTACATATATGTGACAATTTATATATTATAAGTCGGAAGAAATCTGCCATCCAGCAAACTTAATAGGTATTGGATTGTCGAGTCATGACGATGCAGCACATACAAAAAATTTACATTGAATATTTCAGATAACCGATATCCTTCAGCATTAACTAATAAAGTTCAAGATCAAAACATAGATTCAGAAGCTGAACCACGCACACTGTGGGTGATAGTACCTTTATCAAAGGCACACATAAACAAATGATAAGGAATCTGAATGAAAATAAGAAAGGGGGCATTTTTATCAAAACCTAGAAAACAATTAACTGTGGAAAACAATTGAGAAAAGTCATAATATTGTACAGCGTAATGATGTATAGCATGTAGTGCTGTACCAAACTTAGACCAAGCCCTAAAAATGAATTATCTTTTCTCGTTTATTCCATCTGGAGAAATTCTTCAAAATTTTTCATCCAAAAGCTTTCCCAAGACAATCTTTATCATTTTGACCAGTTTTTATTATGTTCTATGATTGAAACAACAATATTGTGGAGATCCTCCTGGGTGTGTCCGGCAGATCTAAGATGGCGACTTAGAGGGAGGTCTGGTTTACATTTGTAGTCAGTATGTACACTATTTAAGATTTTTAGGTTTCCTGCATGAATGATACCTAGATGCACGCTAAATGCTTACCAAACAGTGACATCAGACTCATTGGAGATAACAATCTTTCTTTTGTTTTGACACACAAGTCGTTTCGTTTTGTTATTGGTTTGTTTTTTAATTATTATTATTAACATGAATCAAGTTTATTCGTGACAGAAAACTCATCTACATTCTTTAAATCATATTCATTCATTGGAATTATGGTACAATTTTTAGACTTGGGGAATTTTACTATCTATTTCTAAATTTATTTTCCTGCCAAAAAACATGTGTTCTCGAGAGTTGAAGGATGATACACAACAACATGGTAACGTAAACAAAAGGCAGCCATTTCCTTTTTCTATCCAAAGTGTTTCCAAACTCTTGCAGAGTTACCTCCTGTAAGAGCAGGTGTAATTTCGAAGTTCGGATTTGGGTGCAGAAAAAAGAGGTAACTCAAATGAAAATGGAATCCCCAGCAAACAAACACAACAGTGTTTCTAAAATTTACAGGGTGTTTCATTTTGTTGGTAGGTTACATAAGGATGATTTTCATTTGTATCCCGGGTAAAGAAAATTTATGGCAGGGTCAGTAGAACGAGAAATTCCCTTTTGACTTTCGAGATTTTCTGAAATATCGTTGATATCGGATGGAAAACCTCACATGTTCCGACTAGACACCTGCTCCAAAGGAAGATAAATGTTGACAAAATGTTGGTCCGCAAGTTGGGAATACCTTTAGTTGTGAATATCCTCAAATCCTTCAATAGCAAAATATATGGATATGTGAATTAAATGACAAAATGCTCACAGGACCTACATGTACAACACCAACATCAAATCAGGTTGAACAACAAGTCCTGTGCATGCGCTACCAAAGAATTTAATGATAATGGTGAGCATTACTAAGCTTATTTTTTAAAGTTATTTTTATTACTTCCAACGTTTTTTATATTTATCATTATGCATATTGGTCTGAGAGTAAATCTTACCGTTTTCAAGACAGAAGCAATTCTCGCCAATCTGCTCACCAAAATTTTATTCCTCAATGAAAATCTTTGTATGATAGCTCACTTTTGAGCCAGTTGATGGCAAAATATCAGCAATATTTTAAACATTTTTTTCTAAATTTTGGGCATGAACTTGTTTCAAAGGATTGGACGAAAAATTGTTTAATGAGAACTACTCCTTGACCAGTATATGTGCACGAAAACAACACTATTAAATTCGACCATGGTTACCTTAAGTGTAACATCACACAGTTTCCCCTGCCTCCTAATACTTTCGAAGACTGGAAAGGCATTGTTTGGAAGATCCTCTTTGTGAAACACCATAACATCATCAGCCATTATGATCTCTGAAGATATACAATGATGTTTAAAGAAGTCTACTGATAATTTTTTTTGTAAAACGATATACATGTATCTTGCATAATTGTCTGTTATTCCGAAGAGACTTCCTGAGTAAATAAGCTGGTTCTAGTCTGACAAGAAACGTCCCGGTCAACCGTATCGCCATTGATTTTTTGCTCAAATTCACATCTTAAGTCTTCGAAAAACATTTATGGGATTCCCATTTATTTCAATTCATTTAAGTTACATATTCGGTGAAAAAGAATGTGACTGAATGCTTTTTTTTAATGCAATATCACTAATTCGGGAACCAGTCGCCTGCACAAGGTATCGGGTGGTTTCGCCCTCGTTACATGTTCGCCCTAAGTTGTTTCGCCCTAATTGGTGATTGGTTTCGCCCTTATCAATTAACAGGTACATGATTGATGTTTTAATGATCTTTTGATCTTCAAAAAATTGCCGAAAATGTATAAAAGACATAAGTTCGAACTGGCATATTCATTCTTGAATTCGCATCTTGACATGTCCTTATTGTGGACAACTTGTGTATTTCTTGTAACCAGACAGTCCGACCTCGTCAACATGCCATCACTTGTGATGCATGTAACAGGTGGCAGTACCGTACATGTGATACAGGTAGGGAATGCTTTATCTAATTTAGAATATTATTTTTTTATTTTAAAAAAATGTAAATTTTTTACATCAAAGTTCTTTCATAGTCTTTCAACAATTTTCTTTTAATCATTTAGTTACATTAACAGTCTTATATTTATTGTCTCTTCTTTTATGTTGGCTAACGTGACAGGGCAATTGTTATTGTTGTTATTTTTTTCTTATGTTTTTATTCATTAAAACTTTATTTTGATTATAATTTGTTTTATCATGCTTATCTGATGTATTTGCCTGATTTATGTTGTTAGTTTGTTTGTTTGTTGGGGTTTAACATCCGAGCAGCAATATTTCAGCTATATTCAGACGATGAACATGAAATTGATGATAAAATGAACATGAAATGATGATGAAATGAAAAAGGGATGGGACACAAGGACAATAGGGTCGACAAATTTTGATTGCCCCTGGAAATAGGGAGAGGTGGGTAGGGTCGGGCAATTTAGCCTCCTGTGGCAACGCCCTATGGTTCCTACTCCAGGAGAATACTACAGTAGGGTTCTTTAACGTGCGAAGAACATGGCATCTTTTCCAACACTGTGCATCACTATGGTTTGCGGTCAGGTTTTCCGTATTACAGCCTGACAACCCCAGCATGTAACACGCCATGGGTACCCCATTCCACCACCTGGGGCACACATCCCAGTTGCTCTGTGGGTAGAGCGCCCTAGCCCCCGGCTAGGGTTCTGAGCACTATTTAGTCGCCTTTTACGACAAGCTTAGCGCTGCTGCAGGCCTATTCTTTTAACACCCGGACCTGCACGGGGCGATTTATGTTGTATAATACATATTGATAAATATACTTAATAAATAAATAAATCAAAGCTTTTGTTTTGTCATTTGTATGCAATTAATTACCAAGTACCAGTCCAACTGAGACAACAAGTATATATATATAATGCTGCTACACATTCAGGGAAAACTAGGAAAGACTTCAGCAACAGTTTATTAATTGATGAGTTATAAGAGTAAAAACATATAAAGAGTTCAACAAAAAACAACAAGAACAAAAAAATTAAAAAAAGACAAAATAAACCAAAATAAAAAAACAGCAAAAGAACAAAAAAAACAAAAAAAAAAACAAGACATTATTTGGTAGATATTAATTGGTTGTGCAGTTTTACATTTGACTTATAGTTTATTTCACTATTTTATTTTGATATACAAAAATCAGGGCGAACAAGATTTAGGGCGAAACCACCCTAGGCGAACCGGTAGTAAGGCGAAACCACTCAGGTGCGAACCGGAATTAGGGCGAAACAACTCGGATTCCCTGCACAAGACCTATTAATTCGACACCGGAAAAGATCTAGGACCTGAGATAATAGAGGTAATCCGGAGACAAATGGAGCGTCTTCTTTTCATTGTTATTGGTTTACATGGTATATTTGATAATTAGTAATTAGTGTGCTGAGTTTCATCGATAAAAAAATGTTTTAGTGGTGCCCTAAATCCGTTTTTTTTGCCGAGGAAGTCTATTTATAGACTGAACTTGACTTCTAGAGATCGTCGGCAACCAAATTAGTATACGTAATTACACCTTGAACAGAACACACTTGAAGTACATTTTGTATAGCTAAAATATGAGAAAGCACAAACATGACATGCAAAAATCTCTTTGATATGCAGTATCAACCCTCAACCTATATATATCACCCAGCTATGGCAAGCCAAAGTGGACAAAAATGAGCATTTTCTGATATTAAAAAATATTTTTTTAATATTACAAATTCATTTTCTAATATTACAAATTAGATTTCTTATTTGTAATATTACAAAATGAATTTTTAATATTAGAGATTGAATTTGTAATATTAGAAAATAAGTGTTTTCTAACATTAAAATATTTTTTTAATATTACAAATTCATTTTCTAATATTACAAATTAGATTTCTTATATCACAAAATACACTTTTAATATTAAAAAATCATTTCTTGATATTAAAAATTCAATTGAATTTCTAATATTAAAAAAACTATTTTTAATATTAGAAATTGATTTTCTAATATTGGAAAATGGTTTGTCGTATTAAATTACGATTTTTTAATATTAGAAAATCATTTTGTAATATTACAAAATGTGTGATATTTTATAATATTACTAAATCAGGAATTTGTAATATTACAAAATGAATTTTTAATATTAGAGATTGAATTTGTAATATTAGAAAATAAGTGTTTTCTAACATTAAAATAATTTTTTGATATTACAAATTCATTTTCTAATATTACAAATTAGATTTTTAAATATCACAAAACACTTTTTTAATATTAAAATCCAATTGAATTTCTCACATTAAAAAACGATTTTTTAATATAAAAAATTGATTTTCTAATAATAGAAAATGGTTTCGTCGTATTCAGTTATGATTTTTAATATAGAAAATCATTTTGTAATATTAAAAAATGTGATTGATTTTGCAATATTGCAAAGTGATTTTTTAATATTACAAATTCAATTTGTAATATCACAAAATGTGTGATATTTTATAATATTACTAAATGAGGAATTTGTAATATTAGAAAATGAGTTTTTAAAATTATAAAGTGAATTTCTGATATTAAAAAATGATTTTGTAATACTAAAAATTCATTTTCTAATGTTACAAAATATTGATTTTTGTCCACCTTGGCTTGCCATATCCAGCTGACCAGTGGCCCTTGAGTTGATATAGTAATCTCCTGTTGGTATTGCATGTAATACAGATTTTGGCGTGTACTATTCATTATGAATTTAAAGAAATAGTAATACAATGTATCTGTGTATTATATCCACGTAAGTCATAACTGATCATCAATATATGGTTCTTTTGTAGTAAATTGCCAAGATATACCAGATACATTTATTTAGAATGTAGATCATAAAATAATAAACAGGATTTTCGTGACACAAGAAAGACACAGTCAATTATGTTAGAAATTATATGTCCATGAAAGTGCATTGAAAATGTGTTTGGATATCAAGGCTACCAAAAGCAGACATTTCCTAAGAGCTGATTTTCATGGACATTCCTACATGTACAATGTACAAAGTAAGTGTTGAAGGCATACATTATTTATTCATATACTTTGTACATGTATGTACGTAGTTATTTAAAATTTTCAAAACTGGTGATAGGTATACTGTGTTTATTGCTAGTGTAGAACAGTGTAGTCATTATATTGACACTTTCTTAGCAAAAGTTACATTTGTATGTCTGTGAACAAGAAATTTACACGGAAAACTACAAAAATACATGTGCATGTACTCTAATTATGGTTACTGGCATGTGCAGTATGGTATCAATTAAAGATTTCATAGGTGAAATTAAGATATTTGTAATATAGTAATATATGGTGCTTAGTTTCCGGTGGGTGAAAATGGAGCAGCCGGTGGAAACAGGAGTTCGGAATTCTCGGACTTTTACGTGACTTTTGAAGTAAAATCAGACTTCCGAACGGTATTTTGTGAAAAACCATGCTGTCACATTGGGGGGGTCGTCTGAATTTGAGTTTCGTGTACTCACATATGGACATATATTCCACCAAAAAGTAAGTGACACATTAAGGTGAATACAAATGAACCTGAAAATCGTAGTTTGAGATAATTCCAAACCTTCTATAAAAAACACCAAACTATTTAAAATTTTCTTCATTGTGTTTTTTTATCAGCAGCTTGCTTATGAACTTTGGCATATTTGTCGCTAAATTAATGTTGTATTTGAGTATATTTTTTCATTTCGAACATGACAGTTTGTTTTTATTTCAATTGTTTGCTATATTTTCTTGTTTTTATATTTTTATATATCAAAAAATTGATTAGCAAAATGAACGAACATTAATGATATGCATTCATTATTGTTTACAGTGCCGCCATGATGAAAATACAAATATTTTATTTAGCTCGAACACAGTTACAATAATGAAGAATTATGATAAATAACGTAAGTGTTTATCATATACCATATATATATATGTATTTGTTAATTATAATTTGTCTAAATCATGTGCTGTAGTCTAGGTAAATGTGTGCAGTATAAATTACAGGAGATATGGTACACAAGAAACTTTCTTAAGCCTTACGTGTACTGACTACTGTATACATGTTCCATAGTCCATACAAACATTTTTATAAAGACATGAAGAGTTGTCGTTGAGTCAATGACTGTTGATTTTCATTTAAATGAAACAGTCTATGATACAAACTTGTTGAACATGATGAGGGTAACACAAACAAAACCTTACAAGAATCTGTTATTTGTGTATACAGTACCCCATATTTCATTTTTGAGAACAAAAATAAATTCATGTACAAGGTCAAGGAAACTCCAGTGAAACAAGTATTGCTGAAAAGTTGACCAAGAGCAATCAAAAGCAATATTTAATGTTCCAATGTATTGTACATGTAAGTCATATGAGAACATTTCATACATAACTTGAAGTAAACTACATGAATTATATGATTTGGAAATTAATCTAAACATTAACATATACATTTGTATGACCTTGTATATGACACAATTTTCAATTTTTTAAGAAGTTTATCGTGCTATTTTTTTTTACTTTTTTAATAGATCCATAAATACAAGCTGTTGACTTACATTGTATATCAGCAACTAAGGATAATGAACTAGTTTTATCAGTCATCAGATTTCTTTTGCACAGTATGTTGTCATGAACATGTACAATTATACCATAGTCATCACAGTATGATAAAAGTCTATCCATGTTGATTTTCAGTATCTCTTTCCATATTAAAAGGAAATATGTTTTGATATTTTCCAGAAAATTTTGGATGCAGCCGTCATGTTCACCTACCAATGATACAAGTTACCAGACAAATTATGCATAACAGGAAGCTCTGTTCAAATGAAGTATGATAAATAGGTTGTGTAGGTATTTGAGGTTCAGTACACAATATTTTTATGCCTTTTTAAAAAAAAAAAAATTAATATTGATTTGGGGTGTTCCAAAGGTAGGACCCACCTCTTTTGTTGGGAAATGTTGGAAATAATGTGGAAAATTTCTGCAAAAATGAGGAAATTATTAGCTTGGACCCCCACTTTCAAAGTCTTTTGATTGTTCACTAGAAACTCTCATTAGTCAATTTATTTTAGAAATGTATTTGTATTATTTCTACATGTGTAATGTAGATAGATCCCATATGTGTTTATCGCTTAAAATGTAGCACTACAGTTCCCATGACACTTAAATGAAGGTTGTAACATAGACATAATATTTTAGCATAATGGGATGTTTTGTTTGAAGAAAAAAAAACATCCAATGATCCATATAATGTAGGGTTTACTTAAATAGAGGTCTACTTCAATACAGGATTCATGAATCACAATAACTTTGAATATGAGTATTATGTATATTTATTACTGATTTTTATACTTCCAGGTCATCCATGGCATATATATGACTGAAAAGAATTCATACATGTATAATTTAGATGATCTTCATTGCTGCTCAATCTCTGCTTGCACTGTAATGAAAGCTGATATGAAGCTGAAGTTTGAAAATAAATATTTTCAAAATCATATTTCTTATTCAAATGTACAAGGTTTAAATGTGTTGTGCTTCAAAAGTAAAAGTCACTTTCATACATGTATACAATAACAGCCATGTATACTTCTTGACAGTACCATCCTGGAATACAACCTAGAATCCCTTGCACTGCAAGCTGTCACTCTATCAACTGAGCTAAAAAATTACTTCATTGTTTTCTGTAGATTAGGTTGATTATGGTCTTTTGTAAATAGTTTTACTTTATTTGTTTTTGGGCCTTTTTATAGATTGCTTAATGGTATGTGGTTTGCCCATTATTGATATCCATGTGGTGATTTCACTTGTAGAAGCTTAATCGTTACTTGCTTTGTTTTTTGAATGACTATCTCATTGGCAAACATAAATGGTACATGTATTTAAGTTTTCTAGTTATGACTATTGAGTGCTAAATCTTTCACTACTTCTTGAACAAGTAATTTTGTGTAACAACTATTTGGCTAAGCAACTGTTGATTTTGTGAGGTAGCACTATGAAACCGCCTCAAAATGTCATAATAGTAGAGTAGTATAAAGCAGGATCATTTCATACAGTAAAACATTCTTGTCCTGAAATGCAAGAAATAATTGCAGTATGCATTGAAACCACAACCAGTCAATAAAAAAAAACAAGTTCCATGGGTAAATAGAATGAAATATAAACATTCACAGACATTAAACATTTGGAAAAAGAAGAGATTTATTGTTGAATTTTGAGCTAATCATAATCATGCCATGTACTTGCATCTATAATTTACATTGAATTGATCTGAATTCATGGTTTCCTTGTATAAACTCTACAAGACTGGTAAGTTGTGATTTTTTTTGTTCACAAGTTAAGAGAGATAATCATACCATAAGCTCATGATGCACCTGTTTAATAGGACATCTTATCGAATGATAATTATTAGTCAACTGTGCTGGTAATACCTGTTCATTGATCAGAGGGGGTTGGCACACCTCCTTTTTACCAGAAAATTAGTCATTTTCATGTGTAAAATTGACAAAACATGGAAAATAATGTGTTAGCATCACCATCACTTTGGCTTGCACCCCTCCTTTTCGAAGTGTCTGGAGCGGTCCCTGTTCACTAATCTGTAAATAGCTTTCATCATATTTTGCTTTAACCGTCTAGCATGAAACAAGTTGCCTGTTTTGAAACTATTTTAATATTCTCCATAAAAGCAATAAAGAAATATATAAAAAAAACAATACAATGCTTAGGTAGCAAACCATATTATACTCCAGCAATGCTAAAGGTTGTCTGGCAAGCTATTTTCTGACTTGGTGCCATCCTAGGGTATAGAGGAACGGAATTCTAACCTCTTACGTTATAGGAGTAACAGGGACGGATCCAGGATTTTAGATAGGGGCGCACAGTAAAAATTCTGCCGAGCGGAGCAAGGTGACACAAATTTTGAGGTTAAATTTTTGAAACATTATAGAGTGGTGCAATGTTGATATCTTTTGTGGTAAAATTAGCGAGAAATTTTAAGTTTCAACTTGAAACCGCCTAAATCTACCCATGACAACCCATGCTTTGCAAATTTTAGGGGGCGCACTCCTCCACCAGAATACGCCTCCGAGTAACCATGTTGATTTTTATGAGTGGGGTCGGGGCTAGGATCACATTTGAAATAGAAAGGCAGGACAATGATATATGATTTTATATAAATACAAAGATGCAATAGGCGAAAAAAAAAAGGGTTCTGGTTTGAATATTACATAAAAAGATCTGGGACACAAAATTTGACTATATAGCCCCCTTTTTCCCCTTACGATTCAAATGGATATACGAATGTATCATTATTTACCTGGGAGGGGGGACTGGTCATTTTGAAATCCTATAAAATTTTCTTGACCCCCCATATTTTCTTATCCCCCTTAAAAATATTTTGTTTTAAATGTGATACCCCCTCTATTAAACATGCGTATGGAGTTTTCATATACATGCAACAACTACTGCATTATGCCAGAGCTTGTCGAAACTACGCAGAGTTCTTGTATCGCGCTAGAATTCTAACAAATAAACTTCTGGAACAGGGTTGTGTTGCTACAAGATTGAAGTCATCCCTATAGAAGTTTTATGTTATGGTCGTCATCCAGAAATCGTGGATCGCTATGGTGTATCCATCTGCGCCATGAAAACTGAATTGTTCAACGTGTCATGGTTTTCCTTTCCTCTTTCATCTACCCCGGACTTGTCTTTTTATGAGCAACTCGGTGGGTGTATCTAGAAAAGCAGAGGACGCTTACCCTACTGGCGCACCTGGTCCATGCTCCAAGTTTATAGTGGAGTCATAGTTGCTCATTTGCTTTTGTTAATTTGTATATTTGATTTTAACAAAATTTCATGTTCTTTGTACGTCTGTTTTCCATGTCTGGCCTTTGTCCCTGGATAACATTCTTCTTATTACCGTTATAACCGTAGTTCCCTTCACTACTCCTTGAAGCAAAAGCAGTTGAGATGTTAAAGAATTCTTACAATAAAAAATTCAAGTCTTCAATTCCAAAACTTGATACTTTGGAAAAGTCTTATCAAAATCAAGCAGAATCAGACACAGCTCTTGAGATTCAAGATATTGGTAAGGAAATTGAATCGTCAGCAGATAAGTCGGACCAATTTGATTTAATAACTGTAAATGTTTTAGGTCCTGATGGTTATGTTGATATGTGAACTTGATTTTACCAGAGATCATGCATGTGACAATGAAATAAAATGTTGAATGGTGGTAAAATATGTTTTAATTGGACTGGTGTAATGCTCTGCTAAACTAAAAATTTGGATCCCCCTTGAAATCCATGTGCAAAAAAATGACCCCCCTCTTTTAAGTTATAAAACAACTGAACCCCCTTTTCCACTTACAGAAAAAATGACCCCCTGGATATATGTACTTGGTATGTTTAAATTTTCAAATAAATGTCTACGGTTTGAATATTATTTGTAAATTATTATATAAAGGATGCCGAATCTAGAGGTTTAACCTTAAAAAAAAAAGCTGTTATGCACGTGGCTAATTACAATATTCGTTATGTTTCGGCTAAGTTTACAGCCAATGAAATGAACATCTCGTTAGCGAGAACACAGCGTTACTTTATATATTTATCGGGCATTTTTAAAGAACCCAAAGCTTATCCGAGAGGAAATAATCGCCATTTTCTTGCAGCATATTTCTCTGTTTCCTTCCCCTTTCCCTATGATATCCCCTGAATGGAGGTGAAAAATTCGAGCGCAGAAAATAAGGTCAGTTAGAGAGAATAATAACGGAATGTGCTATTTAAAATATGCCTAGACGTAAAAAACTAAGGGATAAAAGAAGAGATCATAGTTATGACTTTACATCATCAGACCAATCGAGTGTTGCCGACAAAAGACAGTGCATTGATGATTGAGAATGTAAACAAGGTCAAAAACAAGAACGATTGTACGAATATAAACAATGTAAGCAATCACAACAAAATGTCACTAAATAATTCAACAATACAACAGGGGTCCCATCCAACCGGGCCTATGACTAGTTCACCAGGACCTGGATACAATCAGTTCCAACCTTTTTTGCCATTTCCACCTATGACAAACATTTTACCAAATATGCCACAGTATCCACCCATGGCTAGTCCAGATTTATACCTGAAAGAAATCTATCAAAGAATGGAGCATATCGAAACAAAACTTTCATTGCTTGATAACATTGAAAAACGATTAGACACAATTGATTCAAAATTTGATAAAGTAGATTCTGATATAGAGCGGTGCAGGGTACGAATAGAACACTTAGAACGAAACGCTGAATTTTTATCTGACATTAAAGATGAGCACGTAGCGATAAAGAAAAGGCTAGACAATATTAAAAGCGGTGTAGAAATTACACAAACAGATAGTAAAAAGGTGCGCGACCGATTAATAGACATAGAAACACAAAACCTTCAAAATAACTTACTTTTTTCGAAATAGCCGAAAAGAGTGCTGAAATTATTACCGAGGGTAGAAGAGAAGGCGACGCAGAATATGGCGCGACCGCGAATGAGAGGTGACAAGCTGTATATCGACGGAGAGCTATGGCAG
This sequence comes from Perna viridis, assembly GCA_037379345.1. NCBI lineage: Eukaryota > Metazoa > Mollusca > Bivalvia > Mytilida > Mytilidae > Perna > Perna viridis. Next base: position 34,606,860 of record CM074517.1, read on the forward strand.
GAATAGAATTAGGCGGAGGATCATGTTTGTCTCAGTCATGATGTGTTGAAAATATATTCTTGGAATATATCAAAAGGGCTTATTCGAAAAATTCAAGATAAAAAGTTTCAAAGTATTGTGAATTCATATGATATTGTATGCTTCCAAGAGTGTTGGGTTAAATGCCCAGAAGATTTTGACATGAAGGGATATGAAAAGGAATCTGTTCATAGGAAAAAGTGCAATGGAGGTGGTATGGTATAAAAAGTGGTTGAAACCATATTTAAAATTAATCAAAATTAGTGCTGATAGTATAATTTGGTTCAGAATTGATAAGAGTATAATGCTTAATAATAAAGATATGTTTTTATGTTCTATTTATATGCCACCTGATAAAAACATTTTTCACGGAAGTATGACATTGATGTATTTGAGACACTTGAAACAGATATTGAGCATTTTTCCAATAAATTTATTGTAGCAATTAGTGGTGATATTAACGGACGTGTGGGCTTAGAACTTGTTTGTTTGTTTGTTGGGGTTTAACGTCCGAGCAGGAATATTTCAGCTATATTCAGACAATGAACATGAAAAGGATGACAAAATGAACATGAAACGAAAAAAAAAGGATGGGTCACAAGGATAATAGGGTCGACAAATTTTGATTGCCACTGGGAAAAGGGGGGATGGGTAAGGTAGGGCAATTTAGCCTCCTGTGGCGGAGCAGAAAGGTTCCTACTCCTATCGAATACCACAGCAGGGTTCTTTAACGTGCGAGTAACGTGGCATTTTTCCCAACACGGTGCACCACTATGGTTTGCGGTCAGGTTTTCCGTATTATAGCCTGACAACCCCAGCATGTAACACGCCATGGGTACCCCATTCCACCACCTGGGGCACACATCCCAGTTGCTCTGTGGGCGGAGCGCCTAGCCCCCGGCTAGGTTTCTGAGCACTATTTAGTCGCCTTATACGACAAGCTTAGCGCTGCTGCAGGCCTATTCTTTTAACACCCGGACCTGCACGGGGCGGGCTTAGAACTAGATTACATACAAGGAGAAGCAATTCAATCTCAGTTACGTGACAATTTAGATTTTATTGACTACCAAAATGACTATGAATATTATAAGGTTAAAAGAAAATCTGAAGACGATAAGACAATCAATGCTTTTGGCAGAAAATTACTACAGTTATGTTATTCTACAGGTCTGCGTATCTGTAATGGATGATTTGGTATAGAAAGTGAAAAGATAACATTTAATAACAAAAATGGGTCGAGTGTAATTGACTATTTATTAGTTCCAAAAAATGATATGAATGTTGTTGAAAGTTTTCATGTTGGTAATTTTAATACTTATTCTAGCCATGCTCCTATTTTGGCAGATATTTTCCTTAAACATATAATATCTTATATCAAGAAAAATGTAATTGTCAAAATATGAATTATAACGTTTTAAATGGAATGATGAGAGCGAAGATGCGGTCAGAGAGCGTTTGATTGAAAACGCAGGTAGATTTGATGAGATTGCATCGTTAATTGACGAAAGTACTGATGTGAACAGAAGTGTAGAATTACTTAACATTCTATTGAAAGACATTTTTGAAGGTTTTACAAAGACCGAGATAAAACGCAAGCAAACGTGTGACTATTGTGAGCAACATAACTGTACATGTCCTAGTTACATGTTCGTCCTGAGTTGTTTCGCCCTGATTGGTGAGTGGTTTCGCCCTTATCAATTAACAGGTAAATGATTGATGTTTTAATGAATAAAAGGTATTGTTATTCATGATAAACTAATTAGTACTCTAAACAAAAATAAAAGAACGGACATTGTTATTACAGAAATATTCTTCAAACTGTAATTGACAATAGATGTTATTTTCATCTTTAAATCAGCTTGCAACCTTTTGATCTTCAAACAATTGCCGAAAATGTATAAAAATGCATAAAGTTCGAACTGGCATATTCATTCTTGAATTCGCATCTTGACATGTCCTTATGGCAGACAACTTGTGTATTTCTTGTAACCAGACAGTCCGACCTCGTCAACATGCCATCACTTGTGATGCATGTAACAGGTGGCAGTACCGTACATGTGATACAGGTAGGGAATGCTTTATCTAATTTAGAATATCATTTTTTTATTTTAAAAAAATGTAAATTTTTTACATCAAAGTTCTTTCATAGTCTTTCAACAATTTTCTTTTAATCATTTAGTTACATTAACAGTCTTATATTTATTGTCTCTTCTTTTATGTTGGCTAACGTGACAGGGCAATTGTTATTGTTGTTATTTTTTTCTTATGTTTTTATTCATTAAAACTTTATTTTGATTATAATTTGTTTTATCATGCTTATCTGATGTATTTGCCTGATTTATGTTGTTAGTTTGTTGGGGTTTAACATCCGAGCAGCAATATTTCAGCTATATTCAGACGATGAACATGAAATTGATGATAAAATGAACATGAAATGTTGACGAAAGAAAAGTTGATTTCCCGCTTCAAGTATGATTTTTTTGTCAGCGCGGCCAGTTCATTAATTAATTGCAACGTTATATTCACATTTATATTGTAAACAGATATCACAGAGAAAACGTTATTTAAAGAGCTTTTTGCTGATCACAAAATTATCACAAAAAAGATATATTGAGAATAACGCAGACAAATTAGTATATTTTCTATTAAAACTTTTATATATAGGTACCCTATTCCAGGCGTAAGACTAATATCTCAGTGTTTGCCAGGAAAAATTACTTTTGATAAAAAGCTGCTGCATTAGTCAGAGTAAGCAAATTTGTGGTTTATTCTGACATGGTAGATACATAACCTGTACTATCAGTTCCAAATCATTATTTAACCCCCACTTATTTTTTCGTCAACATTTCAAGAATTAAAACATGTTTGCAAGGTCGAAATCGATCATTGTACGTATTTTCAAGGAAAAAAATGAGAAAAATCATCAAATAAAGATGCACATTTTTTTTCGATCATTATCACCAAATTGGAAAAAATGTCCCGAAAGGGTCTCCATGCAACGAATTGATAGTTTTTCACCGAAAAAAGTTTTCCATTTATAGAGAAATTTAATATTTTTGGATGATTTTGAAATTTTTGTTTTTCCGTCAACATTTCAAGAATTAAAACATGTTTGCATGGTGGAAATCGATCATTCTACGTATTTTCAAGGACAAAAATGAGAAAAATCATCAAATAAAGATGCACATATTTTTTCGATCATAATCACCAAATTGGAAAAAATGTCCCGAAATGGTCGCCATGCAACGAATTGATAGTTTTGCACCGAAAGAAGTTTTCCATTGATAGAGAAATTTAATATTTTTGGATGATTTTGAAATTTTTGTTTTTCCGTCAACATTTCAAGAATTAAAACATGTTTGCACGGTGGAAATCGATCATTCTACGTATTTTCAAGGACAAAAATGAGAAAAATCATCAAATAAAGATGCACATATTTTTTCGATCATAATCACCAAATTGGAAAAAATGTCCCGAAAGGATTTCCATGCAACGAATTGATGGTTTTGCACCGAAAAAAGTTTTCCATTGATAGAGAAATTTAATTTTTTGCATGATTTTGAAATTTTTGTTTTACCGTCAACATTTCAAGAATTAAAACATGTTTGCACGGTGGAAATCGATCATTCTACGTATTTTCAAGGACAAAAATGAGAAAAATCATCAAATAAAGATGCACATATTTTTTCGATCATAATCACCAAATTGGAAAAAATGTCCCGAAAGGATTTCCATGCAACGAATTGATAGTTTTGCACCGAAAAAAGTTTTCCATTTATAGAGAAATTTAATTTTTTTGGATGATTTTGAAATTTTTGTTTTACCGTCAACATTTCAAGAATTAAAACATGTTTGCACGGTGGAAATCGATCATTCTACGTATTTTCAAGGACAAAAATGAGAAAAATCATCAAATAAAGATGCACATATTTTTTCGATCATAATCACCAAATTGGAAAAAATGTCCCAAAAGGATCTCCACGTAACGAATTGATAGTTTTGCACCGAAAAAAGTTTCCATTTATAGTGTAATTTAATTTATATCGCATGATTTTGAAATTTTTCTTTTACCGTCAACATTTCAAGAATTAAAACATCTTTGCACGGTGGAAATCGATCATTCTACGTATTTTCAAGGACAAAAATGAGAAAAATCATCAAATAAAGATGCACATATTTTTTCGATCATAATCACCAAATTGGAAAAAATCTCCCGAAAGGATCTCCATGCAACGAATTGATAGTTTTGCACCGAAAAAATTTTCCATTTATAGTGTAATTTAATTTATATCGCATGATTTTGAAATTTTTGTTTTTCCGTCAACATTTCAAGAGTTAAAACATGTTGCACGGTGGAAATCGATCATTCTACGTATTTTCAAGGACAAAAATGAGAAAAATCATCAAATAAAGATGCACATATTTTTTCGATCATAATCACCAAATTGGAAAAAATGTCCCGAAATGGTCGCCATGCAACGAATTGATAGTTTTGCACCGAAAGAAGTTTTCCATTGATAGAGAAATTTAATATTTTTGGATGATTTTGAAATTTTTGTTTTTCCGTCAACATTTCAAGAATTAAAACATGTTTGCACGGTGGAAATCGATCATTCTACGTATTTTCAAGGACAAAAATGAGAAAAATCATCAAATAAAGATGCACATATTTTTTCGATCATAATCACCAAATTGGAAAAAATGTCCCGAAAGGATTTCCATGCAACGAATTGATGGTTTTGCACCGAAAAAAGTTTTCCATTGATAGAGAAATTTAATTTTTTGCATGATTTTGAAATTTTTGTTTTACCGTCAACATTTCAAGAATTAAAACATGTTTGCACGGTGGAAATCGATCATTCTACGTATTTTCAAGGACAAAAATGAGAAAAATCATCAAATAAAGATGCACATATTTTTTCGATCATAATCACCAAATTGGAAAAAATGTCCCGAAAGGATTTCCATGCAACGAATTGATAGTTTTGCACCGAAAAAAGTTTTCCATTTATAGAGAAATTTAATTTTTTTGGATGATTTTGAAATTTTTGTTTTACCGTCAACATTTCAAGAATTAAAACATGTTTGCACGGTGGAAATCGATCATTCTACGTATTTTCAAGGACAAAAATGAGAAAAATCATCAAATAAAGATGCACATATTTTTTCGATCATAATCACCAAATTGGAAAAAATGTCCCAAAAGGATCTCCACGTAACGAATTGATAGTTTTGCACCGAAAAAAGTTTCCATTTATAGTGTAATTTAATTTATATCGCATGATTTTGAAATTTTTCTTTTACCGTCAACATTTCAAGAATTAAAACATCTTTGCACGGTGGAAATCGATCATTCTACGTATTTTCAAGGACAAAAATGAGAAAAATCATCAAATAAAGATGCACATATTTTTTCGATCATAATCACCAAATTGGAAAAAATGTCCCGAAAGGATCTCCATGCAACGAATTGATAGTTTTGCACCGAAAAAATTTTCCATTTATAGTGTAATTTAATTTATATCGCATGATTTTGAAATTTTTGTTTTTCCGTCAACATTTCAAGAGTTAAAACATGTTGCACGGTGGAAATCGATCATTCTACGTATTTTCAAGGACAAAAATGAGAAAAATCATCAAATAAAGATGCACATATTTTTTCGATCATAATCACCAAATTGGAAAAAATGTCCCGAAAGGATTTCCATGCAACGAATTGATGGTTTTGCACCGAAAAAAGTTTTCCATTGATAGAGAAATTTAATTTTTTGCATGATTTTGAAATTTTTGTTTTACCGTCAACATTTCAAGAATTAAAACATGTTTGCACGGTGGAAATCGATCATTCTACGTATTTTCAAGGACAAAAATGAGAAAAATCATCAAATAAAGATGCACATATTTTTTCGATCATAATCACCAAATTGGAAAAAATGTCCCAAAAGGATCTCCACGTAACGAATTGATAGTTTTGCACCGAAAAAAGTTTCCATTTATAGTGTAATTTAATTTATATCGCATGATTTTGAAATTTTTCTTTTACCGTCAACATTTCAAGAATTAAAACATCTTTGCACGGTGGAAATCGATCATTCTACGTATTTTCAAGGACAAAAATGAGAAAAATCATCAAATAAAGATGCACATATTTTTTCGATCATAATCACCAAATTGGAAAAAATCTCCCGAAAGGATCTCCATGCAACGAATTGATAGTTTTGCACCGAAAAAATTTTCCATTTATAGTGTAATTTAATTTATATCGCATGATTTTGAAATTTTTGTTTTTCCGTCAACATTTCAAGAGTTAAAACATGTTGCACGGTGGAAATCGATCATTCTACGTATTTTCAAGGACAAAAATGAGAAAAATCATCAAATAAAGATGCACATATTTTTTCGATCATAATCACCAAATTGGAAAAAATGTCCCGAAAGGATTTCCATGCAACGAATTGATGGTTTTGCACCGAAAAAAGTTTTCCATTGATAGAGAAATTTAATTTTTTGCATGATTTTGAAATTTTTGTTTTACCGTCAACATTTCAAGAATTAAAACATGTTTGCACGGTGGAAATCGATCATTCTACGTATTTTCAAGGACAAAAATGAGAAAAATCATCAAATAAAGATGCACATATTTTTTCGATCATAATCACCAAATTGGAAAAAATGTCCCGAAATGGCCTCCATGCAATGAATTGATAGTTTTGCACCGAAAGAAGTTTTCCATTTATAGAGAAATTTAATATTTTTGGATGATTTTGAAATTTTTGTTTTACCGTCAACATTTCAAGAATTGAAACATGTTTGCACGGTGGAAATCGATCATTCTACGTATTTTCAAGGACAAAAATGAGAAAAATCATCAAATAAAGATGCACATATTTTTTCGATCATAATCACCAAATTGGAAAAAATGTCCCGAAAGGATTTCGATGCAACGAATTGATAGTTTTGCACCGAAAGAAGTTTTCCATTGATAGAGAAATTTAATATTTTTGGATGATTTTGAAATTTTTGTTTTACCGTCAACATTTCAAGAATTAAAACATCTTTGCACGGTGGAAATCGATCATTCTACGTATTTTCAAGGACAAAAATGAGAAAAATTATCAAATAAAGATGCACATATTTTTTCGATCATAATCACCAAATTGGAAAAAATGTCCCGAAAGGATCTCCATGCAACGAATTGATGGTTTTGCACCGAAAAAAGTTTTCCATTTATAGAGAAATTTAATATTTTTGGATGATTTTGAAATTTTTGTTTTTCCGTCAACATTTCAAGAATTAAAAAATGTTTGCACGGTGGAAATCGATCATTCTACGTATTTTCAAGGACAAAAATGAGAAAAATCATCAAATAAAGATGCACATATTTTTTCGATCATAATCACCAAATTGGAAAAAATGTCCCGAAAGGATTTCCATGCAACGAATTGATAGTTTTGCACCGAAAAAAGTTTTCCATTTATAGAGAAATTTAATTTTTTGGATGATTTTGAAATTTTTGTTTTACCGTCAACATTTCAAGAATTAAAACATGTTTGCACGGTGGAAATCGATCATTCTACGTATTTTCAAGGACAAAAATGAGAAAAATCATCAAATAAAGATGCACATATTTTTTCGATCATAATCACCAAATTGGAAAAAATGTCCCGAAAGGATTTCGATGCAACGAATTGATAGTTTTGCACCGAAAAAAGTTTTCCATTGATAGAGAAATTTAATATTTTTGGATGATTTTGAAATTTTTGTTTTACCGTCAACATTTCAAGAATTAAAACATCTTTGCACGGTGGAAATCGATCATTCTACGTATTTTCAAGGACAAAAATGAGAAAAATTATCAAATAAAGATGCACATATTTTTTCGATCATAATCACCAAATTGGAAAAAATGTCCCGAAAGGATCTCCATGCAACGAATTGATGGTTTTGCACCGAAAAAAGTTTTCCATTTATAGAGAAATTTAATATTTTTGGATGATTTTGAAATTTTTGTTTTTCCGTCAACATTTCAAGAATTAAAAAATGTTTGCACGGTGGAAATCGATCATTCTACGTATTTTCAAGGACAAAAATGAGAAAAATCATCAAATAAAGATGCACATATTTTTTCGATCATAATCACCAAATTGGAAAAAATGTCCCGAAAGGATTTCCATGCAACGAATTGATAGTTTTGCACCGAAAAAAGTTTTCCATTTATAGAGAAATTTAATTTTTTGGATGATTTTGAAATTTTTGTTTTACCGTCAACATTTCAAGAATTAAAACATGTTTGCACGGTGGAAATCGATCATTCTACGTATTTTCAAGGACAAAAATGAGAAAAATCATCAAATAAAGATGCACATATTTTTTCGATCATAATCACCAAATTGGAAAAAATGTCCCGAAAGGATTTCCATGCAACGAATTGATAGTTTTGCACCGAAAAAAGTTTTCCATTTATAGAGAAATTTAATTTTTTGGATGATTTTGAAATTTTTGTTTTACCGTCAACATTTCAAGAATTAAAACATGTTTGCACGGTGGAAATCGATCATTCTACGTATTTTCAAGGACAAAAATGAGAAAAATCATCAAATAAAGATGCACATATTTTTTCGATCATAATCACCAAATTGGAAAAAATGTCCCGAAAGGATTTCCATGCAACGAATTGATAGTTTTGCACCGAAAAAAGTTTTCCATTTATAGAGAAATTTAATTTTTTTGCATGATTTTGAAATTTTTGTTTTACCGTCAACATTTCAAGAATTAAAACATGTTTGCACGGTGGAAATCGATCATTCTACGTATTTTCAAGGACAAAAATGAGAAAAATCATCAAATAAAGATGCACATATTTTTTCGATCATAATCACCAAATTGGAAAAAATGTCCCGAAAGGATTTCCATGCAACGAATTGATAGTTTTGCACCGAAAAAAGTTTTCCATTTATAGAGAAATTTAATATTTTTGGATGATTTTGAAATTTTTGTTTTACCGTCAACATTTCAAGAATTAAAACATGTTTGCACGGTGGAAATCGATCATTCTACGTATTTTCAAGGACAAAAATGAGAAAAATCATCAAATAAAGATGCACATATTTTTTCGATCATAATCACCAAATTGGAAAAAATGTCCCGAAAGGATTTCCATGCAACGAATTGATAGTTTTGCACCGAAAAAAGTTTTCCATTTATAGAGAAATTTAATTTTTTGCATGATTTTGAAATTTTTCTTTTACCGTCAACATTTCAAGAATTAAAACATGTTTGCACGGTGGAAATCGATCATTCTACGTATTTTCAAGGACAAAAATGAGAAAAATCATCAAATAAAGATGCACATATTTTTTCGATCATAATCACCAAATTGGAAAAAATGTCCCAAAAGGATCTCCATGCAACGAATTGATAGTTTTGCACCGAAAAAATTTTCCATTTATAGTGTAATTTAATTTATATCGCATGATTTTGAAATTTTTGTTTTACCGTCAACATTTCAAGAATTAAAACATGTTTGCACGGTGGAAATCGATCATTCTACGTATTTTCAAGGACAAAAATGAGAAAAATCATCAAATAAAGATGCACATATTTTTTCGATCATAATCACCAAATTGGAAAAAATGTCCCGAAAGGATCTCCATGCAACAAATTGATAGTTTTGCACCGAAAAAATTTTCCATTTATAGTGTAATTTAATTTATATCGCATGATTTTGAAATTTTTGTTTTACCGTCAACATTTCAAGAATTAAAACATGTTTGCACGGTGGAAATCGATCATTCTACGTATTTTCAAGGACAAAAATGAGAAAAATTATCAAATAAAGATGCACATATTTTTTCGATCATAATCACCAAATTGGAAAAAATGTCCCGAAAGGATCTCCATGCAACGAATTGATAGTTTTGCACCGAAAAAAGTTTTCCATTTATAGAGAAATTTAATTTTTTGCATGATTTTGAAATTTTTGTTTTACCGTCAACATTTCAAGAATTAAAACATGTTTGCACGGTGGAAATCGATCATTCTACGTATTTTCAAAGACAAAAATGAGAAAAATCATCAAATAAAGATGCACATATTTTTTCGATCATAATCACCAAATTGGAAAAAATGTCCCAAAAGGATCTCCATGCAACGAATTGATAGTTTTGCACCGAAAAAATTTTCCATTTATAGTGTAATTTAATTTATATCGCATGATTTTGAAATTTTTGTTTTCCGTCAACATTTCAAGAGTTAAAACATGTTGCACGGTGGAAATCGATCATTCTACGTATTTTCAAGGACAAAAATGAGAAAAATCATCAAATAAAGATGCACATATTTTTTCGATCATAATCACCAAATTGGAAAAAATGTCCCGAAAGGATTTCCATGCAACGAATTGATGGTTTTGCACCGAAAAAAGTTTTCCATTGATAGAGAAATTTAATTTTTTGCATGATTTTGAAATTTTTGTTTTACCGTCAACATTTCAAGAATTAAAACATGTTTGCACGGTGGAAATCGATCATTCTACGTATTTTCAAGGACAAAAATGAGAAAAATCATCAAATAAAGATGCACATATTTTTTCGATCATAATCACCAAATTGGAAAAAATGTCCCGAAATGGTCTCCATGCAATGAATTGATAGTTTTGCACCGAAAGAAGTTTTCCATTTATAGAGAAATTTAATATTTTTGGATGATTTTGAAATTTTTGTTTTACCGTCAACATTTCAAGAATTGAAACATGTTTGCACGGTGGAAATCGATCATTCTACGTATTTTCAAGGACAAAAATGAGAAAAATCATCAAATAAAGATGCACATATTTTTTCGATCATAATCACCAAATTGGAAAAAATGTCCCGAAAGGATCTCCATGCAACGAATTGATAGTTTTGCACCGAAAGAAGTTTTCCATTGATAGAGAAATTTAATATTTTTGGATGATTTTGAAATTTTTGTTTTACCGTCAACATTTCAAGAATTGAAACATGTTTGCACGGTGGAAATCGATCATTCTACGTATTTTCAAGGACAAAAATGAGAAAAATCATCAAATAAAGATGCACATATTTTTTCGATCATAATCACCAAATTGGAAAAAATGTCCCAAAAGGATCTCCATGCAACGAATTGATAGTTTTGCACCGAAAAAATTTTCCATTTATAGTGTAATTTAATTTATATCGCATGATTTTGAAATTTTTGTTTTACCGTCAACATTTCAAGAGTTAAAACATGTTGCACGGTGGAAATCGATCATTCTACGTATTTTCAAGGACAAAAATGAGAAAAATCATCAAATAAAGATGCACATATTTTTTCGATCATAATCACCAAATTGGAAAAAATGTCCCGAAAGGATTTCCATGCAACGAATTGATGGTTTTGCACCGAAAAAAGTTTTCCATTTATAGAGAAATTTAATATTTTTGGATGATTTTGAAATTTTTGTTTTTCCGTCAACATTTCAAGAGTTAAAACATGTTTGCACGGTGGAAATCGATCATTCTACGTATTTTCAAGGACAAAAATGAGAAAAATCATCAAATAAAGATGCACATATTTTTTCGATCATAATCACCAAATTGGAAAAAATGTCCCGAAAGGATTTCCATCCAACGAATTGATGGTTTTGCACCGAAAAAAGTTTTCCATTGATAGAGAAATTTAATATTTTTGGATGATTTTGAAATTTTTGTTTTACCGTCAACATTTCAAGAATTAAAACATGTTTGCACGTTGGAAATCGATCATTCTACGTATTTTCAAGGACAAAAATGAGAAAAATCATCAAATAAAGATGCACATATTTTTTCGATCATAATCACCAAATTGGAAAAAATGTCCCGAAAGGATTTTCATCCAACGAATTGATGGTTTTGCACCGAAAAAAGTTTTCCATTTATAGAGAAATTTAATTTTTTTGCATGATTTTGAAATTTTTGTTTTACCGTCAACATTTCAAGAATTAAAACATGTTTGCACGGTGGAAATCGATCATTCTACGTATTTTCAAGGACAAAAATGAGAAAAATCATCAAATAAAGATGCACATATTTTTTCGATCATAATCACCAAATTGGAAAAAATGTCCCAAAAGGATCTCCATGCAACGAATTGATAGTTTTGCACCGAAAAAATTTTCCATTTATAGTGTAATTTAATTTATATCGCATGATTTTAAAATTTTTGTTTTTCCGTCAACATTTCAAGAGGTAAAACATGTTGCACGGTGGAAATCGATCATTCTACGTATTTTCAAGGACAAAAATGAGAAAAATCATCAAAAAAAGATGCACATATTTTTTCGATCATAATCACCAAATTGGAAAAAATGTCCCGAAAGGATTTCCATGCAACGAATTGATGGTTTTGCACCGAAAAAAGTTTTCCATTTATAGAGAAATTTAATATTTTTGGATGATTTTGAAATTTTTGTTTTTCCGTCAACATTTCAAGAGTTAAAACATGTTTGCACGGTGGAAATCGATCATTCTACGTATTTTCAAGGACAAAAATGAGAAAAATCATCAAATAAAGATGCACATATTTTTTCGATCATAATCACCAAATTGGAAAAAATGTCCCGAAAGGATTTCCATGCAACGAATTGATGGTTTTGCACCGAAAAAAGTTTTCCATTGATAGAGAAATTTAATTTTTTGCATGATTTTGAAATTTTTGTTTTACCGTCAACATTTCAAGAATTAAAACATGTTTGCACGGTGGAAATCGATCATTCTACGTATTTTCAAGGACAAAAATGAGAAAAATCATCAAATAAAGATGCACATATTTTTTCGATCATAATCACCAAATTGGAAAAAATGTCCCGAAAGGATTTCCATGCAACGAATTGATGGTTTTGCACCGAAAAAAGTTTTCCATTTATAGAGAAATTTAATATTTTTGGATGATTTTGAAATTTTTGTTTTTCCGTCAACATTTCAAGAGTTAAAACATGTTTGCACGGTGGAAATCGATCATTCTACGTATTTTCAAGGACAAAAATGAGAAAAATCATCAAATAAAGATGCACATATTTTTTCGATCATAATCACCAAATTGGAAAAAATGTCCCGAAAGGATTTTCATCCAACGAATTGATGGTTTTGCACCGAAAAAAGTTTTCCATTTATAGAGAAATTTAATTTTTTTGCATGATTTTGAAATTTTTGTTTTACCGTCAACATTTCAAGAATTAAAACATGTTTGCACGGTGGAAATCGATCATTCTACGTATTTTCAAGGACAAAAATGAGAAAAATCATCAAATAAAGATGCACATATTTTTTCGATCATAATCACCAAATTGGAAAAAATGTCCCAAAAGGATCTCCATGCAACGAATTGATAGTTTTGCACCGAAAAAATTTTCCATTTATAGTGTAATTTAATTTATATCGCATGATTTTAAAATTTTTGTTTTTCCGTCAACATTTCAAGAGGTAAAACATGTTGCACGGTGGAAATCGATCATTCTACGTATTTTCAAGGACAAAAATGAGAAAAATCATCAAAAAAAGATGCACATATTTTTTCGATCATAATCACCAAATTGGAAAAAATGTCCCGAAAGGATTTCCATGCAACGAATTGATGGTTTTGCACCGAAAAAAGTTTTCCATTTATAGAGAAATTTAATATTTTTGGATGATTTTGAAATTTTTGTTTTTCCGTCAACATTTCAAGAGTTAAAACATGTTTGCACGGTGGAAATCGATCATTCTACGTATTTTCAAGGACAAAAATGAGAAAAATCATCAAATAAAGATGCACATATTTTTTCGATCATAATCACCAAATTGGAAAAAATGTCCCGAAAGGATCTCCATGCAACGAATTGATAGTTTTGCACCGAAAAAATTTTCCATTTATAGTGTAATTTAATTTATATCGCATGATTTTGAAATTTTTGTTTTCCGTCAACATTTCAAGAGTTAAAACATGTTGCACGGTGGAAATCGATCATTCTACGTATTTTCAAGGACAAAAATGAGAAAAATCATCAAATAAAGATGCACATATTTTTTCGATCATAATCACCAAATTGGAAAAAATGTCCCGAAAGGATTTCCATGCAACGAATTGATGGTTTTGCACCGAAAAAAGTTTTCCATTGATAGAGAAATTTAATTTTTTGCATGATTTTGAAATTTTTGTTTTACCGTCAACATTTCAAGAATTAAAACATGTTTGCACGGTGGAAATCGATCATTCTACGTATTTTCAAGGACAAAAATGAGAAAAATCATCAAATAAAGATGCACATATTTTTTCGATCATAATCACCAAATTGGAAAAAATGTCCCGAAATGGTCTCCATGCAATGAATTGATAGTTTTGCACCGAAAGAAGTTTTCCATTTATAGAGAAATTTAATATTTTTGGATGATTTTGAAATTTTTGTTTTACCGTCAACATTTCAAGAATTGAAACATGTTTGCACGGTGGAAATCGATCATTCTACGTATTTTCAAGGACAAAAATGAGAAAAATCATCAAATAAAGATGCACATATTTTTTCGATCATAATCACCAAATTGGAAAAAATGTCCCGAAAGGATTTCCATGCAACGAATTGATAGTTTTGCACCGAAAGAAGTTTTCCATTGATAGAGAAATTTAATATTTTTGGATGATTTTGAAATTTTTGTTTTACCGTCAACATTTCAAGAATTAAAACATCTTTGCACGGTGGAAATCGATCATTCTACGTATTTTGAAGGACAAAAATGAGAAAAATTATCAAATAAAGATGCACATATTTTTTCGATCATAATCACCAAATTGGAAAAAATGTCCCAAAAGGATCTCCATGCAACGAATTGATAGTTTTGCACCGAAAAAATTTTCCATTTATAGTGTAATTTAATTTATATCGCATGATTTTGAAATTTTTGTTTTACCGTCAACATTTCAAGAGTTAAAACATGTTTGCACGGTGGAAATCGATCATTCTACGTATTTTCAAGGACAAAAATGAGAAAAATCATCAAATAAAGATGCACATATTTTTTCGATCATAATCACCAAATTGGAAAAAATGTCCCGAAAGGATTTCCATGCAACGAATTGATGGTTTTGCACCGAAAAAAGTTTTCCATTTATAGAGAAATTTAATATTTTTGGATGATTTTGAAATTTTTGTTTTTCCGTCAACATTTCAAGAGTTAAAACATGTTTGCACGGTGGAAATCGATCATTCTACGTATTTTCAAGGACAAAAATGAGAAAAATCATCAAATAAAGATGCACATATTTTTTCGATCATAATCACCAAATTGGAAAAAATGTCCCGAAAGGATTTCCATCCAACGAATTGATGGTTTTGCACCGAAAAAAGTTTTCCATTGATAGAGAAATTTAATATTTTTGGATGATTTTGAAATTTTTGTTTTACCGTCAACATTTCAAGAATTAAAACATGTTTGCACGTTGGAAATCGATCATTCTACGTATTTTCAAGGACAAAAATGAGAAAAATCATCAAATAAAGATGCACATATTTTTTCGATCATAATCACCAAATTGGAAAAAATGTCCCGAAAGGATTTTCATCCAACGAATTGATGGTTTTGCACCGAAAAAAGTTTTCCATTTATAGAGAAATTTAATTTTTTTGCATGATTTTGAAATTTTTGTTTTACCGTCAACATTTCAAGAATTAAAACATGTTTGCACGGTGGAAATCGATCATTCTACGTATTTTCAAGGACAAAAATGAGAAAAATCATCAAATAAAGATGCACATATTTTTTCGATCATAATCACCAAATTGGAAAAAATGTCCCAAAAGGATCTCCATGCAACGAATTGATAGTTTTGCACCGAAAAAATTTTCCATTTATAGTGTAATTTAATTTATATCGCATGATTTTGAAATTTTTGTTTTACCGTCAACATTTCAAGAATTAAAACATGTTTGCACGGTGGAAATCGATCATTCTACGTATTTTCAAGGACAAAAATGAGAAAAATCATCAAATAAAGATGCACATATTTTTTCGATCATAATCACCAAATTGGAAAAAATGTCCCGAAAGGATTTCCATCCAACGAATTGATGGTTTTGCACCGAAAAAAGTTTTCCATTGATAGAGAAATTTAATATTTTTGGATGATTTTGAAATTTTTGTTTTACCGTCAACATTTCAAGAATTAAAACATGTTTGCACGTTGGAAATCGATCATTCTACGTATTTTCAAGGACAAAAATGAGAAAAATCATCAAATAAAGATGCACATATTTTTTCGATCATAATCACCAAATTGGAAAAAATGTCCCGAAAGGATTTTCATCCAACGAATTGATGGTTTTGCACCGAAAAAAGTTTTCCATTTATAGAGAAATTTAATTTTTTTGCATGATTTTGAAATTTTTGTTTTACCGTCAACATTTCAAGAATTAAAACATGTTTGCACGGTGGAAATCGATCATTCTACGTATTTTCAAGGACAAAAATGAGAAAAATCATCAAATAAAGATGCACATATTTTTTCGATCATAATCACCAAATTGGAAAAAATGTCCCAAAAGGATCTCCATGCAACGAATTGATAGTTTTGCACCGAAAAAATTTTCCATTTATAGTGTAATTTAATTTATATCGCATGATTTTGAAATTTTTGTTTTACCGTCAACATTTCAAGAATTAAAACATGTTTGCACGGTGGAAATCGATCATTCTACGTATTTTCAAGGACAAAAATGAGAAAAATCATCAAATAAAGATGCACATATTTTTTCGATCATAATCACCAAATTGGAAAAAATGTCCCGAAAGGATTTCCATCCAACGAATTGATGGTTTTGCACCGAAAAAAGTTTTCCATTTATAGAGAAATTTAATATTTTTGGATGATTTTGAAATTTTTGTTTTTCCGTCAACATTTCAAGAATTAAAACATGTTTGCACGGTGGAAATCGATCATTTTACGTATTTTCATGGACACTTGTACGATATTTGACAATTTAAAACTAAATAATAATCCATAGTTCTATAAAATGAAATCATGACATTTCAATGACTACATATATCAAGTAAACTCCGTGCCATACACTCTTACTGTAGGCTAGAAACCACTAATTCCAATAGACTTCAATGCAAATCTCACAATATTCACTGGCTTCTCCTGACTTTACCTTAACTTTAACCTGCAGAGGACTATATATCAAGCATGATTCTACATATGTCAGCTCACAATCCTCAGAATGGCATGTGGGTTTTTAGCAGACTTGCCGAGCAGTACTGGTCACCGGAAGTGAAGTGTCTATAAATAGCATGGGAAATCCCATTGTTTTCACAAGATAGGTGTATATTTAGAAATCATTATGGAGATTAGACTCCACATCACAAGAAGCAAAATGCACATATAAAATATACCGAAATGATTTTACTTTCAGAAACTGTTTAATTTTTTAAAATAAAATGAGAACTTTTTTCACAGCATTATGAGGAACAGGGGTAATTTCTGCGCAGGACTATTTTTGCGTACGTTGCAAATGCTCAGTGGTTGAATTGGTGGTCTGTAACCTGTAGCGAAATGTGTAGCCATGCTGTTTGTAATTCTAGTCTCTTCGGCACCTGGGTATTTGGCACAAGATATAGTCACTTCGGCACCTGTTCAAATCGGGACCTGGTTATATCGGTACCTACTTTAGTTAAATCGGAAAATGTTTTCCACTGGTCTTTTTTGAATAATTAAAAGTACCAAATCTATGTTTTTCAATTTTGTTAATATATGTAAAAAAGACTGAAAATTAAAGAAATTGGGAAAACTCACTTATCCCATATAAAACAAAATTTAGCAGGAATAGTGATGGGCCCCTGAGCTTCTTAGCCAGCACTCCACAGTATTGTAGAACTGCCTAATTTTGGTCTTGTAATCTGATGCTTTGTAACATTTATTACTTTAAAAAATTGTCAAGCATCTGTAAATCTATATATCTAGAAATAGCTCAAGCTAAGGCCTTCAAGATGCAGTAAAATTTTCTGGAAAAAAATTACCCACAGCATATAGGGTTACCATAGAAACCATACAAAAGTATGCGAAAATTTGCAAAAAAGTTCATCAAATCAGGTTTAAAAATATCAAATTTCCCGCAAAATATCTGAAATTTTTATTTCAATCCCTGAAACTTTTCCCTTTCAAAGACCCCTTCCTCATATGGGCATCGCCGGTTAGATTTTGAGCTATTTCACTTTGTAATCCACTTATTAAATTTAGCATGGTAAAAAATTGACTTACTTTCACTTTCACAATGAAGTCAAATTGTCATTGAAAAAAAGGCCCTTCAACATTGAAAATACATAAAACATTGCAAAATACTTTTGAAGTCTCCTTTTTTCAGAAAATGTTTTATCAACAATAGATTCTTCATTTTTAATCACTACAGCAACCACCGGTTTCCATTCATGTCATTTTTCAAGAATATATAAATACAAAGAATCTCAGTGAACTGGCGGATAACTCGCATAGTACTTCCTAGAAGCTGTCATACCAACAAGTACACTTTCCCAATTTGAATATAACCAAAACAGTGCACTTTGAAAGGTATTTATATAGATAAAATAATTTAAGTTATAATATAGTTAAATATAATTTTTAAAAAAAGTGTTCAATTCATCACAATTTTGTTATTTAAGCTTAATATTATATGCAAATTTCAACATTTTGGGTTCTGGGACTATTCGGGGAACGTCTGGGGACTTATGTGACTTGCTTGCAAGCACAACTTAAAACTTATTAAGTCGCCGACCACAAAATAGCGGTGACTTATTGTTTTTACTGTTTTTCTTCTTATTATTATTATCATTATTATTATTATTATTATTTTAATTCCCCTGTCATAAAAATTGATGACAGTGTCCGCCCATCTTCTCAGAAGTGGCTCGTCCGATTGAGATGAAATTTTTCAAGATGTTAGAACTACTCTTCAAAAGATGCAGAACCTGGAAAAAAATTTCAGCTACCGCCATTTTTTTCAAAATGGCCGTCGGACTAGAGGTACCCATTTTTTCACACCGGAAATTGGAACATCATACTTCTCGAATACCGCTGATCAGAATTTGACGAAACTTGGTGTATAAATTAAGCGCAAAAATACAAACAAAATTACGAATAAAATCGTGTGCATCTCGGCCACTATTTTCAAAATGGCCGCCAACGCGGTCGAGAATTCAAATTTGTCAGATTTTGATGAAAATTGATATCTAGGTTCTTTAAGTCGTCTCCATTAATAATCTGTGGCTCAATTGGCAAATTTAGCTACGCCAGCACTCCACAGTATTGTAGAACTGCCTAATTTTGGTCTTGTAATCTGATGCTTTGTAACATTTATCACTTTAAAAAATTGTCAAGCATCTGTAAATCTATATATCTAGAAATAGCTCAAGCTAAGGCCTTCAAGATGCAGTAAAATTTTCTGGAAAAAAATTACCCACAGCATATAGGGTTACCATGGAAACCATGCAAAAGTATGCGAAAATTTGCAAAAAAGTTCATCAAATCAGGTTTAAAAATATCAAATTTCCCGCAAAATATCTGAAATTTTTATTTCAATCCCTGAAACTGTTCAAACTTTTCCCTTCAAAAACCCCTTCCTCATATGGGCATCGCCAGTTAGATTTTGAGCTATTTTACTTTGTAATCCACTTATTAAATTTAGCATGGTAAAAAATTGACTTACTTTCACTTTCACAATAAAGTCAAATTGTCATTGAAAAAAAGCCCCTTCAACATTGAAAATATATAAAACATTGCAAAATACTTTTAAAAGTCCCATTTTTTTCAGAAAATGTTTTATCAACAATAGATTCTTCATTTTTAATCACTATAGCAACCACCGGTTTCCATTTATGTCATTTTTCATCCCTAGCCAAAAGTGCGAAACTAAACTAAACTGTGGAGTGCTGGCTACGTGTTAGACGCCATTTTCAAAATGGCCGTCACTAGGTGCGAAATTAAAAGTTTTCCGATTTTGATGAAAATTGATATTTAGGTTTTTTATGACATCCTGATTAATAATCTGCAACTCAATTGGCAATTTGAGCTACTCATCGGCTGTTATTTTCAAAATGGTCGCCTCTGCGCTCAAAAATTCGAAGTTGTCCGATTTTGACGAAAATTGATATCTAGGTTCTTTTAGAAATCCCGATTAACAATCTGCGGCTCAATCAATAATTTGAACTGCATATCGACCACCATTTTCAAAATTGCTGAATTGGCAATTGGAGCTACGTATCGACCGGCACTTTCAAAATGGTCGAAAATTCAAACTTTTTCGGTTTCCTTGAAATTTGATATCCACGTTCTTTACGCTGCCTCTATTAATAATAAGCAGTTCAATTGACAATATTTTTCTCAAAACACAGATCTGGAAACGGGAGGCGACTTCTGCACGTTTCGTAGAAATGAAATTTTAATTATGTCGCCCCAGCCCCGACATATTGTTATTTTACGGTTTCTTCTTCTTATTATTATTATTATTATTATTATTATTATTTTTCTTCCGATGATTTTTATCCGGAGTTTTTAGAGAGCATCACTAAAGGGAATGAATTGAAACTTGGTATGGAGAAGGAGTGCACCAGAATTTTTGGTGAAAAAAAATGGCTACCGTTACCATGGAAACGTGAAAAGTTCATAATCTAGAACATTGCAATATCTCGGAAACCTAGGTGGCTAGAAACTTGAAATTTGGTAAGGTGGTAGAACGCAATGTGTCGAATAAAATTAAGCAAAAAAGTGAATTGATATGTTGCCAGTTGCCATGGCAACCAAAAAAAGTGAAAATTTCATGGATACCAAAATCCACTTTTTTCTCACACCTGTAACTTTTTTTATATACGCAAGGATGTTAAGGTACTTTTGTGCATGTTTTGTACGGGGGTGACAACTCTGTCATGATATAAAATGGAAACCAAAGAAACGGCTACGCCATTGCCTCACTTCATTCATAAAATGATGTCATTTCAATATTTTACGGTTCTTTATAGCTTTGGTTTTGTTTGCATTCGGTAGAAATAAATGTACTCTTTTTAATGTTGCGGGTTCGATGAAAGAAAACTCAATTTAAAGGTGAAAATATGTCATTTTGTAAATGTGCACATCATTAGTCATGAGTTTTTTACCTTATAAGAAAAACGACGTTGGCGAGAAGCTTGAAAAATTTCTGTCAGCTGTTTGCTCGTTGTTCTTAAAAAGGAAGAAGAAAACAACGTTATACGACGTAATCTCACATCTATTCCAATGTACCAACGTATGGGATTATAGCTGCAGGTAATGTTTGTACACTGTAGTTATCGACTTAGTATTATTTTTGCTCATACACATGACGAATCATCGCTTTAATTGGGTCAAAATTGAAATCATGCATATTCTATTGGGCTATAGCTCAGGAAATTTCAAAAACTGGTTGAATCATAGAAATATAGTGTCCAATTGTACGTATATCTGTAGCTATATTCTTTGCTAACTGTCTTATAGGTGTTATTCACTGTGTTAACAAAGCAATATTTTTGCTTTTTTGTATCCATGCAGGCTATAGCCACTTCACTCAATGTCACATTATGTTTAACTTCAATAATTGACATTTATAATTGGCCATTTTATCTCCAGTGGTGGGTTGGCAAAATGTACTGACCCCCAACCCCCCTTTATAGAAATTTTAGCCAATGTTATGTGCCTACAGTATTTATAATTTTCTTAATTTTACAAAATAAGGAATGAATAAGTATTTTTCATCACCTGCTGAAAAATGTGGGAAAAAATCCCAGGTTGTATGAATATATTAATTACATACTACCTACATGTGTTTAGATGTTAATTTTAAAAAGTAAACCTGATTTCTAAGTTTCAATAATGCAATGAAGAAAGAAATGTCAGTTTCATTGTCAAAATGATACTTAAGAGTCAGAATGATATTCTTTTCATAATGAATGATTGTATGACATTTAAAATTCGATGCCATTTTTTTCCTTTTTTTTTTTTTTTGGGGGGGGGGTGGGGGGGTTCAAATGTGTTCAAAATTAGAGAAAATCTAGCAATTGTTATGTGCTGACAATTGTTTTTATAAACAGGGTAAAGGTTAAATTACATTTATTCATTTTATTATCCTACTGCCTGATTTGATATAATTTTGAACTTTTTATCTGAATTATTTGATACTTTGTACATATTAAATGAAATTGATTCCTCAAGCATTCTACATGCAACTACATTCATGATATTGCATGTATCATGCATGAGGAATGAATTTATGTGCAGTAGAGAGTAAAAAATTGCATGTATAATGCATGAAGAATGAATTTATGTGCAGTACTAAGTATGAAATTGCATGTAAAATGACTGAGGAAAGAATTAATGTGCAGTTGAGAGTAAAAAAATGCACGTAGAATGCCTGAGAAATGAATTTATGTGCAATAAAGTAATAAATTGCATGTTGAATGCATGAGGAATGAATTAATGTGCAGTAGAGAGTAAAAAAAAAATGCATGTTGAATGCATTAGGAATGAATTTATGTGCAGTAGAGAGTAAAAGATTGCATGTATAATGTATGAGGAATGAATTCATGTGCAGTACTAAGTAAGAAATTGCATGTAGAATGCCTGAGGAATGAAATTATGTGGAGTACTAAGTATGAAATTGCATGTAGAATTTTTGAGGAATGAATTTTTCAATTGTTTTGAAACTGGCAAAATAATATCAAGTATAATGCTATTTTACTCAAGTTAGTAGTTGGGGTTTAAGTCATAAAACAGGCAGAGAAAAAAAAACAAGGAAATGTTTTTAATTGTGGGTATATGTAATATCTTGGCAACTATTACACACAAATACAAAAATTAGATCTGTATGTATTTTTAACATTTTCTGCAAAACCTTACAAATCTGAACATTATATGTAAAAATGTGATCCCCTTTTGATAAATGCATAATATTGAAAGTGATTCATTTTATTTCTTTTACATTTTAGGTTGCACCAAAGGCTTTGTTGGGTTCCAGCTCATACCACCAATCATTAATCATGAATGAATCAACAAAATAATGGCTAGTTTATACTCTGAAGAGCTGTTTTGACCCATATAATAACATGATATTAAGAGTATTATATGTGTGAATATACATGTACATGAATGACAAATGAAGTATACCCGAAGCTCCTGTTGATGAACACCAAGAAAGAAATCTCTGCTTATAATAAGATAAAATGTGAGGAGAAATTGAGTGAAAGAGCCAATTGTAAAGGAGATATTGGTACTTACAATGTATACATAGGCAATTTCACATCATGTATAAAACATCTTTGTACATGTACATGTAGATACATGCATTGACAGAAATAAACAGAATGTGGTAAAATATGGTGAAAATAAAGATTATTTGCTTGAATTCTTAAAATCAATTGCAGTATCCTCAAAGGGAAATGGACTCAAAAATCAAATTATTTTGAATATTACAGATATTACAGGTCAATCAAGTACTGTAACATATGTAACTGAATGGTTTTCAAACGTAGTATCATTCAAGTAACTAAAACCTGTGGCTTCCAAAGCGGTGTTCATTGCAAACAAGTTCTCGAAAATTGACTCTGGGGGTAAAATAATGAATCCTAAGGAAAAATAATTACTATTTTTCAAATGAGCCTTGCAACCATTCCATTGTTTCAAGGTTTTCTCCTTAGCAAACAATTTGGACATTAAAATATTTCTTGTAGATTGTGAGAATTTATAATTCAAAGAGAAAAAAAAATTATCTGAACTCATTACAAATTTGGTTTTTATTGTGAATGGGCAAGTCTAAACACAAAAATTACTTTCATTTGTTTCTTCTTTACAAAAACAACTCGTATCTCTTCCAAGTTTGTATTAATTTAGACATAAACAACACCCTATCAAAGCACCTTGCCAAGAAAATGTAGCCCATAGTAGGGTTGATGTACATGTTATTGGCTAAAGTGGTTGAGAACACAAAAAATGTGTCGCATATGCGATTATTTGTTATATTTTATGACATGCATAGCAATGAAATGTTATGGATATGTTTAAAAACTAGCCTGGCGAATGAGCCTAACTCTTTTTAACTATAATTTGCGTAGTTGTAGATGAATAATAGGCTCATGTTATTGTTTTTTCTAAGTTGTTTTGGTTCTGATCGTATGTCCATACCTGTTTTTGCAGGATAAACATGATATATGTTACTGTTCTGATGAAATTACTAAAGACTTCTAAATTACAGTTAAACATTACAAGTCTGACCACAAGGAAGAATGTTAAAAAATACAGAAAGCTAGCTTTAAATGATCAAAATGGGAAATTTCAGTACCAAATAAAGACTTGCATAAAAGACATGCTAATTGTATTACAGATGGCACAGTCAGAAAATTCAAAGTTCATTTAGTGTTTGAATGGATAGTACGTACATGTATACGCTATAAGTGCCCAAACAAAACTCAGTGTCGGATCCAGACGTTGATCACCTGGGGGAGGGAGGGAGGGGCTGACCTAATTTCACATTTTTCGTGAAGTTGTTTACATTTTTAACAAGAGCAGAGGGAATATTTCAGGGTTCCGGTAAAATGGCATTAATGCCATGCGGAGCGTGTCAGACAATTGGGGGGGGTCAAAACTGGTGGGAAATCAAGTTTTCATACTAAAATATACATTTAAAAAAAAAAAACAACAAAAAAAATTAAAAAAAAGAAACGGGGGTGTAAACGTTCCCTCTGTCCCCTCCAAATTTACTACTGTGTGATTCAAAAGACAGAACCACCAATCTTGGGTCTCGCAAGGCAAACCCCGACATATTACTAAAATCAAAATGCTTGATGTAAAATCGGATTTACTTTTCAATTTATATTATGTTCTTATCTTCAATTGTTCTTTTTTATTTTCATTGTATCGTTAAAGATAATGCTGGGTGATACTAAGATATATTACTCCTGAGTCGCTTTATAGTTCCGCTAGTTTGCAGCAATTATCATTGTATCAATAATCCTTTACCTAAACATTGGACATTTATCTGATTATAAGGTACGTGTACTTGCATCGAAACACGCGCCTCAATAGTTGTAAACATCTTAGGAGGTGACGTGACGCAAAATAAATCAACTGAAAGATATTTGACCAGATATAAACACGCTGGGTGTTAAATGGTTTTACCCCTAGTTGTACAAGCTATAAAACACTTGTAACTTATTTTATGGTGATGATTATTAATTGTAAAAGAAGCAGAGTAGGGATGTGGGCTAAGTTCCCTTAGCTCTCCCGATAAATCTGCCACTGCTAAACACTTAAATAGTACTACATGTATAATGGAGAAAAAACAGGCTAGGGTATGTATCACAAATGCTAAAATTACATAAAAAAACGGGTCAGACATGCGTTCAAAGGCTTTTATGGGTTCAATAAATAAAAAATCCGATTTTTTTCAAAAAAGTTTAAAAAAAAAAAAAAATAACCATATCCTGTCCTCGAGTGCCTGTGGAATGGTGCTTTGAACAGTCCTTGCGAAAAAGTAGATTCGACTTTGTAATATTCAAGATTGCTTTATTTCATTAATAGTTCATTAAAATTATATTGTTTTAATTTAATAATTTAATAAGATGAGAACAAAGTGTTTTAAAATTAAAAATTATTAATTAACCAGTAGTGCCACGTCCGGTGGTATTGATAGCGGAAATTTAAATGTTTTTAAAAATTGCTGTGACTAATTTACCTGAACATATAGAAAAAAGCAAATGAAGTGCAAAATCTTGATGAAATTTGTAAAAAAAAAAAACACTGTTTTGGACCAAAATTTAAATGTCTACGATCTCAAGTTAATTAGTCAGAGCACTTTTTGGATAGTATAAAGCAACTTAAAAATGTCTGTTAAATTTCAGAATCGGCTTCCTCCTAGACTTTTCATGTTTCTGATATTTTATAAAGAAGGCATGTTTTGATCACGTGATTCGTTTCTTTTTCAGGAATGTTGAAATTTTTCAAAAAGAATCCATGGACTGATATCGTAGAATATGTATATATGTAATTTTTGTATGAAAAATGTTAAATAAAGGATTTATTGGAAGGTTGAAACATATTCAAAATTGTACAGGATTTTTGTCAACTTTTCTGGAAAACACCTCAACACCGTTGCATAGTCGGCAATTTTAATGAAACTTTGTTGTATGTTACGTCTCACTAATATCTCGGAATTCGTATAAAAATTTTTCGCCACAATGCCGCCATTTTCAAAATAGCTACCAAAGTTCATAATCAATGACATTGCAATATCTTGGTAACCTAGGTGGCTGGAAACTTGAAATTTTGTATGGTGGTACAGTTAATTAAGCCTTATAAAATTCAGCCAAAAAAAGTGAATCGATTTGTTGTCTGTTGCTATGGCAACGAAAAACTGAAAATTTCATGGATTCCAAAATCCATTTTTTCACACGGCCATAAGTTTTTTATTCATTGAACAAATTTAATGAAACTTGGTAATATAATGTGTATCATGTAGACCTCGGAATCCCAGCAAAAATTCTGACGAAAAGTCACCATTTTCAAAATGGGTGCATTAGGTCACAATCTAGGGCATTGTCTTATCTCAACAACATGAATAGCTACAAATTTGAAAATTGGTTTGTCAAAGGAGTTGAATAGGCATAACAATACAATAATAAAATTGGAAATATAAACGGCTGCCGGGGGCAACATTCGCTATTGCTCGCAATGGCAATTATAGCTATTATTTTTTTTTTCTTCCAATGATTTTTGTCCGGAGTTTTTAGAGAAAAACAAAATCGTGCGCATCTCGGCTGCCATTTTTAAAATGGCCATCAACGCTGTCGAAAATTAAAATTTGTCCAATTTCGATGAAAATTGATATGTAGGTTCCTCCCGATTAGGAATTTGCGGCAAAATCAATAATTTGAACAACGTATGGTAAGCCATTTTCCAAATGACTGCCACTGCGGTCAAAAATTCTAAATTGTTCGGTTTCGTTGATATCCATGTTCTTTACGGTACTTCAATTAGTAATCAATTGACAATATGTTTCTCAAAAGACAAACAAGGAAATGGGAAGCGACTTCTACACGTTTCGTGGAAACGTAAATTTTAATCGTTATTATTATTATTATTATGTCGTCCCAGACAAATGTCTGGGCGACATGTTGTCATTGTACTGTTTCTTCTTATCATTATTATTTTTCTTCCAATGATTTTTGTCTAGAGTTTTTAGAGAGCATCACTGAAGGGAAAGAATTGAAACCTGGTATAGAGGTAGATGGTATTCAGAAGGATTGCACCAGAAATTTTGGCGAAAAAAATGGCTACCATTTCCATGGAAACGTGAAAAGTTCATAATCTAGGACATTGCAATATCTCAGAAAATAGGTGGCCAGAAACTTGAAATTTGGTATGGTGCTAGAACACAATGTGCCTAATAAAATTAAGCAAAAAAAGTGAATCAATATGTTATCAATTACCATGGCAACGCAAAAAGTGAAAATTTCAAAGATACCAAAATCCACTTTTAGCTCACACCTTAACTTTTTTATTTAGTAGGCAATTTTAATGAAACTGTTGTATGTTGCGCCTCATTAATAATTCGGAATTCGCATAAAAATTTTTCGCGGATACGCCACCATTTTCAAAATGGCTTTTAAAGTTCATAATCTAGGACATTGCAAAATCTTGGAAACTTAGGTGGCTAGAAACTTGAAATTTGGTATGGTGATACAGTTTAGACTAATAAAATAAAGCAAAAAAATTGAATCGATATGTTGTCTGTTGCCATGGCAACGAAAAACTGAAAATTTCATGAATCTCAAAATCCATTTTTTACATGGTCCTGAGTTTTTTATTCATCAAACAAATTTTAATGAAACTTAGTAATATAATGCGTTACAGTCAGACTTCGAAATCCAAGCAAAAATTCTGACCAAAAGTCAAATTTTCAAAATGGCTGCCTTGGGTCACAATTTGGGACATTGTGTTATTTCACCAACATGAACTACAAATTTGAAAATAGGTCAGTTAAAGGAGTTGAATAGGCATAAAATACAATATTTAAATTAAAAACTTAAACGGTTGCCAGGGGCGACATTCACTATTGCTCGCAATGGCAATTCTTGTTATTATTATTATTTTAATTCTCCTGTTATAAAAATTCTCTGATTTGTCCACATGTTTTCTCCATAACAGCTCATTTGATTGCGATGAAACATCACAGGAAGTTAGAAATAACCTTCGAAGGATGCAGAACTCCACAATTTTTATTCCAGCTGCGGCCATTTTTTCAAAATGGTCGCCGGGCCGGACATACCTATTTTTTACACCGGAAATTGGAACATCAAATACCTCAAACACAGCTGACAAGAATTTGACGAAACTTTTTATGTATATTAAGCTCAATGGTCTAAACATAATCTGAAAAAAAATCGCATGCGTCTCGGCCACCATTTTCAAAATGACCGCCACCGCGAAAAAAATTCAAAGTTGTTCGATTTCAACGAAATTTGATATCCAGGTTCTTTACATGCCTCGATTAATTATAAGCACTTCCTTTGACAATGTTTCTCAAAAGACTGATTAGGAAACAGGAGGCGACTTCTATGCGTTTTGTGGAAACATAAATTTTAATTATTAAGTCCCTAAACACGAAGTGTCAGGGACAAATTTTTTTGCACCTGTTCTTCCGTATTATTATTTTTCTTACTGGTGAACTTGTCCATGCGTTTTCTCGTAAACTAATAGAGGGATTGGAACGAAACTTGCTGAGGAGTTGGGCCACAACCCACAGATGTGCACAATGCAAAAAAAAATTAAAAGGAGAGGCACTTTCGCGGAAAAGGGGGATAGATCATAATTTAGGACATTGCAATATCTTGGAAACCTAGGTAGCTAGGAACTTGAAAATCGGTGTAGTGGTAGAGTTTGATGAGCTCTACACTATGGCTATGCAAAAAAGTTAATCGATATGTTTTGTGTTGCCATGATTAGGGAGGTCGGTAGTGCGTTTATCGATATTCTTGCGAGAGCAAAATTCTCAATTTTGAGTCAACTTTAACACGTTAGAAAATGGTTAAAAATCCATTGCATGACAATAAAAAATATATGTAATTGAAAATGAGACATTTCTCTATCTAAATATACAACTTTCATTGTTATTGGAGTTGATGGTCATTTGGTACAAACGTTTGAAGTGACGATACTTTGAGAAAAATGGCCGCCTGAAAAACTATGTGTCAAAGATCATACCTATTTCAAAATTCATTCCGCAAGCTATTACTGGACCGATTTTCTTCATTTATGGCTTAAATTTTTGGAAATATCTTCAATTTTGATAATCCGGTTGTCAGGCTAATTTTTTGGTTACAAAACATACTTTTTACGCAATTTTAAGGAAAAACATGTTGAAAAAAAAAAGTTTTTGCGTACCCGGAATGCACTGACAGTCGGATTCCGAAAATTTAATCCTTTCTGCGTCCATCCGTAACCCTGGTTTAACAATAATAGCTTGCGGAATCGATTGGATATTAGGGTGGTCAGGGCGTGGTTTTCACAAAAATTAAAGCGGGACCGGTTATCGTTCTTGCTAACCGGATGTTACTGATCCGCCATAGCTTCTGTTAAGATTTTCGAACACTCGTGGATAAATGCCTTTTACCGAATGTTTTCTGGACGGATTTTTGACCGGTGGTGCAGACAACGATGGACCTAGGCCATGGAGGCCAATCACTTACGGTAAGTACCGAAATTATGTCTAATATAAGCCTAATCGCCCTGTTTCCGGAAGGTCAAATTCTAGGATGACCTTTTATCATCTGCAAGCTTAAAAACTATATTCACCTTCTTGGAAGGTCTGATTTTCGTTTGATTCTGCATGAGCTGATTTAAAAAAGATTACTCTCATTTAGCATTAGTTGGAATATGTTTCCATAACATTTTTATTAAACGATGAATATGTAATGAGGTAAATTCTCCCAACGTTTGATTGCAATCCATTCAAAATCTTTCGGACTTTATCGACTTTCCTATATTATCGGAAGTCTCTGTATTTTACCTTGCTTTTTTTTCTATTGGTTGGGAGAATTTGCACATATTGCATTTAATTTCCTTGATAATTCAATTTTAATTTATATGTAGTGCCCAATTTATATGAAACTCACATGTTTAAGCATAAACCTTCTTTATATTTATTTTAACTGTTTTATTTATTCAAAATTATCATATGTAGAAAAAAAATTCAACCTTAAATTGCTTCTTCAAATGATACACAACTTTTTTATCTGGTTTTCATTTTATCAGTTAATATATATTAATTATGACTTTTATTAGAACAATTATCATGTAGCCCTGCTTGTACTTTACTTGATAAATAGAACTTATTTGATGAGATTTACATATGTGGCAATTGCATATTTTACATATGACCTGCATCTTCTTAAGTTTACTTTATATATTCATATTGTACAATTTTTAACAGCTATCTTACATATTCATTTTTTAGAGGATTGTAGATGCTCTACTTATTTAATATTCATATACATGTACAATTGCTTGGAAAAGGTTTAAAATCCTAGTAATATACATTATTTATCATTAAATTTTAATTAATTATGGTTTAATATTTTTTTTGCCTTTTTAGGATCACATTGATTGACTCATAATACCAATCTTTTGTTGTATGTATATGAAACATACTTGTACTGTGTTTTTTCTTCTAATTATTGATTTATTTCAGAAGAAAGTATTAGTAAACAGGCTGCCTAAATATTTATTTTATTTTGTCATATAAAAAGTAAACACTGATGTAAATTTTATTATGATTTAGTTTTATTTTCTGTTTGTTTTTCATCATTTTAGTTTCATTTTGTTGAGTTCTGGAGATGTTTCGAATTCATGGTAAGTTAGTTTTTATACTTTGATTTAGTTTAGTAGCTTTATTTATTTTAATAGTAAAACTTTTGAGTCTTTTAATTATGGTAACAAATAAGCATTTACATTTGAATCATATATTACTTACAAGAACTGTCGATTAGTTTTGTGTTTAGACTCTGCTTTAAAACTGCTTCACAGTACATATTCATTGAATTCCACTACTTGTTTATTTCAGATGGCCTGAGCAGCATAGTGGGCTATGCTATGAGACGAATATGGGCTGAGTCTGAGGTAGGACCATGTGGGGTACAGTAAGTAGGGTAGTTCCAGACACACCTGAACCCGATAACCTGATTGGTAAGAGAGTTCAACACTTGATAGAAGAACCAGACGGATCACGCAGCGAAATTATTCATATTAAGTTATTTAACATAACATTAATATAACCTTATAAAACAATCTTCTTGTTTTGAAATGAAGATAATTATTCTGGAAAAGGAAGTTCGGTGTTTTTAACTCCTCGCCACATCTTTTGTCAACCGCTTTGTGAGCAACCAACATCAAATAAAGTTTTACATTTTTTCAGATTGTTAGCAAACCAGATTATGATTTAATAGAAAGTAAACTAACTGTAAGTAAATTGATAAGGTAAATGATGTTAACAGGTGTAATGTCCTTATGTACATAATTTCTTTTGTAGATTTGGCAGACATAGTAGATCCTGGTGAAGAAACCCTTCTGGCCTGAAATGGAAACTTCATTAAAGTTCATTAAACTTAATCAAATGATGACATTTTGTTTATTATCATTGAATGTACATAATAGTACACATGAGGAAACAGCTAGGGCTTCAAAGTTCCATAGTGAAAGGATGCGCATTGGTTCAAGTCAATGTATTCATAAAAATTTCCTCAATTTCTTGGGAAAACAGCATTTGTTTTTGAAATTTTATTCAATTTTAACATAATAATGAGATTATTATGTTAAAAGACCCTATTTAAACAAAAAAACATTACAAGACTACATTAGGAATCTTAGAATTGACCAGACCTTGATATAATATTATTTTGCCACTTTTTGCGGCAAAAATGTATGTTTATTTTGATTATCGTCTGGCTTCATTTAAGGTATAGGCCTAACAAATTTTCATCCACATTAAACATTTTATAGCAAAATAAGATGAAAGTATCTTCATGTGATAGCTTAGATTCTAAGCTTTAAAATGGTACCACATAAGTATATGGTAGGTTGATATTTTGATCAATATAAGCATAAATATGCGTTTTTTTTGTAAATCTGAAATTTTCAAAAATGTTCGATTTACCCCCATTTTTCAACATTTGCTTGTTGGTTTTTAAATATAATTCAATTATTTCTTGATAAAAATGTGTTTTTACATATTCAATCACAATAACAATAACTGTCATGTGCTAAAAACTGCTTTTAAATTCAAAATGTCTTTTTTTGTCTGACCTTTCGCCATTTTTTCCACTGAAAATAGCTCTAAAATTTACCCTAAAATGTAAATTTTCGACCTCAAAAAATTTTTTTGAGCTGAAAAACATGATTTTTCAAGTCAAGCAACTTTATTGCCACACAAAACAAGTGACAGAAAAAATTAAATATTTTTTTTGAATTCTTAGTAAGCAAAAATGTATTTTTTTGTTGAAAAAACGCATTTAAAAAAAAGGGGGTCTGCCGCAGTGTTTCTGATTCCAATGAAAAACAAATCAGAGGTTTTGACATAATATTTGTTTATTTATTTCTGTTTAATGGATTACTCTTGAAAGAACAGCAAAGTATCAGATTTCTACTACCTTCCAATTTCCAAATATGAATATCCAAAAATGGCACTTTAATTCAAAGTCCAAAGTGTTTTTTTGCCAATTTTAAAAAAGTGTAATTTTCTTTGTATCTAAGATACAAGTTTCCTGAATGGCTTAAATCAAAGTATGAAATGGCTTTATTTAAATGATTAAGACACAATGTATGAATTTATTTACCTGTTTGACTTATGTGGGCCACAGAAGTGCCCAAAATGTGACATTTTTGCCTTCGCAAGAAAAATGACCAAAATTTTGAACTTTAAATTGTAATAACTTTTGAACCCCTTGACCGATTTTAAAAATTTTTGCACCAGTAAGTTACATTTCTTGGGCTCTTTCAAACTAATATGAACTTGTACATTTTCTATATACTTCATATTTTGACTGACCTCCCTACCATGATAAGAAAAAAACGAGAAAAAAAATCGTCATTTTTTGCGATTTTTCATATGTTTTTTCTTTACGTAGAAAAAATGAGATATCGTCACCAAACTTAGGAAAAACATATAGAACCATCTAAATGTGATGGAATGCACATTTCAGATCCCTTTGTTCAATCCCTTTTGTTTATATGCAAATAAAATATGTTTAAACTAAACATTTCAGATTTTTTTTTCGATGGCCACCATTTTAAAATGGCCGCCATCCAAAATAAGGTGTACGATATTTGCCATTTTTAAACTAAATAGCAATTCATTGTTCTATAAAATGAAATTATAACAAAAATCTTGATGTTTTACATATATCACGTAAATTGTTTGTCATACACTCTTACTGTTGCTAAATATGTGCTTTTCAATCGCAACTTTCCTACTTTCACTTTGCTGTCAGCCATGCTGTTTGTGTGATTCTAATCACTTCGGCACCTGGGTAATCGGCACCAGATAGAGTCACTTCGGCACCTGGTCAAATCGGGACCTGGTTAAATCGGTACCTTCGCTAGTTAAATCGGCACCTGTTTCTCATTGGTCTTATATGATTGATTAAAAGTACTAAATCTACGTTGTAACAATTTTGTAAATATATGTAAAAAAGATTGAAAATAAAAGAAATTCAGAAATCATATTTTTATCTTCTTCTCGGAAAACCACTTGGCCCATAAAATCAAATTTAGCAGGAATAGTGAAACGCCTTTGAGCTTCTGGTATTATTATCTTAAGAGGGGATAGCAACTCTTGTATTACCTGTGGAATCTACAGGTGTGCACGCCACGAAAAAAATGAAAAGAGGTGTGCTTTGGCGGAAAAGGGGGATAGCTCATAATATAGGATAACGAAAAAACGAAGGATGATTTTTCTGATATTTTTCGTTAATTAAGGAACTGTACATTTAAATATATCACTAAAATCAGCCGAACTTTTCAATAGAATTATCAAAGCTTGGTTAAATGCATATTTTGAAATATCCAAGATAACTGCCATTTCGAATGGCTGCCATTCAAAGTAAGATGCCCTAATAAAAAAAGTGTTGAATTAATTGAAATTAAACGGCAATTCAAAGCTTGACTGTGAAGAAATAAGCAGAATAAAAAAAGAATTTCGTCTGGAGAGAACAGAAAATTGGGCAAAAGGCGATATATACATTTAACTAATCTGGTCGCATGACTGTGTCTCTTCGCGTGAACATGTTATAATTGGTATTCATATTTTAAGTTAGACGTACCACAATGTTTATTTATAATACTTCAATAGCGAATGACTTATCGGGATCTAAAGTTCAACATTGACAAATGTACGAGGCGCGTTTCAGCAGTTGGTAGTAATATTTTTACTAAACAATAGGAAGAAAATATCGCACAACAGCCGCTGTTGAAGTATTTTACACATAAGAGAGTGCACCTCCCATGTGTACTTGTATAAGTTTGTGTCTTCTTGTGGCGTACTTTGTGTCAAATTTGAAATAAAAATTCAGGATTGAAATTTGCAAGAAATAAAAAGGCATAATCTATTATTGTCCTTATTTTTTTACGTTTTCATTAAATAGTATATTTCGGTGCTCTATGCAGAAGAAAAAAGTTTTCAAATAATGGCAGGACAAAAAATTTGATCCCAGAATCAAATAAAATAAATTGGCAGGCCATCCTTGTCGGTTAACATACATCCTGATTGTAAGGCTTTATTATTTTTCCAGTGTCCCTACTCTGATACTGCATAGATATTTTTGGAAATGGACGACAATCAATCATGATTTCATACAAAGAAATATCCTCAAATTTCAAGGGAGCATTCGCCGGATCCGCCCCTCTAAATCCGCGCCTGGATTAGATACTCCGCATGAAACTTTTTCTACATAAATGTACTAGCAAATTATGTTTTATTTGCAATAATACGGAACTATATTTAATATTCCCCATTTAAACATCTTGTCGGGATTAGGAAAACTAAATCACATTCTCCAAGAAAAGAACATTGTTCCATATCTCCCATCCGATTCTCGCTAAAATGTTTTGCTAATCAAAATTGGCATAACTCCCCTGTCATAGGCCAGGCATTTACGGAAGATTTTCCAAAGCGGCCCTTGAATCTCGACGTCATATTGCTTCTAAGGTCAAAGGGAGATAACTCGCGAATTTCGCACAAAAACGACGTCACAAATTGACGACGATGTAGGTACGAGATCACAATTAATTCCCCTTGACTTTTCGTTGGCAGTGGTCACTTTTCATGTCTGCGGGGTCTCCGAAGCAAAGTTGCTAAAAATAAAACATGATGGTGAATTTTTCTAGCACTCTAAAAGAAATCTGCTTTTATACATGTTTCCATATTGGTGAAGTTTGAATGAGTTTGAAGCGGTGGAATTTTTTTTATATGTCAAGATGGGTCTGTTGAAATGCACTACGAAATTAATTGTGTCCACCTACCCATAAGAGAGGTCACATTTTTGTAAAACATGCTATTTTTATATGTTTTGGGGGTTTATTTCTCAGAATTCATGGAATGAACATGAAATGCAGCAAATAAAAACCTATTTCTTTTCTCATTTTTTTTGCATTTTAGCCCAAAAATGGGTTTCTATGGGACTTTCAATGTAAAACTCATAATTGCTTATGGCATCAGGGAAGAATTGGGCAAATGAGCTAATTATTGTCTCATTTTGAGTTTTTTGCACACACAGTGTCATATTAACAGCAAAAAAAACTATTCATAAGCAGTGGACAGGGTAAAGGTAAAAAATTTAACATTTAGAATCTGTTTTTAACCTGCGGCAAAGGTCATTTGGCAAAATTACAGTGTTAGTCAATGGTCTCAACTTCTCGGAATACTCCCTTGCACTGCATTGGTATGAAATTCTGGATTATGGGAGAGAAATGTCTTAAAAATGTAAAAACAACCATGATTTCCCATTCTTTTACATATGTTTTGAATAAACGTCTCACTTAAATCCCTACTGAGTTGATGAAAAACACTTATTTTGGAGCCGGTCATACACTAAAAAGCCTAAAAGCAGAAAAAACCTGACTTGATACGAAAAAGAAACATCCAGATGAGTTCATATGTACCACATAAGCATCAAAACATGCATTTTAAAATATCTTTTCACTATTTTGTGGCTGTAGGGGTAAAATCTTTGTATAAATGGCATATTTACCAAAACCCACAGTTTTACAACCCTGGTCCTGGCTTGATTTTAATTACCCCATCTGATAGTTTACTCTAAAACACTGCCTCTGGTTGTTTTTAAAGTACATTTAATGTGTCTATAGCACTTTGGAAGCAAGTTTGGGTTGATTCATTCTTTTTTAGCTACTAAAAATGAGTTTTTATATAAGTACCCCTGCACTATGTGAAAATTTTCTAATACTGCAGTGTCACGTATTAAACCACATATTTCTGTCTTAAATCAGATGGAAAGATGACTAGCTGGTGTTTTCTACTTCAGAAACATGCAATGCAATGGAAATAAAGAAAAGAAATCAGAAAATCTGTCAAATATTTGAATTGTGGCTATTTAGAGGACACTTCTTCACCCAATCTGCAAAAAGTTGAAGTCGCGACATATACCAATGATATAAAAATTGCCATAAATCATTTATTTTTCAACAAATCTCTGTAAAACTTTGCAGTTAGACTTAGAAATGAATAGACTTTCCACAGAAGAAGCCTTTACTTGAGTTTCAAAATAAGCCGATCTAATAGGTACGAGATCACAATTAATTCCCCTTGACTTTTTGTCGTATACATATATAGTTCCTTCTTTTTTAGTGTGTTTCTTCCTGATTTTTTTTCTTTGCTGTCATAAACTTTATTGCTTAGTACTAACTGCAGAAATGTGGGGCAAGGATCACATTTACAAGGTTTTTTTTTTTTTTTTTCATTCTATAATTTTATGTGGAAGTTGTGATTTGGTCCTTTGAAAGAAGGTCAAAATTTAGGACATTTGGCAGTGGTCACTTTTCATGTCTACGGGGTCTCCGAAGCAAAGTTGCTAAAAATAAAACATGATGGTGAATTTTTCTAGCACTCTAAAAGAAATCTGCTTTTATACATGTTTCCATATTGGTGAAGTTTGAATGAGTTTGAAGCGGTGGAATTTTTTTTATATGTCAAGATGGGTCTGTTGAAATGCACTACGAAATTAATTGTGTCCACCTACCCATAAGAGAGGTCACATTTTTGTAAAACATGCTATTTTTATATGTTTTGGGGGTTTATTTCTCAGAATTCATGGAATGAACATGAAATGCAGCAAATAAAAACCTATTTCTTTTCTCATTTTTTTTGCATTTTAGCCCAAAAATGGGTTTCTATGGGACTTTCAATGTAAAACTCATAATTGCTTATGGCATCAGGGAAGAATTGGGCAAATGAGCTAATTATTGTCTCATTTTGAGTTTTTTGCACACACAGTGTCATATTAACAGCAAAAAAAACTATTCATAAGCAGTGGACAGGGTAAAGGTAAAAAATTTAACATTTAGAATCTGTTTTTAACCTGCGGCAAAGGTCATTTGGCAAAATTACAGTGTTAGTCAATGGTCTCAACTTCTCGGAATACTCCCTTGCACTGCATTGGTATGAAATTCTGGATTATGGGAGAGAAATGTCTTAAAAATGTAAAAACAACCATGATTTCCCATTCTTTTACATATGTTTTGAATAAACGTCTCACTTAAATCCCTACTGAGTTGATGAAAAACACTTATTTTGGAGCCGGTCATACACTAAAAAGCCTAAAAGCAGAAAAAACCTGACTTGATACGAAAAAGAAACATCCAGATGAGTTCATATGTACCACATAAGCATCAAAACATGCATTTTAAAATATCTTTTCACTATTTTGTGGCTGTAGGGGTAAAATCTTTGTATAAATGGCATATTTACCAAAACCCACAGTTTTACAACCCTGGTCCTGGCTTGATTTTAATTACCCCATCTGATAGTTTACTCTAAAACACTGCCTCTGGTTGTTTTTAAAGTACATTTAATGTGTCTATAGCACTTTGGAAGCAAGTTTGGGTTGATTCATTCTTTTTTAGCTACTAAAAATGAGTTTTTATATAAGTACCCCTGCACTATGTGAAAATTTTCTAATACTGCAGTGTCACGTATTAAACCACATATTTCTGTCTTAAATCAGATGGAAAGATGACTAGCTGGTGTTTTCTACTTCAGAAACATGCAATGCAATGGAAATAAAGAAAAGAAATCAGAAAATCTGTCAAATATTTGAATTGTGGCTATTTAGAGGACACTTCTTCACCCAATCTGCAAAAAGTTGAAGTCGCGACATATACCAATGATATAAAAATTGCCATAAATCATTTATTTTTCAACAAATCTCTGTAAAACTTTGCAGTTAGACTTAGAAATGAATAGACTTTCCACAGAAGAAGCCTTTACTTGAGTTTCAAAATAAGCCGATCTAATAGGTACGAGATCACAATTAATTCCCCTTGACTTTTTGTCGTATACATATATAGTTCCTTCTTTTTTAGTGTGTTTCTTCCTGATTTTTTTTCTTTGCTGTCATAAACTTTATTGCTTAGTACTAACTGCAGAAATGTGGGGCAAGGATCACATTTACAAGGTTTTTTTTTTTTTTTTTCATTCTATAATTTTATGTGGAAGTTGTGATTTGGTCCTTTGAAAGAAGGTCAAAATTTAGGACATTTGGCAGTGGTCACTTTTCATGTCTGCGGGGTCTCCGAAGCAAAGTTG
Source organism: Perna viridis (assembly GCA_037379345.1). Taxonomy (NCBI): domain Eukaryota; kingdom Metazoa; phylum Mollusca; class Bivalvia; order Mytilida; family Mytilidae; genus Perna; species Perna viridis. Next base: position 34,645,741 of record CM074517.1, read on the forward strand.
CTAAAAATAAAACATGATGGTGAATTTTTCTAGCACTCTAAAAGAAATCTGCTTTTATACATGTTTCCATATTGGTGAAGTTTGAATGAGTTTGAAGCGGTGGAATTTTTTTTATATGTCAAGATGGGTCTGTTGAAATGCACTACGAAATTAATTGTGTCCACCTACCCATAAGAGAGGTCACATTTTTGTAAAACATGCTATTTTCATATGTTTTGGGGGTTTATTTCTCAGAATTCATGGAATGAACATGAAATGCAGCAAAAAAAAAGACCTATTTCTTTTCTCATTTTTTTTGCATTTTAGCCCCAAAATGGGTTTCTATGGGACTTTCAATGTAAAACTCATAATTGCTTATGGCATCAGGGAAGAATTGGGCAAATGAGCTAATTATTGTCTCATTTTGAGTTTTTTGCACACACAGTGTCATATTAACAGCAAAAAAAACTATTCATAAGCAGTGGACAGGGTAAAGGTAAAAAATTTAACATTTAGAATCTGTTTTTAACCTGCGGCAAAGGTCATTTGGCAAAATTACAGTGTTAGTCAATGGTCTCAACTTCTCGGAATACTCCCTTGCACTGCATTGGTATGAAATTCTGGATTATGGGAGAGAAATGTCTTAAAAATGTAAAAACAACCATGATTTCCCATTCTTTTACATATGTTTTGAATAAACGTCTCACTTAAATCCCTACTGAGTTGATGAAAAACACTTATTTTGGAGCCGGTCATACACTAAAAAGCCTAAAAGCAGAAAAAACCTGACTTGATATGAAAAAGAAACATCCAGATGAGTTCATATGTACCACATAAGCATCAAAACATGCATTTTAAAATATCTTTTCACTATTTTGTGGCTGTAGGGGTAAAATCTTTGTATAAATGGCATATTTACCAAAACCCACAGTTTTACAACCCTGGTCCTGGCTTGATTTTAATTACCCCATCTGATAGTTTACTCTAAAACACTGCCTCTGGTTGTTTTTAAAGTACATTTAATGTGTCTATAGCACTTTGGAAGCAAGTTTGGGTTGATTCATTCTTTTTTAGCTACTAAAAATGAGTTTTTATATAAGTACCCCTGCACTATGTGAAAATTTTCTAATACTGCAGTGTCACGTATTAAACCACATATTTCTGTCTTAAATCAGATGGAAAGATGACTAGCTGGTGTTTTCTACTTCAGAAACATGCAATGCAATGGAAATAAAGAAAAGAAATCAGAAAATCTGTCAAATATTTGAATTGTGGCTATTTAGAGGACACTTCTTCACCCAATCTGCAAAAAGTTGAAGTCGCGACATATACCAATGATATAAAAATTGCCATAAATCATTTATTTTTCAACAAATCTCTGTAAAACTTTGCAGTTAGACTTAGAAATGAATAGACTTTCCACAGAAGAAGCCTTTACTTGAGTTTCAAAATAAGCCGATCTAATAGGTACGAGATCACAATTAATTCCCCTTGACTTTTTGTCGTATACATATATAGTTCCTTCTTTTTTAGTGTGTTTCTTCCTGATTTTTTTTCTTTGCTGTCATAAACTTTATTGCTTAGTACTAACTGCAGAAATGTGGGGCAAGGATCACATTTACAAGGTTTTTTTTTTTTTTTTTCATTCTATAATTTTATGTGGAAGTTGTGATTTGGTCCTTTGAAAGAAGGTCAAAATTTAGGACATTTGGCAGTGGTCACTTTTCATGTCTACGGGGTCTCCGAAGCAAAGTTGCTAAAAATAAAACATGATGGTGAATTTTTCTAGCACTCTAAAAGAAATCTGCTTTTATACATGTTTCCATATTGGTGAAGTTTGAATGAGTTTGAAGCGGTGGAATTTTTTTTATATGTCAAGATGGGTCTGTTGAAATGCACTACGAAATTAATTGTGTCCACCTACCCATAAGAGAGGTCACATTTTTGTAAAACATGCTATTTTCATATGTTTTGGGGGTTTATTTCTCAGAATTCATGGAATGAACATGAAATGCAGCAAAAAAAAAGACCTATTTCTTTTCTCATTTTTTTTGCATTTTAGCCCCAAAATGGGTTTCTATGGGACTTTCAATGTAAAACTCATAATTGCTTATGGCATCAGGGAAGAATTGGGCAAATGAGCTAATTATTGTCTCATTTTGAGTTTTTTGCACACACAGTGTCATATTAACAGCAAAAAAAACTATTCATAAGCAGTGGACAGGGTAAAGGTAAAAAATTTAACATTTAGAATCTGTTTTTAACCTGCGGCAAAGGTCATTTGGCAAAATTACAGTGTTAGTCAATGGTCTCAACTTCTCGGAATACTCCCTTGCACTGCATTGGTATGAAATTCTGGATTATGGGAGAGAAATGTCTTAAAAATGTAAAAACAACCATGATTTCCCATTCTTTTACATATGTTTTGAATAAACGTCTCACTTAAATCCCTACTGAGTTGATGAAAAACACTTATTTTGGAGCCGGTCATACACTAAAAAGCCTAAAAGCAGAAAAAACCTGACTTGATATGAAAAAGAAACATCCAGATGAGTTCATATGTACCACATAAGCATCAAAACATGCATTTTAAAATATCTTTTCACTATTTTGTGGCTGTAGGGGTAAAATCTTTGTATAAATGGCATATTTACCAAAACCCACAGTTTTACAACCCTGGTCCTGGCTTGATTTTAATTACCCCATCTGATAGTTTACTCTAAAACACTGCCTCTGGTTGTTTTTAAAGTACATTTAATGTGTCTATAGCACTTTGGAAGCAAGTTTGGGTTGATTCATTCTTTTTTAGCTACTAAAAATGAGTTTTTATATAAGTACCCCTGCACTATGTGAAAATTTTCTAATACTGCAGTGTCACGTATTAAACCACATATTTCTGTCTTAAATCAGATGGAAAGATGACTAGCTGGTGTTTTCTACTTCAGAAACATGCAATGCAATGGAAATAAAGAAAAGAAATCAGAAAATCTGTCAAATATTTGAATTGTGGCTATTTAGAGGACACTTCTTCACCCAATCTGCAAAAAGTTGAAGTCGCGACATATACCAATGATATAAAAATTGCCATAAATCATTTATTTTTCAACAAATCTCTGTAAAACTTTGCAGTTAGACTTAGAAATGAATAGACTTTCCACAGAAGAAGCCTTTACTTGAGTTTCAAAATAAGCCGATCTAATAGGTACGAGATCACAATTAATTCCCCTTGACTTTTTGTCGTATACATATATAGTTCCTTCTTTTTTAGTGTGTTTCTTCCTGATTTTTTTTCTTTGCTGTCATAAACTTTATTGCTTAGTACTAACTGCAGAAATGTGGGGCAAGGATCACATTTACAAGGTTTTTTTTTTTTTTTTTCATTCTATAATTTTATGTGGAAGTTGTGATTTGGTCCTTTGAAAGAAGGTCAAAATTTAGGACATTTGGCAGTGGTCACTTTTCATGTCTACGGGGTCTCCGAAGCAAAGTTGCTAAAAATAAAACATGATGGTGAATTTTTCTAGCACTCTAAAAGAAATCTGCTTTTATACATGTTTCCATATTGGTGAAGTTTGAATGAGTTTGAAGCGGTGGAATTTTTTTTATATGTCAAGATGGGTCTGTTGAAATGCACTACGAAATTAATTGTGTCCACCTACCCATAAGAGAGGTCACATTTTTGTAAAACATGCTATTTTCATATGTTTTGGGGGTTTATTTCTCAGAATTCATGGAATGAACATGAAATGCAGCAAAAAAAAAGACCTATTTCTTTTCTCATTTTTTTTGCATTTTAGCCCCAAAATGGGTTTCTATGGGACTTTCAATGTAAAACTCATAATTGCTTATGGCATCAGGGAAGAATTGGGCAAATGAGCTAATTATTGTCTCATTTTGAGTTTTTTGCACACACAGTGTCATATTAACAGCAAAAAAAACTATTCATAAGCAGTGGACAGGGTAAAGGTAAAAAATTTAACATTTAGAATCTGTTTTTAACCTGCGGCAAAGGTCATTTGGCAAAATTACAGTGTTAGTCAATGGTCTCAACTTCTCGGAATACTCCCTTGCACTGCATTGGTATGAAATTCTGGATTATGGGAGAGAAATGTCTTAAAAATGTAAAAACAACCATGATTTCCCATTCTTTTCCATATGTTTTGAATAAACGTCTCACTTAAATCCCTACTGAGTTGATGAAAAACACTTATTTTGGAGCCGGTCATACACTAAAAAGCCTAAAAGCAGAAAAAACCTGACTTGATATGAAAAAGAAACATCCAGATGAGTTCATATGTACCACATAAGCATCAAAACATGCATTTTAAAATATCTTTTCACTATTTTGTGGCTGTAGGGGTAAAATCTTTGTATAAATGGCATATTTACCAAAACCCACAGTTTTACAACCCTGGTCCTGGCTTGATTTTAATTACCCCATCTGATAGTTTACTCTAAAACACTGCCTCTGGTTGTTTTTAAAGTACATTTAATGTGTCTATAGCACTTTGGAAGCAAGTTTGGGTTGATTCATTCTTTTTTAGCTACTAAAAATGAGTTTTTATATAAGTACCCCTGCACTATGTGAAAATTTTCTAATACTGCAGTGTCACGTATTAAACCACATATTTCTGTCTTAAATCAGATGGAAAGATGACTAGCTGGTGTTTTCTACTTCAGAAACATGCAATGCAATGGAAATAAAGAAAAGAAATCAGAAAATCTGTCAAATATTTGAATTGTGGCTATTTAGAGGACACTTCTTCACCCAATCTGCAAAAAGTTGAAGTCGCGACATATACCAATGATATAAAAATTGCCATAAATCATTTATTTTTCAACAAATCTCTGTAAAACTTTGCAGTTAGACTTAGAAATGAATAGACTTTCCACAGAAGAAGCCTTTACTTGGGTTTCAAAATAAGCCGATCTAATAGGTACGAGATCACAATTAATTCCCCTTGACTTTTTGTCGTATACATATATAGTTCCTTCTTTTTTATTGTGTTTCTTCCTGATTTTTTTTCTTTGCTGTCATAAACTTTATTGCTTAGTACTAACTGCAGAAATGTGGGGCAAGGATCACATTTACAAGGTTTTTTTTTTTTTTTCATTCTATAATTTTATGTGGAAGTTGTGATTTGGTCCTTTGAAAGAAGGTCAAAATTTAGGACATTTGGCAGTGGTCACTTTTCATGTCTACGGGGTCTCCGAAGCAAAGTTGCTAAAAATAAAACATGATGGTGAATTTTTCTAGCACTCTAAAAGAAATCTGCTTTTATACATGTTTCCATATTGGTGAAGTTTGAATGAGTTTGAAGCGGTGGAATTTTTTTTATATGTCAAGATGGGTCTGTTGAAATGCACTACGAAATTAATTGTGTCCACCTACCCATAAGAGAGGTCACATTTTTGTAAAACATGCTATTTTTATATGTTTTGGGGGTTTATTTCTCAGAATTCATGGAATGAACATGAAATGCAGCAAATAAAAACCTATTTCTTTTCTCATTTTTTTTGCATTTTAGCCCAAAAATGGGTTTCTATGGGACTTTCAATGTAAAACTCATAATTGCTTATGGCATCAGGGAAGAATTGGGCAAATGAGCTAATTATTGTCTCATTTTGAGTTTTTTGCACACACAGTGTCATATTAACAGCAAAAAAAACTATTCATAAGCAGTGGACAGGGTAAAGGTAAAAAATTTAACATTTAGAATCTGTTTTTAACCTGCGGCAAAGGTCATTTGGCAAAATTACAGTGTTAGTCAATGGTCTCAACTTCTCGGAATACTCCCTTGCACTGCATTGGTATGAAATTCTGGATTATGGGAGAGAAATGTCTTAAAAATGTAAAAACAACCATGATTTCCCATTCTTTTACATATGTTTTGAATAAACGTCTCACTTAAATCCCTACTGAGTTGATGAAAAACACTTATTTTGGAGCCGGTCATACACTAAAAAGCCTAAAAGCAGAAAAAACCTGACTTGATATGAAAAAGAAACATCCAGATGAGTTCATATGTACCACATAAGCATCAAAACATGCATTTTAAAATATCTTTTCACTATTTTGTGGCTGTAGGGGTAAAATCTTTGTATAAATGGCATATTTACCAAAACCCGCAGTTTTACAACCCTGGTCCTGGCTTGATTTTAATTACCCCATCTGATAGTTTACTCTAAAACACTGCCTCTGGTTGTTTTTAAAGTACATTTAATGTGTCTATAGCACTTTGGAAGCAAGTTTGTTTTTTGTGGGTTGATTCATTCTTTCTTAGCTACTAAAAATGAGTTTTTATATAAGTACCCCTGCACTATGTGAAAATTTTCTAATACTGCAGTGTCACGTATTAAAACACATATTTCTGTCTTAAATCAGATGGAAAGCTGACTAGCTGGTGTTTTCTACTTCAGAAACATGCAATGCAATGGAAATAAAGAAAAAAAAATCAGAAAATCTGTCAAATATTTGAATTGTGGCTATTTAGAGGACACTTCTTCACCCAATCTGCAAAAAGTTGAAGTCGCGACATATACCATTGATATAAAAATTGCCATAAATCATTTATTTTTCAACAAATCTCTGTAAAACTTTGCAGTTAGACTTAGAAATGAATAGACTTTCCACAGAAGAAGCCTTTACTTGAGTTTCAAAATAAGCCGATCTAATAGGTACGAGATCACAATTAATTCCCCTTGACTTTTTGTCGTATACATATATAGTTCCTTCTTTTTTAGTGTGTTTCTTCCTGATTTTTTTTCTTTGCTGTCATAAACTTTATTGCTTAGTACTAACTGCAGAAATGTGGGGCAAGGATCACATTTACAAGGTTTTTTTTTTTTTTTTTCATTCTATAATTTTATGTGGAAGTTGTGATTTGGTCCTTTGAAAGAAGGTCAAAATTTAGGACATTTGGCAGTGGTCACTTTTCATGTCTACGGGATCTCCGAAGCAAAGTTGCTAAAAATAAAACATGATGGTGAATTTTTCTAGCACTCTAAAAGAAATCTGCTTTTATACATGTTTCCATATTGGTGAAGTTTGAATGAGTTTGAAGCGGTGGAATTTTTTTTATATGTCAAGATGGGTCTGTTGAAATGCACTACGAAATTAATTGTGTCCACCTACCCATAAGAGAGGTCACATTTTTGTAAAACATGCTATTTTTATATGTTTTGGGGGTTTATTTCTCAGAATTCATGGAATGAACATGAAATGCAGCAAATAAAAACCTATTTCTTTTCTCATTTTTTTTGCATTTTAGCCCAAAAATGGGTTTCTATGGGACTTTCAATGTAAAACTCATAATTGCTTATGGCATCAGGGAAGAATTGGGCAAATGAGCTAATTATTGTCTCATTTTGAGTTTTTTGCACACACAGTGTCATATTAACAGCAAAAAAAACTATTCATAAGCAGTGGACAGGGTAAAGGTAAAAAATTTAACATTTAGAATCTGTTTTTAACCTGCGGCAAAGGTCATATGGCAAAATTACAGTGTTAGTCAATGGTCTCAACTTCTCGGAATACTCCCTTGCACTGCATTGGTATGAAATTCTGGATTATGGGAGAGAAATGTCTTAAAAATGTAAAAACAACCATGATTTCCCATTCTTTTACATATGTTTTGAATAAACGTCTCACTTAAATCCCTACTGAGTTGATGAAAAACACTTATTTTGGAGCCGGTCATACACTAAAAAGCCTAAAAGCAGAAAAAACCTGACTTGATATGAAAAAGAAACATCCAGATGAGTTCATATGTACCACATAAGCATCAAAACATGCATTTTAAAATATCTTTTCACTATTTTGTGGCTGTAGGGGTAAAATCTTTGTATAAATGGCATATTTACCAAAACCCACAGTTTTACAACCCTGGTCCTGGCTTGATTTTAATTACCCCATCTGATAGTTTACTCTAAAACACTGCCTCTGGTTGTTTTTAAAGTACATTTAATGTGTCTATAGCACTTTGGAAGCAAGTTTGGGTTGATTCATTCTTTTTTAGCTACTAAAAATGAGTTTTTATATAAGTACCCCTGCACTATGTGAAAATTTTCTAATACTGCAGTGTCACGTATTAAACCACATATTTCTGTCTTAAATCAGATGGAAAGATGACTAGCTGGTGTTTTCTACTTCAGAAACATGCAATGCAATGGAAATAAAGAAAAGAAATCAGAAAATCTGTCAAATATTTGAATTGTGGCTATTTAGAGGACACTTCTTCACCCAATCTGCAAAAAGTTGAAGTCGCGACATATACCAATGATATAAAAATTGCCATAAATCATTTATTTTTCAACAAATCTCTGTAAAACTTTGCAGTTAGACTTAGAAATGAATAGACTTTCCACAGAAGAAGCCTTTACTTGGGTTTCAAAATAAGCCGATCTAATAGGTACGAGATCACAATTAATTCCCCTTGACTTTTTGTCGTATACATATATAGTTCCTTCTTTTTTAGTGTGTTTCTTCCTGATTTTTTTTCTTTGCTGTCATAAACTTTATTGCTTAGTACTAACTGCAGAAATGTGGGGCAAGGATCACATTTACAAGGTTTTTTTTTTTTTTTTTCATTCTATAATTTTATGTGGAAGTTGTGATTTGGTCCTTTGAAAGAAGGTCAAAATTTAGGACATTTGGCAGTGGTCACTTTTCATGTCTACGGGGTCTCCGAAGCAAAGTTGCTAAAAATAAAACATGATGGTGAATTTTTCTAGCACTCTAAAAGAAATCTGCTTTTATACATGTTTCCATATTGGTGAAGTTTGAATGAGTTTGAAGCGGTGGAATTTTTTTTATATGTCAAGATGGGTCTGTTGAAATGCACTACGAAATTAATTGTGTCCACCTACCCATAAGAGAGGTCACATTTTTGTAAAACATGCTATTTTCATATGTTTTGGGGGTTTATTTCTCAGAATTCATGGAATGAACATGAAATGCAGCAAAAAAAAAGACCTATTTCTTTTCTCATTTTTTTTGCATTTTAGCCCCAAAATGGGTTTCTATGGGACTTTCAATGTAAAACTCATAATTGCTTATGGCATCAGGGAAGAATTGGGCAAATGAGCTAATTATTGTCTCATTTTGAGTTTTTTGCACACACAGTGTCATATTAACAGCAAAAAAAACTATTCATAAGCAGTGGACAGGGTAAAGGTAAAAAATTTAACATTTAGAATCTGTTTTTAACCTGCGGCAAAGGTCATTTGGCAAAATTACAGTGTTAGTCAATGGTCTCAACTTCTCGGAATACTCCCTTGCACTGCATTGGTATGAAATTCTGGATTATGGGAGAGAAATGTCTTAAAAATGTAAAAACAACCATGATTTCCCATTCTTTTACATATGTTTTGAATAAACGTCTCACTTAAATCCCTACTGAGTTGATGAAAAACACTTATTTTGGAGCCGGTCATACACTAAAAAGCCTAAAAGCAGAAAAAACCTGACTTGATATGAAAAAGAAACATCCAGATGAGTTCATATGTACCACATAAGCATCAAAACATGCATTTTAAAATATCTTTTCACTATTTTGTGGCTGTAGGGGTAAAATCTTTGTATAAATGGCATATTTACCAAAACCCACAGTTTTACAACCCTGGTCCTGGCTTGATTTTAATTACCCCATCTGATAGTTTACTCTAAAACACTGCCTCTGGTTGTTTTTAAAGTACATTTAATGTGTCTATAGCACTTTGGAAGCAAGTTTGGGTTGATTCATTCTTTTTTAGCTACTAAAAATGAGTTTTTATATAAGTACCCCTGCACTATGTGAAAATTTTCTAATACTGCAGTGTCACGTATTAAAACACATATTTCTGTCTTAAATCAGATGGAAAGTTGACTAGCTGGTGTTTTCTACTTCAGAAACATGCAATGCAATGGAAATAAAGAAAAAAAATCAGAAAATCTGTCAAATATTTGAATTGTGGCTATTTAGAGGACACTTCTTCACCCAATCTGCAAAAAGTTGAAGTCGCGACATATACCATTGATATAAAAATTGCCATAAATCATTTATTTTTCAACAAATCTCTGTAGACCTTTGCAGTTAGACTTAGAAATGAATAGACTTTCCACAGAAGAAGCCTTTACTTGAGTTTCAAAATAAGCCGATCTAATAGGTACGAGATCACAATTAATTCCCCTTGACTTTTTGTCGTATACATATATAGTTCCTTCTTTTTTAGTGTGTTTCTTCCTGATTTTTTTTCTTTGCTGTCATAAACTTTATTGCTTAGTACTAACTGCAGAAATGTGGGGCAAGGATCACATTTACAAGGTTTTTTTTTTTTTTTTTCATTCTATAATTTTATGTGGAAGTTGTGATTTGGTCCTTTGAAAGAAGGTCAAAATTTAGGACATTTGGCAGTGGTCACTTTTCATGTCTACGGGGTCTCCGAAGCAAAGTTGCTAAAAATAAAACATGATGGTGAATTTTTCTAGCACTCTAAAAGAAATCTGCTTTTATACATGTTTCCATATTGGTGAAGTTTGAATGAGTTTGAAGCGGTGGAATTTTTTTTATATGTCAAGATGGGTCTGTTGAAATGCACTACGAAATTAATTGTGTCCACCTACCCATAAGAGAGGTCACATTTTTGTAAAACATGCTATTTTCATATGTTTTGGGGGTTTATTTCTCAGAATTCATGGAATGAACATGAAATGCAGCAAAAAAAAAGACCTATTTCTTTTCTCATTTTTTTTGCATTTTAGCCCCAAAATGGGTTTCTATGGGACTTTCAATGTAAAACTCATAATTGCTTATGGCATCAGGGAAGAATTGGGCAAATGAGCTAATTATTGTCTCATTTTGAGTTTTTTGCACACACAGTGTCATATTAACAACAAAAAAAACTATTCATAAGCAGTGGACAGGGTAAAGGTAAAAAATTTAACATTTAGAATCTGTTTTTAACCTGTGGCAAAGGTCATTTGGCAAAATTACAGTGTTAGTCAATGGTCTCAACTTCTCGGAATACTCCCTTGCACTGCATTGGTATGAAATTCTGGATTATGGGAGAGAAATGTCTTAAAAATGTAAAAACAACCATGATTTCCCATTCTTTTACATATGTTTTGAATAAACGTCTCACTTAAATCCCTACTGAGTTGATGAAAAACACTTATTTTGGAGCCGGTCATACACTAAAAAGCCTAAAAGCAGAAAAAACCTGACTTGATATGAAAAAGAAACATCCAGATGAGTTCATATGTACCACATAAGCATCAAAACATGCATTTTAAAATATCTTTTCACTATTTTGTGGCTGTAGGGGTAAAATCTTTGTATAAATGGCATATTTACCAAAACCCGCAGTTTTACAACCCTGGTCCTGGCTTGATTTTAATTACCCCATCTGATAGTTTACTCTAAAACACTGCCTCTGGTTGTTTTTAAAGTACATTTAATGTGTCTATAGCACTTTGGAAGCAAGTTTGGGTTGATTCATTCTTTTTTAGCTACTAAAAATGAGTTTTTATATAAGTACCCCTGCACTATGTGAAAATTTTCTAATACTGCAGTGTCACGTATTAAAACACATATTTCTGTCTTAAATCAGATGGAAAGCTGACTAGCTGGTGTTTTCTACTTCAGAAACATGCAATGCAATGGAAATAAAGAAAAAAAAATCAGAAAATCTGTCAAATATTTGAATTGTGGCTATTTAGAGGACACTTCTTCACCCAATCTGCAAAAAGTTGAAGTCGCGACATATACCATTGATATAAAAATTGCCATAAATCATTTATTTTTCAACAAATCTCTGTAGACCTTTGCAGTTAGACTTAGAAATGAATAGACTTTCCACAGAAGAAGCCTTTACTTGAGTTTCAAAATAAGCCGATCTAATAGGTACGAGATCACAATTAATTCCCCTTGACTTTTCGTTGTATACGAATATAGTTCCTTCTTTTTTAGTGCGTTTCTTCCTGATTTTTTTTCTTTGCTGTCATGAACTTTATTGCTTAGTACTAACTGCAGAAATGTGGGGCAAGGATCAAATTTACAAGGTTTTTTTTTTTTCATTCTGTAATTTTATGTGGAAGTTGTGATTTTGTCCTTTGAAAGAAGGTCAAAATTTAGGACATTTGGCAGTGGTCACTTTTCATGTCTACGGGGTCTCCGAAGCAAAGTTGCTAAAAATAAAACATGATGGTGAATTTTTCTAGCACTCTCATAGAAATCTGCTTTTATACATGTTTCCATATTGGTGAAGTTTGAATGAGTTTGAAGCGGTGGAATTTTTTTTATATGTCAAGATGGGTCTGTTGAAATGCACTACGAAATTAATTGTGTCCACCTACCCATAAGAGAGGTCACATTTTTGTAAAACATGCTATTTTTATATGTTTTGGGGGTTTATTTCTCACAATTCATGGAATGAACATGAAATGCAGCAAAAAAAAACCTATTTCTTTTCTCATTTTTTTTGCATTTTAGCCCAAAAATGGGTTTCTATGGGACTTTCAATGTAAAACTCATAATTGCTTATGGCATCAGGGAAGAATTGGGCAAATGAGCTAATTATTGTCTCATTTTGAGTTTTTTGCACACACAGTGTCATATTAACAGCAAAAAAAACTATTCATAAGCAGTGGACAGGGTAAAGGTAAAAAATTTAACATTTAGAATCTGTTTTTAACCTGCGGCAAAGGTCATTTGGCAAAATTACAGTGTTAGTCAATGGTCTCAACTTCTCGGAATACTCCCTTGCACTGCATTGGTATGAAATTCTGGATTATGGGAGAGAAATGTCTTAAAAATGTAAAAACAACCATGATTTCCCATTCTTTTACATATGTTTTGAATAAACGTCTCACTTAAATCCCTACTGAGTTGATGAAAAACACTTATTTTGGAGCCGGTCATACACTAAAAAGCCTAAAAGCAGAAAAAACCTGACTTGATATGAAAAAGTAACATCCAGATGAGTTCATATGTACCACATAAGCATCAAAACATGCATTTTAAAATATCTTTTCACTATTTTGTGGCTGTAGGGGTAAAATCTTTGTATAAATGGCATATTTACCAAAACCCGCAGTTTTACAACCCTGGTCCTGGCTTGATTTTAATTACCCCATCTGATAGTTTACTCTAAAACACTGCCTCAGGTTGTTTTTAAAGTACATTTAATGTGTCTATAGCACTTTGGAAGCAAGTTTGGGTTGATTCATTCTTTTTTAGCTACTAAAAATGAGTTTTTATATAAGTACCCCTGCACTATGTGAAAATTTTCTAATACTGCAGTGTCACGTATTAAAACACATATTTCTGTCTTAAATCAGATGGAAAGCTGACTAGCTGGTGTTTTCTACTTCAGAAACATGCAATGCAATGGAAATAAAGAAAAAAAAATCAGAAAATCTGTCAAATATTTGAATTGTGGCTATTTAGAGGACACTTCTTCACCCAATCTGCAAAAAGTTGAAGTCGTGACATATACCATTGATATAAAAATTGCTATAAATCATTTATTTTTCAACAAATCTCTGTAAAACTTTGCAGTTAGACTTAGAAATGAATAGGCTTTCCACAGAAGAAGCCTTTACTTGAGTTTCAAAATAAGCCGATCTAATAGGTACGAGATCACAATTAATTCTCCTTGACTTTTTGTCGTATACGAATATAGTTCCTTCTTTTTTAGTGTGTTTCTTCCTGATTTTTTTTCTTTGCTGTCATAAACTTTATTGCTTAGTACTAACTGCAGAAATGTGGGGCAAGGATCAAATTTACAAGGTTTTTTTTTTTTTTTCATTCTATAATTTTATGTGGAAGTTGTGATTTGGTCCTTTGAAAGAAGGTCAAAATTTAGGACATTTGGCAGTGGTCACTTTTCATGTCTACGGGGTCTCCGAAGCAAAGTTGCTAAAAATAAAACATGATGGTGAATTTTTCTAGCACTCTCATAGAAATCTGCTTTTATACATGTTTCCATATTGGTGAAGTTTGAATGAGTTTGAAGCGGTGGAATTTTTTTTATATGTCAAGATGGGTCTGTTGAAATGCACTACGAAATTAATTGTGTCCACCTACCCATAAGAGAGGTCCCATTTTTGTAAAACATGCTATTTTTATATGTTTTGGGGGTTTATGTCTCAGAATTCATGGAATGAACATGAAATGCAGCAAAAAAAAACCCATTTCTTTTCTCATTTTTTTTGCATTTTAGCCCAAAAATGGGTTTCTATGGGACTTTCAATGTAAAACTCATAATTGCTTATGGCATCAGGGAAGAATTGGGCAAATGAGCTAATTATTGTCTCATTTTGAGTTTTTTGCACACACAGTGTCATAATAACAGCAAATAAACACTATTCATAAGCAGTGGACAGGGTAAAGGTAAAAAATTTAACATTTAGAATCTGTTTTTAACCTGCGGCAAAGGTCATATGGCAAAATTACAGTGTTAGTCAATGGTCTCAACTTCTTGGAATACTCCCTTGCACTGCATTGGTATGAAATTCTGGATTATGGGAGAGAAATGTCTTAAAAATGTAAAAACAACCATGATTTCCCATTCTTTTCCATATGTTTTGAATAAACGTCTCACTTAAATCCCTACTGAGTTGATGAAAAACACTTATTTTGGAGCCGGTCATACACTAAAAAGCCTAAAAGCAGAAAAAACCTGACTTGATATGAAAAAGTAACATCCAGATGAGTTCATATGTACCACATAAGCATCAAAACATGCATTTTAAAATATCTTTTCACTATTTTGTGGCTGTAGGGGTAAAATCTTTGTATAAATGGCATATTTACCAAAACCCGCAGTTTTACAACCCTGGTCCTGGCTTGATTTTAATTACCCCATCTGATAGTTTACTCTAAAACACTGCCTCTGGTTGTTTTTAAAGTACATTTAATGTGTCTATAGCATTTTGGAAGCAAGTTTGGGTTGATTTATTCTTTTTTAGCTACTAAAAATGAGTTTTTATATAAGTACCCCTGCACTATGTGAAAATTTTCTAATACTGCAGTGTCACGTATTAAAACACATATTTCTGTCTTAAATCAGATGGAAAGCTGACTAGCTGGTGTTTTCTACTTCAGAAACATGCAATGCAATGGAAATAAAGAAAAAAAAATCAGAAAATCTGTCAAATATTTGAATTGTGGCTATTTAGAGGACACTTCTTCACCCAATCTGCAAAAAGTTGAAGTCGTGACATATACCATTGATATAAAAATTGCTATAAATCATTTATTTTTCAACAAATCTCTGTAAAACTTTGCAGTTAGACTTAGAAATGAATAGGCTTTCCACAGAAGAAGCCTTTACTTGAGTTTCAAAATAAGCCGATCTAATAGGTACGAGATCACAATTAATTCTCCTTGACTTTTTGTCGTATACGAATATAGTTCCTTCTTTTTTAGTGTGTTTCTTCCTGATTTTTTTTCTTTGCTGTCATAAACTTTATTGCTTAGTACTAACTGCAGAAATGTGGGGCAAGGATCAAATTTACAAGGTTTTTTTTTTTTTTTCATTCTATAATTTTATGTGGAAGTTGTGATTTGGTCCTTTGAAAGAAGGTCAAAATTTAGGACATTTGGCAGTGGTCACTTTTCATGTCTACGGGGTCTCCGAAGCAAAGTTGCTAAAAATAAAACATGATGGTGAATTTTTCTAGCACTCTCATAGAAATCTGCTTTTATACATGTTTCCATATTGGTGAAGTTTGAATGAGTTTGAAGCGGTGGAATTTTTTTTATATGTCAAGATGGGTCTGTTGAAATGCACTACGAAATTAATTGTGTCCACCTACCCATAAGAGAGGTCCCATTTTTGTAAAACATGCTATTTTTATATGTTTTGGGGGTTTATGTCTCAGAATTCATGGAATGAACATGAAATGCAGCAAAAAAAAACCCATTTCTTTTCTCATTTTTTTTGCATTTTAGCCCAAAAATGGGTTTCTATGGGACTTTCAATGTAAAACTCATAATTGCTTATGGCATCAGGGAAGAATTGGGCAAATGAGCTAATTATTGTCTCATTTTGAGTTTTTTGCACACACAGTGTCATAATAACAGCAAATAAACACTATTCATAAGCAGTGGACAGGGTAAAGGTAAAAAATTTAACATTTAGAATCTGTTTTTAACCTGCGGCAAAGGTCATATGGCAAAATTACAGTGTTAGTCAATGGTCTCAACTTCTTGGAATACTCCCTTGCACTGCATTGGTATGAAATTCTGGATTATGGGAGAGAAATGTCTTAAAAATGTAAAAACAACCATGATTTCCCATTCTTTTCCATATGTTTTGAATAAACGTCTCACTTAAATCCCTACTGAGTTGATGAAAAACACTTATTTTGGAGCCGGTCATACACTAAAAAGCCTAAAAGCAGAAAAAACCTGACTTGATATGAAAAAGTAACATCCAGATGAGTTCATATGTACCACATAAGCATCAAAACATGCATTTTAAAATATCTTTTCACTATTTTGTGGCTGTAGGGGTAAAATCTTTGTATAAATGGCATATTTACCAAAACCCGCAGTTTTACAACCCTGGTCCTGGCTTGATTTTAATTACCCCATCTGATAGTTTACTCTAAAACACTGCCTCTGGTTGTTTTTAAAGTACATTTAATGTGTCTATAGCATTTTGGAAGCAAGTTTGGGTTGATTTATTCTTTTTTAGCTACTAAAAATGAGTTTTTATATAAGTACCCCTGCACTATGTGAAAATTTTCTAATACTGCAGTGTCACGTATTAAAACACATATTTCTGTCTTAAATCAGATGGAAAGCTGACTAGCTGGTGTTTTCTACTTCAGAAACATGCAATGCAATGGAAATAAAGAAAAAAAAATCAGAAAATCTGTCAAATATTTGAATTGTGGCTATTTAGAGGACACTTCTTCACCCAATCTGCAAAAAGTTGAAGTCACGACATATACCATTGATATAAAAATTGCCATAAATCATTTATTTTTCAACAAATCTCTGTAAAACTTTGCAGTTAGACTTAGAAATGAATAGGCTTTCCACAGAAGAAGCCTTTACTTGAGTTTCAAAATAAGCCGATCTAATAGGTACGAGATCACAATTAATTCCCCTTGACTTTTTGTCGTATACGAATATAGTTCCTTCTTTTTTAGTGTGTTTCTTCCTGATTTTTTTTCTTTGCTGTCATAAACTTTATTGCTTAGTACTAACTGCAGAAATGTGGGGCAAGGATCAAATTTACAAGGTTTTTTTTTTTTTTCATTCTGTAATTTTATGTGGAAGTTGTGATTTGGTCCTTTGAAAGAAGGTCAAAATTTAGGACATTTGGCAGTGGTCACTTTTCATGTCTACGGGGTCTCCGAAGCAAAGTTGCTAAAAATAAAACATGATGGTGAATTTTTCTAGCACTCTCATAGAAATCTGCTTTTATACATGTTTCCATATTGGTGAAGTTTGAATGAGTTTGAAGCGGTGGAATTTTTTTTATATGTCAAGATGGGTCTGTTGAAATGCACTACGAAATTAATTGTGTCCACCTACCCATAAGAGAGGTCACATTTTTGTAAAACATGCTATTTTTATATGTTTTGGGGGTTTATTTCTCACAATTCATGGAATGAACATGAAATGCAGCAAAAAAAAACCTATTTCTTTTCTCATTTTTTTTGCATTTTAGCCCAAAAATGGGTTTCTATGGGACTTTCAATGTAAAACTCATAATTGCTTATGGCATCAGGGAAGAATTGGGCAAATGAGCTAATTATTGTCTCATTTTGAGTTTTTTGCACACACAGTGTCATATTAACAGCAAAAAAAACTATTCATAAGCAGTGGACAGGGTAAAGGTAAAAAATTTAACATTTAGAATCTGTTTTTAACCTGCGGCAAAGGTCATTTGGCAAAATTACAGTGTTAGTCAATGGTCTCAACTTCTCGGAATACTCCCTTGCACTGCATTGGTATGAAATTCTGGATTATGGGAGAGAAATGTCTTAAAAATGTAAAAACAACCATGATTTCCCATTCTTTTCCATATGTTTTGAATAAACGTCTCACTTAAATCCCTACTGAGTTGATGAAAAACACTTATTTTGGAGCCGGTCATACACTAAAAAGCCTAAAAGCAGAAAAAACCTGACTTGATATGAAAAAGTAACATCCAGATGAGTTCATATGTACCACATAAGCATCAAAACATGCATTTTAAAATATCTTTTCACTATTTTGTGGCTGTAGGGGTAAAATCTTTGTATAAATGGCATATTTACCAAAACCCGCAGTTTTACAACCCTGGTCCTGGCTTGATTTTAATTACCCCATCTGATAGTTTACTCTAAAACACTGCCTCTGGTTGTTTTTAAAGTACATTTAATGTGTCTATAGCACTTTGGAAGCAAGTTTGGGTTGATTCATTCTTTTTTAGCTACTAAAAATGAGTTTTTATATAAGTACCCCTGCACTATGTGAAAATTTTCTAATACTGCAGTGTCACGTATTAAAACACATATTTCTGTCTTAAATCAGATGGAAAGCTGACTAGCTGGTGTTTTCTACTTCAGAAACATGCAATGCAATGGAAATAAAGAAAAAAAAATCAGAAAATCTGTCAAATATTTGAATTGTGGCTATTTAGAGGACACTTCTTCACCCAATCTGCAAAAAGTTGAAGTCGTGACATATACCATTGATATAAAAATTGCTATAAATCATTTATTTTTCAACAAATCTCTGTAAAACTTTGCAGTTAGACTTAGAAATGAATAGGCTTTCCACAGAAGAAGCCTTTACTTGAGTTTCAAAATAAGCCGATCTAATAGGTACGAGATCACAATTAATTCTCCTTGACTTTTTGTCGTATACGAATATAGTTCCTTCTTTTTTAGTGTGTTTCTTCCTGATTTTTTTTCTTTGCTGTCATAAACTTTATTGCTTAGTACTAACTGCAGAAATGTGGGGCAAGGATCAAATTTACAAGGTTTTTTTTTTTTTTTCATTCTATAATTTTATGTGGAAGTTGTGATTTGGTCCTTTGAAAGAAGGTCAAAATTTAGGACATTTGGCAGTGGTCACTTTTCATGTCTACGGGGTCTCCGAAGCAAAGTTGCTAAAAATAAAACATGATGGTGAATTTTTCTAGCACTCTCATAGAAATCTGCTTTTATACATGTTTCCATATTGGTGAAGTTTGAATGAGTTTGAAGCGGTGGAATTTTTTTTATATGTCAAGATGGGTCTGTTGAAATGCACTACGAAATTAATTGTGTCCACCTACCCATAAGAGAGGTCCCATTTTTGTAAAACATGCTATTTTTATATGTTTTGGGGGTTTATGTCTCAGAATTCATGGAATGAACATGAAATGCAGCAAAAAAAAACCCATTTCTTTTCTCATTTTTTTTGCATTTTAGCCCAAAAATGGGTTTCTATGGGACTTTCAATGTAAAACTCATAATTGCTTATGGCATCAGGGAAGAATTGGGCAAATGAGCTAATTATTGTCTCATTTTGAGTTTTTTGCACACACAGTGTCATAATAACAGCAAATAAACACTATTCATAAGCAGTGGACAGGGTAAAGGTAAAAAATTTAACATTTAGAATCTGTTTTTAACCTGCGGCAAAGGTCATATGGCAAAATTACAGTGTTAGTCAATGGTCTCAACTTCTTGGAATACTCCCTTGCACTGCATTGGTATGAAATTCTGGATTATGGGAGAGAAATGTCTTAAAAATGTAAAAACAACCATGATTTCCCATTCTTTTCCATATGTTTTGAATAAACGTCTCACTTAAATCCCTACTGAGTTGATGAAAAACACTTATTTTGGAGCCGGTCATACACTAAAAAGCCTAAAAGCAGAAAAAACCTGACTTGATATGAAAAAGTAACATCCAGATGAGTTCATATGTACCACATAAGCATCAAAACATGCATTTTAAAATATCTTTTCACTATTTTGTGGCTGTAGGGGTAAAATCTTTGTATAAATGGCATATTTACCAAAACCCGCAGTTTTACAACCCTGGTCCTGGCTTGATTTTAATTACCCCATCTGATAGTTTACTCTAAAACACTGCCTCTGGTTGTTTTTAAAGTACATTTAATGTGTCTATAGCATTTTGGAAGCAAGTTTGGGTTGATTTATTCTTTTTTAGCTACTAAAAATGAGTTTTTATATAAGTACCCCTGCACTATGTGAAAATTTTCTAATACTGCAGTGTCACGTATTAAAACACATATTTCTGTCTTAAATCAGATGGAAAGCTGACTAGCTGGTGTTTTCTACTTCAGAAACATGCAATGCAATGGAAATAAAGAAAAAAAAATCAGAAAATCTGTCAAATATTTGAATTGTGGCTATTTAGAGGACACTTCTTCACCCAATCTGCAAAAAGTTGAAGTCACGACATATACCATTGATATAAAAATTGCCATAAATCATTTATTTTTCAACAAATCTCTGTAAAACTTTGCAGTTAGACTTAGAAATGAATAGGCTTTCCACAGAAGAAGCCTTTACTTGAGTTTCAAAATAAGCCGATCTAATAGGTACGAGATCACAATTAATTCCCCTTGACTTTTTGTCGTATACGAATATAGTTCCTTCTTTTTTAGTGTGTTTCTTCCTGATTTTTTTTCTTTGCTGTCATAAACTTTATTGCTTAGTACTAACTGCAGAAATGTGGGGCAAGGATCAAATTTACAAGGTTTTTTTTTTTTTTCATTCTGTAATTTTATGTGGAAGTTGTGATTTGGTCCTTTGAAAGAAGGTCAAAATTTAGGACATTTGGCAGTGGTCACTTTTCATGTCTACAGGGTCTCCGAAGCAAAGTTGCTAAAAATAAAACATGATGGTGAATTTTTCTAGCACTCTCATAGAAATCTGCTTTTATACATGTTTCCATATTGGTGAAGTTTGAATGAGTTTGAAGCGGTGGAATTTTTTTTATATGTCAAGATGGGTCTGTTGAAATGCACTACGAAATTAATTGTGTCCACCTACCCATAAGAGAGGTCACATTTTTGTAAAACATGCTATTTTTATATCTTTTGGGGGTTTATTTCTCACAATTCATGGAATAAACATGAAATGCAGCAAAAAAAAAACCTATTTCTTTTCTCATTTTTTTTGCATTTTAGCCCAAAAATGGGTTTCTATGGGACTTTCAATGTAAAACTCATAATTGCTTATGGCATCAGGGAAGAATTGGGCAAATGAGCTAATTATTGTCTCATTTTGAGTTTTTTGCACACACAGTGTCATAATAACAGCAAATAAACACTATTCATAAGCAGTGGACAGGGTAAAGGTAAAAAATTTAACATTTAGAATCTGTTTTTAACCTGCGGCAAAGGTCATATGGCAAAATTACAGTGTTAGTCAATGGTCTCAACTTCTTGGAATACTCCCTTGCACTGCATTGGTATGAAATTCTGGATTATGGGATAGAAATGTCTTAAAAATGTAAAAACAACCATGATTTCCCATTCTTTTCCATATGTTTTGAATAAACGTCTCACTTAAATCCCTACTGAGTTGATGAAAAACACTTATTTTGGAGCCGGTCATACACTAAAAAGCCTAAAAGCAGAAAAAACCTGACTTGATATGAAAAAGTAACATCCAGATGAGTTCATATGTACCACATAAGCATCAAAACATGCATTTTAAAATATCTTTTCACTATTTTGTGGCTGTAGGGGTAAAATCTTTGTATAAATGGCATATTTACCAAAACCCGCAGTTTTACAACCCTGGTCCTGGCTTGATTTTAATTACCCCATCTGATAGTTTACTCTAAAACACTGCCTCTGGTTGTTTTTAAAGTACATTTAATGTGTCTATAGCACTTTGGAAGCAAGTTTGGGTTGATTCATTCTTTTTTAGCTACTAAAAATGAGTTTTTATATAAGTACCCCTGCACTATGTGAAAATTTTCTAATACTGCAGTGTCACGTATTAAAACACATATTTCTGTCTTAAATCAGATGGAAAGCTGACTAGCTGGTGTTTTCTACTTCAGAAACATGCAATGCAATGGAAATAAAGAAAAAAAAATCAGAAAATCTGTCAAATATTTGAATTGTGGCTATTTAGAGGACACTTCTTCACCCAATCTGCAAAAAGTTGAAGTCGCGACATATACCATTGATATAAAAATTGCCATAAATCATTTATTTTTCAACAAATCTCTGTAAAACTTTGCAGTTAGACTTAGAAATGAATAGGCTTTCCACAGAAGAAGCCTTTACTTGAGTTTCAAAATAAGCCGATCTAATAGGTACGAGATCACAATTAATTCTCCTTGACTTTTTGTCGTATACGAATATAGTTCCTTCTTTTTTAGTGTGTTTCTTCCTGATTTTTTTTCTTTGCTGTCATAAACTTTATTGCTTAGTACTAACTGCAGAAATGTGGGGCAAGGATCAAATTTACAAGGTTTTTTTTTTTTTTCATTCTATAATTTTATGTGGAAGTTGTGATTTGGTCCTTTGAAAGAAGGTCAAAATTTAGGACATTTGGCAGTGGTCACTTTTCATGTCTACGGGGTCTCCGAAGCAAAGTTGCTAAAAATAAAACATGATGGTGAATTTTTCTAGCACTCTCATAGAAATCTGCTTTTATACATGTTTCCATATTGGTGAAGTTTGAATGAGTTTGAAGCGGTGGAATTTTTTTTATATGTCAAGATGGGTCTGTTGAAATGCACTACGAAATTAATTGTGTCCACCTACCCATAAGAGAGGTCCCATTTTTGTAAAACATGCTATTTTTATATGTTTTGGGGGTTTATTTCTCACAATTCATGGAATAAACATGAAATGCAGCAAAAAAAAACCTATTTCTTTTCTCATTTTTTTTGCATTTTAGCCCAAAAATGGGTTTCTATGGGACTTTCAATGTAAAACTCATAATTGCTTATGGCATCAGGGAAGAATTGGGCAAATGAGCTAATTATTGTCTCATTTTGAGTTTTTTGCACACACAGTGTCATAATAACAGCAAATAAACACTATTCATAAGCAGTGGACAGGGTAAAGGTAAAAAATTTAACATTTAGAATCTGTTTTTAACCTGCGGCAAAGGTCATATGGCAAAATTACAGTGTTAGTCAATGGTCTCAACTTCTTGGAATACTCCCTTGCACTGCATTGGTATGAAATTCTGGATTATGGGAGAGAAATGTCTTAAAAATGTAAAAACAACCATGATTTCCCATTCTTTTCCATATGTTTTGAATAAACGTCTCACTTAAATCCCTACTGAGTTGATGAAAAACACTTATTTTGGAGCCGGTCATACACTAAAAAGCCTAAAAGCAGAAAAAACCTGACTTGATATGAAAAAGTAACATCCAGATGAGTTCATATGTACCACATAAGCATCAAAACATGCATTTTAAAATATCTTTTCACTATTTTGTGGCTGTAGGGGTAAAATCTTTGTATAAATGGCATATTTACCAAAACCCGCAGTTTTACAACCCTGGTCCTGGCTTGATTTTCATTACCCCATCTGATAGTTTACTCTAAAACACTGCCTCTGGTTGTTTTTAAAGTACATTTAATGTGTCTATAGCACTTTGGAAGCAAGTTTGGGTTGATTCATTCTTTTTTAGCTACTAAAAATGAGTTTTTATATAAGTACCCCTGCACTATGTGAAAATTTTCTAATACTGCAGTATCACGTATTAAAACACATATTTCTGTCTTAAATCAGATGGAACGCTGACTAGCTGGTGTTTTCTACTTCAGAAACATGCAATGCAATGGAAATAAAGAAAAAAAAATCAGAAAATCTGTCAAATATTTGAATTGTGGCTATTTAGAGGACACTTCTTCACCCAATCTGCAAAAAGTTGAAGTCGCGACATATACCATTGATATAAAAATTGCCATAAATCATTTATTTTTCAACAAATCTCTGTAAAACTTTGCAGTTAGACTTAGAAATGAATAGGCTTTCCACAGAAGAAGCCTTTACTTGAGTTTCAAAATAAGCCGATCAAATAGGTACGAGATCACAATTAATTCCCCTTGACTTTTCGTCGTATACGAATATAGTTCCTTCTTTTTTAGTGTGTTTCTTCCTGATTTTTTTTCTTTGCTGTCATAAACTTTATTGCTTAGTACTAACTGCAGAAATGTGGGGCAAGGATCAAATTTACAAGGTTTTTTTTTTTTTTTCATTCTATAATTTTATGTGGAAGTTGTGATTTGGTCCTTTGAAAGAAGGTCAAAATTTAGGACATTTGGCAGTGGTCACTTTTCATGTCTACGGGGTCTCCGAAGCAAAGTTGCTAAAAATAAAACATGATGGTGAATTTTTCTAGCACTCTCATAGAAATCTGCTTTTATACATGTTTCCATATTGGTGAAGTTTGAATGAGTTTGAAGCGGTGGAATTTTTTTTATATGTCAAGATGGGTCTGTTGAAATGCACTACGAAATTAATTGTGTCCACCTACCCATAAGAGAGGTCCCATTTTTGTAAAACATGCTATTTTTATATGTTTTGGGGGTTTATTTCTCACAATTCATGGAATAAACATGAAATGCAGCAAAAAAAAACCTATTTCTTTTCTCATTTTTTTTGCATTTTAGCCCAAAAATGGGTTTCTATGGGACTTTCAATGTAAAACTCATAATTGCTTATGGCATCAGGGAAGAATTGGGCAAATGAGCTAATTATTGTCTCATTTTGAGTTTTTTGCACACACAGTGTCATAATAACAGCAAATAAACACTATTCATAAGCAGTGGACAGGGTAAAGGTAAAACATTTAACATTTAGAATCTGTTTTTAACCTGCGGCAAAGGTCATATGGCAAAATTACAGTGTTAGTCAATGGTCTCAACTTCTTGGAATACTCCCTTGCACTGCATTGGTATGAAATTCTGGATTAGGGGAGAGAAATGTCTTAAAAATGTAAAAACAACCATGATTTCCCATTCTTTTCCATATGTTTTGAATAAACGTCTCACTTAAATCCCTACTGAGTTGATGAAAAACACTTATTTTGGAGCCGGTCATACACTAAAAAGCCTAAAAGCAGAAAAAACCTGACTTGATATGAAAAAGTAACATCCAGATGAGTTCATATGTACCACATAAGCATCAAAACATGCATTTTAAAATATCTTTTCACTATTTTGTGGCTGTAGGGGTAAAATCTTTGTATAAATGGCATATTTACCAAAACCCGCAGTTTTACAACCCTGGTCCTGGCTTGATTTTCATTACCCCATCTGATAGTTTACTCTAAAACACTGCCTCTGGTTGTTTTTAAAGTACATTTAATGTGTCTATAGCACTTTGGAAGCAAGTTTGGGTTGATTCATTCTTTTTTAGCTACTAAAAATGAGTTTTTATATAAGTACCCCTGCACTATGTGAAAATTTTCTAATACTGCAGTGTCACGTATTAAAACACATATTTCTGTCTTAAATCAGATGGAAAGCTGACTAGCTGGTGTTTTCTACTTCAGAAACATGCAATGCAATGGAAATAAAGAAAAAAAATCAGAAAATCTGTCAAATATTTGAATTGTGGCTATTTAGAGGACACTTCTTCACCCAATCTGCAAAAAGTTGAAGTCGCGACATATACCATTGATATAAAAATTGCCATAAATCATTTATTTTTCAACAAATCTCTGTAAAACTTTGCAGTTAGACTTAGAAATGAATAGGCTTTCCACAGAAGAAGCCTTTACTTGAGTTTCAAAATAAGCCGATCTAATAGGTACGAGATCACAATTAATTCTCCTTGACTTTTTGTCGTATACGAATATAGTTCCTTCTTTTTTAGTGTGTTTCTTCCTGATTTTTTTTCTTTGCTGTCATAAACTTTATTGCTTAGTACTAACTGCAGAAATGTGGGGCAAGGATCAAATTTACAAGGTTTTTTTTTTTTTTTCATTCTATAATTTTATGTGGAAGTTGTGATTTGGTCCTTTGAAAGAAGGTCAAAATTTAGGACATTTGGCAGTGGTCACTTTTCATGTCTACGGGGTCTCTGAAGCAAAGTTGCTAAAAATAAAACATGATGGTGAATTTTTCTAGCACTCTCATAGAAATCTGCTTTTATACATGTTTCCATATTGGTGAAGTTTGAATGAGTTTGAAGCGGTGGAATTTTTTTTATATGTCAAGATGGGTCTGTTGAAATGCACTACGAAATTAATTGTGTCCACCTACCCATAAGAGAGGTCCCATTTTTGTAAAACATGCTATTTTTATATGTTTTGGGGGTTTATTTCTCACAATTCATGGAATAAACATGAAATGCAGCAAAAAAAAACCTATTTCTTTTCTCTTTTTTTTTGCATTTTAGCCCAAAAATGGGTTTCTATGGGACTTTCAATGTAAAACTCATAATTGCTTATGGCATCAGGGAAGAATTGGGCAAATGAGCTAATTATTGTCTCATTTTGAGTTTTTTGCACACACAGTGTCATAATAACAGCAAATAAACACTATTCATAAGCAGTGGACAGGGTAAAGGTAAAAAATTTAACATTTAGAATCTGTTTTTAACCTGCGGCAAAGGTCATATGGCAAAATTACAGTGTTAGTCAATGGTCTCAACTTCTTGGAATACTCCCTTGCACTGCATTGGTATGAAATTCTGGATTATGGGAGAGAAATGTCTTAAAAATGTAAAAACAACCATGATTTCCCATTCTTTTCCATATATTTTGAATAAACGTCTCACTTAAATCCCTACTGAGTTGATGAAAAACACTTATTTTGGAGCCGGTCATACACTAAAAAGCCTAAAAGCAGAAAAAACCTGACTTGATATGAAAAAGTAACATCCAGATGAGTTCATATGTACCACATAAGCATCAAAACATGCATTTTAAAATATCTTTTCACTATTTTGTGGCTGTAGGGGTAAAATCTTTGTATAAATGGCATATTTACCAAAACCCGCAGTTTTACAACCCTGGTCCTGGCTTGATTTTAATTACCCCATCTGATAGTTTACTCTAAAACACTGCCTCTGGTTGTTTTTAAAGTACATTTAATGTGTCTATAGCACTTTGGAAGCAAGTTTGGGTTGATTCATTCTTTTTTAGCTACTAAAAATGAGTTTTTATATAAGTACCCCTGCACTATGTGAAAATTTTCTAATACTGCAGTGTCACGTATTAAAACACATATTTCTGTCTTAAATCAGATGGAAAGCTGACTAGCTGGTGTTTTCTACTTCAGAAACATGCAATGCAATGGAAATAAAGAAAAAAAATCAGAAAATCTGTCAAATATTTGAATTGTGGCTATTTAGAGGACACTTCTTCACCCAATCTGCAAAAAGTTGAAGTCGCGACATATACCATTGATATAAAAATTGCCATAAATCATTTATTTTTCAACAAATCTCTGTAAAACTTTGCAGTTAGACTTAGAAATGAATAGGCTTTCCACAGAAGAAGCCTTTACTTGAGTTTCAAAATAAGCCGATCTAATAGGTACGAGATCACAATTAATTCCCCTTGACTTTTTGTCGTATACGAATATAGTTCCTTCTTTTTTAGTGTGTTTCTTCCTGATTTTTTTTCTTTGCTGTCATAAACTTTATTGCTTAGTACTAACTGCAGAAATGTGGGGCAAGGATCAAATTTACAAGGTTTTTTTTTTTTTTTTCATTCTATAATTTTATGTGGAAGTTGTGATTTGGTCCTTTGAAAGAAGGTCAAAATTTAGGACATTTGGCAGTGGTCACTTTTCATGTCTACGGGGTCTCCGAAGCAAAGTTGCTAAAAATAAAACATGATGGTGAATTTTTCTAGCACTCTCATAGAAATCTGCTTTTATACATGTTTCCATATTGGTGAAGTTTGAATGAGTTTGAAGCGGTGGAATTTTTTTTATATGTCAAGATGGGTCTGTTGAAATGCACTACGAAATTAATTGTGTCCACCTACCCATAAGAGAGGTCCCATTTTTGTAAAACATGCTATTTTTATATGTTTTGGGGGTTTATTTCTCACAATTCATGGAATAAACATGAAATGCAGCAAAAAAAAACCTATTTCTTTTCTCATTTTTTTTGCATTTTAGCCCAAAAATGGGTTTCTATGGGACTTTCAATGTAAAACTCATAATTGCTTATGGCATCAGGGAAGAATTGGGCAAATGAGCTAATTATTGTCTCATTTTGAGTTTTTTGCACACACAGTGTCATAATAACAGCAAATAAACACTATTCATAAGCAGTGGACAGGGTAAAGGTAAAAAATTTAACATTTAGAATCTGTTTTTAACCTGCGGCAAAGGTCATATGGCAAAATTACAGTGTTAGTCAATGGTCTCAACTTCTTGGAATACTCCCTTGCACTGCATTGGTATGAAATTCTGGATTATGGGAGAGAAATGTCTTAAAAATGTAAAAACAACCATGATTTCCCATTCTTTTCCATATATTTTGAATAAACGTCTCACTTAAATCCCTACTGAGTTGATGAAAAACACTTATTTTGGAGCCGGTCATACACTAAAAAGCCTAAAAGCAGAAAAAACCTGACTTGATATGAAAAAGTAACATCCAGATGAGTTCATATGTACCACATAAGCATCAAAACATGCATTTTAAAATATCTTTTCACTATTTTGTGGCTGTAGGGGTAAAATCTTTGTATAAATGGCATATTTACCAAAACCCGCAGTTTTACAACCCTGGTCCTGGCTTGATTTTCATTACCCCATCTGATAGTTTACTCTAAAACACTGCCTCTGGTTGTTTTTAAAGTACATTTAATGTGTCTATAGCACTTTGGAAGCAAGTTTGGGTTGATTCATTCTTTTTTAGCTACTAAAAATGAGTTTTTATATAAGTACCCCTGCACTATGTGAAAATTTTCTAATACTGCAGTATCACGTATTAAAACACATATTTCTGTCTTAAATCAGATGGAACGCTGACTAGCTGGTGTTTTCTACTTCAGAAACATGCAATGCAATGGAAATAAAGAAAAAAAAATCAGAAAATCTGTCAAATATTTGAATTGTGGCTATTTAGAGGACACTTCTTCACCCAATCTGCAAAAAGTTGAAGTCGCGACATATACCATTGATATAAAAATTGCCATAAATCATTTATTTTTCAACAAATCTCTGTAAAACTTTGCAGTTAGACTTAGAAATGAATAGGCTTTCCACAGAAGAAGCCTTTACTTGAGTTTCAAAATAAGCCGATCTAATAGGTACGAGATCACAATTAATTCCCCTTGACTTTTTGTCGTA
Organism: Perna viridis; assembly: GCA_037379345.1. Classification (NCBI taxonomy): domain Eukaryota; kingdom Metazoa; phylum Mollusca; class Bivalvia; order Mytilida; family Mytilidae; genus Perna; species Perna viridis. The sequence continues at coordinate 34,674,964 of CM074517.1, forward strand.
TACGAATATAGTTCCTTCTTTTTTAGTGTGTTTCTTCCTGATTTTTTTTCTTTGCTGTCATAAACTTTATTGCTTAGTACTAACTGCAGAAATGTGGGGCAAGGATCAAATTTACAAGGTTTTTTTTTTTTTTTTTCATTCTATAATTTTATGTGGAAGTTGTGATTTGGTCCTTTGAAAGAAGGTCAAAATTTAGGACATTTGGCAGTGGTCACTTTTCATGTCTACGGGGTCTCCGAAGCAAAGTTGCTAAAAATAAAACATGATGGTGAATTTTTCTAGCACTCTCATAGAAATCTGCTTTTATACATGTTTCCATATTGGTGAAGTTTGAATGAGTTTGAAGCAGTGGAATTTTTTTTATATGTCAAGATGGGTCTGTTGAAATGCACTACGAAATTAATTGTGTCCACCTACCCATAAGAGAGGTCCCATTTTTGTAAAACATGCTATTTTTATATGTTTTGGGGGTTTATTTCTCAGAATTCATGGAATGAACATGAAATGCAGCAAAAAAAAACCCATTTCTTTTCTCATTTTTTTTGCATTTTAGCCCAAAAATGGGTTTCTATGGGACTTTCAATGTAAAACTCATAATTGCTTATGGCATCAGGGAAGAATTGGGCAAATGAGCTAATTATTGTCTCATTTTGAGTTTTTTGCACACACAGTGTCATAATAACAGCAAATAAACACTATTCATAAGCAGTGGACAGGGTAAAGGTAAAAAATTTAACATTTAGAATCTGTTTTTAACCTGCGGCAAAGGTCATATGGCAAAATTACAGTGTTAGTCAATGGTCTCAACTTCTTGGAATACTCCCTTGCACTGCATTGGTATGAAATTCTGGATTATGGGAGAGAAATGTCTTAAAAATGTAAAAACAACCATGATTTCCCATTCTTTTCCATATGTTTTGAATAAACGTCTCACTTAAATCCCTACTGAGTTGATGAAAAACACTTATTTTGGAGCCGGTCATACACTAAAAAGCCTAAAAGCAGAAAAAACCTGACTTGATATGAAAAAGTAACATCCAGATGAGTTCATATGTACCACATAAGCATCAAAACATGCATTTTAAAATATCTTTTCACTATTTTGTGGCTGTAGGGGTAAAATCTTTGTATAAATGGCATATTTACCAAAACCCGCAGTTTTACAACCCTGGTCCTGGCTTGATTTTAATTACCCCATCTGATAGTTTACTCTAAAACACTGCCTCTGGTTGTTTTTAAAGTACATTTAATGTGTCTATAGCACTTTGGAAGCAAGTTTGGGTTGATTCATTCTTTTTTAGCTACTAAAAATGAGTTTTTATATAAGTACCCCTGCACTATGTGAAAATTTTCTAATACTGCAGTGTCACGTATTAAAACACATATTTCTGTCTTAAATCAGATGGAAAGCTGACTAGCTGGTGTTTTCTACTTCAGAAACATGCAATGCAATGGAAATAAAGAAATAAAATCAGAAAATCTGTCAAATATTTGAATTGTGGCTATTTAGAGGACACTTCTTCACCCAATCTGCAAAAAGTTGAAGTCGCGACATATACCATTGATATAAAAATTGCCATAAATCATTTATTTTTCAACAAATCTCTGTAAAACTTTGCAGTTAGACTTAGAAATGAATAGGCTTTCCACAGAAGAAGCCTTTACTTGAGTTTCAAAATAAGCCGATCTAATAGGTACGAGATCACAATTAATTCCCCTTGACTTTTTGTCGTATACGAATATAGTTCCTTCTTTTTTAGTGTGTTTCTTCCTGATTTTTTTTCTTTGCTGTCATAAACTTTATTGCTTAGTACTAACTGCAGAAATGTGGGGCAAGGATCAAATTTACAAGGTTTTTTTTTTTTTTTTCATTCTATAATTTTATGTGGAAGTTGTGATTTGGTCCTTTGAAAGAAGGTCAAAATTTAGGACATTTGGCAGTGGTCACTTTTCATGTCTACGGGGTCTCCGAAGCAAAGTTGCTAAAAATAAAACATGATGGTGAATTTTTCTAGCACTCATAGAAATCTGCTTTTATACATGTTTCCATATTGGTGAAGTTTGAATGAGTTTGAAGCGGTGGAATTTTTTTTATATGTCAAGATGGGTCTGTTGAAATGCACTACGAAATTAATTGTGTCCACCTACCCATAAGAGAGGTCCCATTTTTGTAAAACATGCTATTTTTATATGTTTTGGGGGTTTATTTCTCACAATTCATGGAATAAACATGAAATGCAGCAAAAAAAAAACCTATTTCTTTTCTCATTTTTTTTGCATTTTAGCCCAAAAATGGGTTTCTATGGGACTTTCAATGTAAAACTCATAATTGCTTATGGCATCAGGGAAGAATTGGGCAAATGAGCTAATTATTGTCTCATTTTGAGTTTTTTGCACACACAGTGTCATAATAACAGCAAATAAACACTATTCATAAGCAGTGGACAGGGTAAAGGTAAAAAATTTAACATTTAGAATCTGTTTTTAACCTGCGGCAAAGGTCATATGGCAAAATTACAGTGTTAGTCAATGGTCTCAACTTCTTGGAATACTCCCTTGCACTGCATTGGTATGAAATTCTGGATTATGGGATAGAAATGTCTTAAAAATGTAAAAACAACCATGATTTCCCATTCTTTTCCATATGTTTTGAATAAACGTCTCACTTAAATCCCTACTGAGTTGATGAAAAACACTTATTTTGGAGCCGGTCATACACTAAAAAGCCTAAAAGCAGAAAAAACCTGACTTGATATGAAAAAGTAACATCCAGATGAGTTCATATGTACCACATAAGCATCAAAACATGCATTTTAAAATATCTTTTCACTATTTTGTGGCTGTAGGGGTAAAATCTTTGTATAAATGGCATATTTACCAAAACCCGCAGTTTTACAACCCTGGTCCTGGCTTGATTTTCATTACCCCATCTGATAGTTTACTCTAAAACACTGCCTCTGGTTGTTTTTAAAGTACATTTAATGTGTCTATAGCACTTTGGAAGCAAGTTTGGGTTGATTCATTCTTTTTTAGCTACTAAAAATGAGTTTTTATATAAGTACCCCTGCACTATGTGAAAATTTTCTAATACTGCAGTGTCACGTATTAAAACACATATTTCTGTCTTAAATCAGATGGAAAGCTGACTAGCTGGTGTTTTCTACTGCAGAAACATGCAATGCAATGGAAATAAAGAAAAAAAAATCAGAAAATCTGTCAAATATTTGAATTGTGGCTATTTAGAGGACACTTCTTCACCCAATCTGCAAAAAGTTGAAGTCGCGACATATACCATTGATATAAAAATTGCCATAAATCATTTATTTTTCAACAAATCTCTGTAAAACTTTGCAGTTAGACTTAGAAATGAATAGGCTTTCCACAGAAGAAGCCTTTACTTGAGTTTCAAAATAAGCCGATCTAATAGGTACGAGATCACAATTAATTCCCCTTGACTTTTTGTCGTATACGAATATAGTTCCTTCTTTTTTAGTGTGTTTCTTCCTGATTTTTTTTCTTTGCTGTCATAAACTTTATTGCTTAGTACTAACTGCAGAAATGTGGGGCAAGGATCAAATTTACAAGGTTTTTTTTTTTTTCATTCTATAATTTTATGTGGAAGTTGTGATTTGGTCCTTTGAAAGAAGATCAAAATTTAGGACATTTGGCAGTGGTCACTTTTCATGTCTACGGGGTCTCCGAAGCAAAGTTGCTAAAAATAAAACATGATGGTGAATTTTTCTAGCACTCTCATAGAAATCTGCTTTTATACATGTTTCCATATTGGTGAAGTTTGAATGAGTTTGAAGCGGTGGAATTTTTTTTATATGTCAAGATGGGTCTGTTGAAATGCACTACGAAATTAATTGTGTCCACCTACCCATAAGAGAGGTCCCATTTTTGTAAAACATGCTATTTTTATATCTTTTGGGGGTTTATTTCTCACAATTCATGGAATAAACATGAAATGCAGCAAAAAAACTCTATTTCTTTTCTCATTTTTTTTGCATTTTAGCCCAAAAATGGGTTTCTATGGGACTTTCAATGTAAAACTCATAATTGCTTATGGCATCAGGGAAGAATTGGGCAAATGAGCTAATTATTGTCTCATTTTGAGTTTTTTGCACACACAGTGTCATAATAACAGCAAATAAACACTATTCATAAGCAGTGGACAGGGTAAAGGTAAAAAATTTAACATTTAGAATCTGTTTTTAACCTGCGGCAAAGGTCATATGGCAAAATTATAGTGTTAGTCAATGGTCTCAACTTCTTGGAATACTCCCTTGCACTGCATTGGTATGAAATTCTGGATTATGGGATAGAAATGTCTTAAAAATGTAAAAACAACCATGATTTCCCATTCTTTTCCATATGTTTTGAATAAACGTCTCACTTAAATCCCTACTGAGTTGATGAAAAACACTTATTTTGGAGCCGGTCATATACTAAAAAGCCTAAAAGCAGAAAAAACCTGACTTGATATGAAAAAGTAACATCCAGATGAGTTCATATGTACCACATAAGCATCAAAACATGCATTTTAAAATATCTTTTCACTATTTTGTGGCTGTAGGGGTAAAATCTTTGTATAAATGGCATATTTACCAAAACCCGCAGTTTTACAACCCTGGTCCTGGCTTGATTTTAATTACCCCATCTGATAGTTTACTCTAAAACACTGCCTCTGGTTGTTTTTAAAGTACATTTAATGTGTCTATAGCACTTTGGAAGCAAGTTTGGGTTGATTCATTCTTTTTTAGCTACTAAAAATGAGTTTTTATATAAGTACCCCTGCACTATGTGAAAATTTTCTAATACTGCAGTGTCACGTATTAAAACACATATTTCTGTCTTAAATCAGATGGAAAGCTGACTAGCTGGTGTTTTCTACTTCAGAAACATGCAATGCAATGGAAATAAAGAAAAAAAAATCAGAAAATCTGTCAAATATTTGAATTGTGGCTATTTAGAGGACACTTCTTCACCCAATCTGCAAAAAGTTGAAGTCGCGACATATACCATTGATATAAAAATTGCCATAAATCATTTATTTTTCAACAAATCTCTGTAAAACTTTGCAGTTAGACTTAGAAATGAATAGACTTTCCACAGAAGAAGCCTTTACTTGGGTTTCAAAATAAGCCGATCTAATAGGTACGAGATCACAATTAATTCCCCTTGACTTTTCGTTGTATGCGAATATAGTTCCTTCTTTTTTAGTACGTTTCTTCCTGATTTTTTTTCTTTGCTGTCATAAACTTTATTGCTTAGTACTAACTGCAGAAATGTGGGGCAAGGATCAAATTTACAAGGTTTTTTTTTTTTCATTCTGTAATTTTATGTGGAAGTTGTGATTTGGTCCTTTGAAAGAAGGTCAAAATTTAGGACATTTGGCAGTGGTCACTTTTCATGTCTACGGGGTCTCCGAAGCAAAGTTGCTAAAAATAAAACATGATGGTGAATTTTTCTAGCACTCTCATAGAAATCTGCTTTTATACATGTTTCCATATTGGTGAAGTTTGAATGAGTTTGAAGCGGTGGAATTTTTTTTATATGTCAAGATGGGTCTGTTGAAATGCACTACGAAATTAATTGTGTCCACCTACCCATAAGAGAGGTCCCATTTTTGTAAAACATGCTATTTTTATATCTTTTGGGGGTTTATTTCTCACAATTCATGGAATAAACATGAAATGCAGCAAAAAAAAACCTATTTCTTTTCTCATTTTTTTTGCATTTTAGCCCAAAAATGGGTTTCTATGGGACTTTCAATGTAAAACTCATAATTGCTTATGGCATCAGGGAAGAATTGGGCAAATGAGCTAATTATTGTCTCATTTTGAGTTTTTTGCACACACAGTGTCATAATAACAGCAAATAAACACTATTCATAAGCAGTGGACAGGGTAAAGGTAAAAAATTTAACATTTAGAATCTGTTTTTAACCTGCGGCAAAGGTCATATGGCAAAATTACAGTGTTAGTCAATGGTCTCAACTTCTTGGAATACTCCCTTGCACTGCATTGGTATGAAATTCTGGATTATGGGAGAGAAATGTCTTAAAAATGTAAAAACAACCATGATTTCCCATTCTTTTCCATATGTTTTGAATAAACGTCTCACTTAAATCCCTACTGAGTTGATGAAAAACACTTATTTTGGAGCCGGTCATACACTAAAAAGCCTAAAAGCAGAAAAAACCTGACTTGATATGAAAAAGTAACATCCAGATGAGTTCATATGTACCACATAAGCATCAAAACATGCATTTTAAAATATCTTTTCACTATTTTGTGGCTGTAGGGGTAAAATCTTTGTATAAATGGCATATTTACCAAAACCCGCAGTTTTACAACCCTGGTCCTGGCTTGATTTTAATTACCCCATCTGATAGTTTACTCTAAAACACTGCCTCTGGTTGTTTTTAAAGTACATTTAATGTGTCTATAGCACTTTGGAAGCAAGTTTGGGTTGATTCATTCTTTTTTAGCTACTAAAAATGAGTTTTTATATAAGTACCCCTGCACTATGTGAAAATTTTCTAATACTGCAGTGTCACGTATTAAAACACATATTTCTGTCTTAAATCAGATGGAAAGCTGACTAGCTGGTGTTTTCTACTTCAGAAACATGCAATGCAATGGAAATAAAGAAAAAAAAATCAGAAAATCTGTCAAATATTTGAATTGTGGCTATTTAGAGGACACTTCTTCACCCAATCTGCAAAAAGTTGAAGTCGCGACATATACCATTGATATAAAAATTGCCATAAATCATTTATTTTTCAACAAATCTCTGTAAAACTTTGCAGTTAGACTTAGAAATGAATAGGCTTTCCACAGAAGAAGCCTTTACTTGAGTTTCAAAATAAGCCGATCTAATAGGTACGAGATCACAATTAATTCCCTTTGACTTTTTGTCGTATACGAATATAGTTCCTTCTTTTTTAGTGTGTTTCTTCCTGATTTTTTTTCTTTGCTGTCATAAACTTTATTGCTTAGTACTAACTGCAGAAATGTGGGGCAAGGATCAAATTTACAAGGTTTTTTTTTTTTTTCATTCTGTAATTTTATGTGGAAGTTGTGATTTGGTCCTTTGAAAGAAGATCAAAATTTAGGACATTTGGCAGTGGTCACTTTTCATGTCTACGGGGTCTCCGAAGCAAAGTTGCTAAAAATAAAACATGATGGTGAATTTTTCTAGCACTCTCATAGAAATCTGCTTTTATACATGTTTCCATATTGGTGAAGTTTGAATGAGTTTGAAGCGGTGGAATTTTTTTTATATGTCAAGATGGGTCTGTTGAAATGCACTACGAAATTAATTGTGTCCACCTACCCATAAGAGAGGTCACATTTTTGTAAAACATTCTATTTTTATATGTTTTGGGGGTTTATTTCTCACAATTCATGGAATAAACATGAAATGCAGCAAAAAAAAACCTATTTCTTTTCTCATTTTTTTTGCATTTTAGCCCAAAAATGGGTTTCTATGGGACTTTCAATGTAAAACTCATAATTGCTTATGGCATCAGGGAAGAATTGGGCAAATGAGCTAATTATTGTCTCATTTTGAGTTTTTTGCACACACAGTGTCATAATAACAGCAAATAAACACTATTCATAAGCAGTGGACAGGGTAAAGGTAAAAAATTTAACATTTAGAATCTGTTTTTAACCTGCGGCAAAGGTCATATGGCAAAATTACAGTGTTAGTCAATGGTCTCAACTTCTTGGAATACTCCCTTGCACTGCATTGGTATGAAATTCTGGATTATGGGATAGAAATGTCTTAAAAATGTAAAAACAACCATGATTTCCCATTCTTTTCCATATGTTTTGAATAAACGTCTCACTTAAATCCCTACTGAGTTGATGAAAAGCACTTATTTTGGAGCCGGTCATACACTAAAAAGCCTAAAAGCAGAAAAAACCTGACTTGATATGAAAAAGTAACATCCAGATGAGTTCATATGTACCACATAAGCATCAAAACATGCATTTTAAAATATCTTTTCACTATTTTGTGGCTGTAGGGGTAAAATCTTTGTATAAATGGCATATTTACCAAAACCCGCAGTTTTACAACCCTGGTCCTGGCTTGATTTTAATTACCCCATCTGATAGTTTACTCTAAAACACTGCCTCTGGTTGTTTTTAAAGTACATTTAATGTGTCTATAGCACTTTGGAAGCAAGTTTGGGTTGATTCATTCTTTTTTAGCTACTAAAAATGAGTTTTTATATAAGTACCCCTGCACTATGTGAAAATTTTCTAATACTGCAGTGTCACGTATTAAAACACATATTTCTGTCTTAAATCAGATGGAACGCTGACTAGCTGGTGTTTTCTACTTCAGAAACATGCAATGCAATGGAAATAAAGAAAAAAAAATCAGAAAATCTGTCAAATATTTGAATTGTGGCTATTTAGAGGACACTTCTTCACCCAATCTGCAAAAAGTTGAAGTCGCGACATATACCATTGATATAAAAATTGCCATAAATCATTTATTTTTCAACAAATCTCTGTAAAACTTTGCAGTTAGACTTAGAAATGAATAGGCTTTCCACAGAAGAAGCCTTTACTTGAGTTTCAAAATAAGCCGATCTAATAGGTACGAAATCACAATTAATTCCCCTTGACTTTTTGTCGTATACGAATATAGTTCCTTCTTTTTTAGTGTGTTTCTTCCTGATTTTTTTTCTTTGCTGTCATAAACTTTATTGCTTAGTACTAACTGCAGAAATGTGGGGCAAGGATCAAATTTACAAGGTTTTTTTTTTTTTTCATTCTGTAATTTTATGTGGAAGTTGTGATTTGGTCCTTTGAAAGAAGATCAAAATTTAGGACATTTGGCAGTGGTCACTTTTCATGTCTACGGGGTCTCCGAAGCAAAGTTGCTAAAAATAAAACATGATGGTGAATTTTTCTAGCACTCTCATAGAAATCTGCTTTTATACATGTTTCCATATTGGTGAAGTTTGAATGAGTTTGAAGCGGTGGAATTTTTTTTATATGTCAAGATGGGTCTGTTGAAATGCACTACGAAATTAATTGTGTCCACCTACCCATAAGAGAGGTCACATTTTTGTAAAACATGCTATTTTTATATGTTTTGGGGGTTTATTTCTCACAATTCATGGAATAAACATGAAATGCAGCAAAAAAAACCCTATTTCTTTTCTCATTTTTTTTGCATTTTAGCCCAAAAATGGGTTTCTATGGGACTTTCAATGTAAAACTCATAATTGCTTATGGCATCAGGGAAGAATTGGGCAAATGAGCTAATTATTGTCTCATTTTGAGTTTTTTGCACACACAGTGTCATAATAACAGCAAATAAACACTATTCATAAGCAGTGGACAGGGTAAAGGTAAAAAATTTAACATTTAGAATCTGTTTTTAACCTGCGGCAAAGGTCATATGGCAAAATTACAGTGTTAGTCAATGGTCTCAACTTCTTGGAATACTCCCTTGCACTGCATTGGTATGAAATTCTGGATTATGGGAGAGAAATGTCTTAAAAATGTAAAAACAACCATGATTTCCCATTCTTTTCCATATGTTTTGAATAAACGTCTCACTTAAATCCCTACTGAGTTGATGAAAAACACTTATTTTGGAGCCGGTCATACACTAAAAAGCCTAAAAGCAAAAAAAACCTGACTTGATATGAAAAAGTAACATCCAGATGAGTTCATATGTACCACATAAGCATCAAAACATGCATTTTAAAATATCTTTTCACTATTTTGTGGCTGTAGGGGTAAAATCTTTGTATAAATGGCATATTTACCAAAACCCGCAGTTTTACAACCCTGGTCCTGGCTTGATTTTAATTACCCCATCTGATAGTTTACTCTAAAACACTGCCTCTGGTTGTTTTTAAAGTACATTTAATGTGTCTATAGCACTTTGGAAGCAAGTTTGGGTTGATTCATTCTTTTTTAGCTACTAAAAATGAGTTTTTATATAAGTACCCCTGCACTATGTGAAAATTTTCTAATACTGCAGTGTCACGTATTAAAACACATATTTCTGTCTTAAATCAGATGGAAAGCTGACTAGCTGGTGTTTTCTACTTCAGAAACATGCAATGCAATGGAAATAAAGAAAAAAAAATCAGAAAATCTGTCAAATATTTGAATTGTGGCTATTTAGAGGACACTTCTTCACCCAATCTGCAAAAAGTTGAAGTCGCGACATATACCATTGATATAAAAATTGCCATAAATCATTTATTTTTCAACAAATCTCTGTAAAACTTTGCAGTTAGACTTAGAAATGAATAGGCTTTCCACAGAAGAAGCCTTTACTTGAGTTTCAAAATAAGCCGATCTAATAGGTACGAAATCACAATTAATTCCCCTTGACTTTTTGTCGTATACGAATATAGTTCCTTCTTTTTTAGTGTGTTTCTTCCTGATTTTTTTTCTTTGCTGTCATAAACTTTATTGCTTAGTACTAACTGCAGAAATGTGGGGCAAGGATCAAATTTACAAGGTTTTTTTTTTTTTTCATTCTGTAATTTTATGTGGAAGTTGTGATTTGGTCCTTTGAAAGAAGATCAAAATTTAGGACATTTGGCAGTGGTCACTTTTCATGTCTACGGGGTCTCCGAAGCAAAGTTGCTAAAAATAAAACATGATGGTGAATTTTTCTAGCACTCTCATAGAAATCTGCTTTTATACATGTTTCCATATTGGTGAAGTTTGAATGAGTTTGAAGCGGTGGAATTTTTTTTATATGTCAAGATGGGTCTGTTGAAATGCACTACGAAATTAATTGTGTCCACCTACCCATAAGAGAGGTCACATTTTTGTAAAACATGCTATTTTTATATGTTTTGGGGGTTTATTTCTCACAATTCATGGAATAAACATGAAATGCAGCAAAAAAAAAAACCTATTTCTTTTCTCATTTTTTTTGCATTTTAGCCCAAAAATGGGTTTCTATGGGACTTTCAATGTAAAACTCATAATTGCTTATGGCATCAGGGAAGAATTGGGCAAATGAGCTAATTATTGTCTCATTTTGAGTTTTTTGCACACACAGTGTCATAATAACAGCAAATAAACACTATTCATAAGCAGTGGACAGGGTAAAGGTAAAAAATTTAACATTTAGAATCTGTTTTTAACCTGCGGCAAAGGTCATATGGCAAAATTACAGTGTTAGTCAATGGTCTCAACTTCTTGGAATACTCCCTTGCACTGCATTGGTATGAAATTCTGGATTATGGGAGAGAAATGTCTTAAAAATGTAAAAACAACCATGATTTCCCATTCTTTTCCATATGTTTTGAATAAACGTCTCACTTAAATCCCTACTGAGTTGATGAAAAACACTTATTTTGGAGCCGGTCATACACTAAAAAGCCTAAAAGCAGAAAAAACCTGACTTGATATGAAAAAGTAACATCCAGATGAGTTCATATGTACCACATAAGCATCAAAACATGCATTTTAAAATATCTTTTCACTATTTTGTGGCTGTAGGGGTAAAATCTTTGTATAAATGGCATATTTACCAAACCCCGCAGTTTTACAACCCTGGTCCTGGCTTGATTTTAATTACCCCATCTGATAGTTTACTCTAAAACACTGCCTCTGGTTGTTTTTAAAGTACATTTAATGTGTCTATAGCACTTTGGAAGCAAGTTTGGGTTGATTCATTCTTTTTTAGCTACTAAAAATGAGTTTTTATATAAGTACCCCTGCACTATGTGAAAATTTTCTAATACTGCAGTGTCACGTATTAAAACACATATTTCTGTCTTAAATCAGATGGAACGCTGACTAGCTGGTGTTTTCTACTTCAGAAACATGCAATGCAATGGAAATAAAGAAAAAAAAATCAGAAAATCTGTCAAATATTTGAATTGTGGCTATTTAGAGGACACTTCTTCACCCAATCTGCAAAAAGTTGAAGTCGTGACATATACCATTGATATAAAAATTGCCATAAATCATTTATTTTTCAACAAATCTCTGTAAAACTTTGCAGTTAGACTTAGAAATGAATAGGCTTTCCACAGAAGAAGCCTTTACTTGAGTTTCAAAATAAGCCGATCTAATAGGTACGAGATCACAATTAATTCCCCTTGACTTTTCGTTGTATACGAATATAGTTCCTTCTTTCTTAGTGTGTTTCTTCCTGATTTTTTTTCTTTGCTGTCATAAACTTTATTGCTTAGTACTAACTGCAGAAATGTGGGGCAAGGATCAAATTTACAAGGTTTTTTTTTTTTTTTCATTCTGTAATTTTATGTGGAAGTTGTGATTTGGTCCTTTGAAAGAAGGTCAAAATTTAGGACATTTGGCAGTGGTCACTTTTCATGTCTACGGGGTCTCCGAAGCAAAGTTGCTAAAAATAAAACATGATGGTGAATTTTTCTAGCACTCTCATAGAAATCTGCTTTTATACATGTTTCCATATTGGTGAAGTTTGAATGAGTTTGAAGCGGTGGAATTTTTTTTATATGTCAAGATGGGTCTGTTGAAATGCACTACGAAATTAATTGTGTCCACCTACCCATAAGAGAGGTCACATTTTTGTAAAACATGCTATTTTTATATGTTTTGGGGGTTTATTTCTCACAATTCATGGAATAAACATGAAATGCAGCAAAAAAAAAAACCTATTTCTTTTCTCATTTTTTTTGCATTTTAGCCCAAAAATGGGTTTCTATGGGACTTTCAATGTAAAACTCATAATTGCTTATGGCATCAGGGAAGAATTGGGCAAATGAGCTAATTATTGTCTCATTTTGAGTTTTTTGCACACACAGTGTCATAATAACAGCAAATAAACACTATTCATAAGCAGTGGACAGGGTAAAGGTAAAAAATTTAACATTTAGAATCTGTTTTTAACCTGCGGCAAAGGTCATATGGCAAAATTACAGTGTTAGTCAATGGTCTCAACTTCTTGGAATACTCCCTTGCACTGCATTGGTATGAAATTCTGGATTATGGGAGAGAAATGTCTTAAAAATGTAAAAACAACCATGATTTCCCATTCTTTTCCATATGTTTTGAATAAACGTCTCACTTAAATCCCTACTGAGTTGATGAAAAACACTTATTTTGGAGCCGGTCATACACTAAAAAGCCTAAAAGCAGAAAAAACCTGACTTGATATGAAAAAGTAACATCCAGATGAGTTCATATGTACCACATAAGCATCAAAACATGCATTTTAAAATATCTTTTCACTATTTTGTGGCTGTAGGGGTAAAATCTTTGTATAAATGGCATATTTACCAAACCCCGCAGTTTTACAACCCTGGTCCTGGCTTGATTTTAATTACCCCATCTGATAGTTTACTCTAAAACACTGCCTCTGGTTGTTTTTAAAGTACATTTAATGTGTCTATAGCACTTTGGAAGCAAGTTTGGGTTGATTCATTCTTTTTTAGCTACTAAAAATGAGTTTTTATATAAGTACCCCTGCACTATGTGAAAATTTTCTAATACTGCAGTGTCACGTATTAAAACACATATTTCTGTCTTAAATCAGATGGAACGCTGACTAGCTGGTGTTTTCTACTTCAGAAACATGCAATGCAATGGAAATAAAGAAAAAAAAATCAGAAAATCTGTCAAATATTTGAATTGTGGCTATTTAGAGGACACTTCTTCACCCAATCTGCAAAAAGTTGAAGTCGTGACATATACCATTGATATAAAAATTGCCATAAATCATTTATTTTTCAACAAATCTCTGTAAAACTTTGCAGTTAGACTTAGAAATGAATAGGCTTTCCACAGAAGAAGCCTTTACTTGAGTTTCAAAATAAGCCGATCTAATAGGTACGAGATCACAATTAATTCCCCTTGACTTTTCGTTGTATACGAATATAGTTCCTTCTTTCTTAGTGTGTTTCTTCCTGATTTTTTTTCTTTGCTGTCATAAACTTTATTGCTTAGTACTAACTGCAGAAATGTGGGGCAAGGATCAAATTTACAAGGTTTTTTTTTTTTTTTCATTCTGTAATTTTATGTGGAAGTTGTGATTTGGTCCTTTGAAAGAAGGTCAAAATTTAGGACATTTGGCAGTGGTCACTTTTCATGTCTACGGGGTCTCCGAAGCAAAGTTGCTAAAAATAAAACATGATGGTGAATTTTTCTAGCACTCTCATAGAAATCTGCTTTTATACATGTTTCCATATTGGTGAAGTTTGAATGAGTTTGAAGCGGTGGAATTTTTTTTATATGTCAAGATGGGTCTGTTGAAATGCACTACGAAATTAATTGTGTCCACCTACCCATAAGAGAGGTCACATTTTTGTAAAACATGCTATTTTTATATGTTTTGGGGGTTTATTTCTCACAATTCATGGAATAAACATGAAATGCAGCAAAAAAAAAAACCTATTTCTTTTCTCATTTTTTTTGCATTTTAGCCCAAAAATGGGTTTCTATGGGACTTTCAATGTAAAACTCATAATTGCTTATGGCATCAGGGAAGAATTGGGCAAATGAGCTAATTATTGTCTCATTTTGAGTTTTTTGCACACACAGTGTCATAATAACAGCAAATAAACACTATTCATAAGCAGTGGACAGGGTAAAGGTAAAAAATTTAACATTTAGAATCTGTTTTTAACCTGCGGCAAAGGTCATATGGCAAAATTACAGTGTTAGTCAATGGTCTCAACTTCTTGGAATACTCCCTTGCACTGCATTGGTATGAAATTCTGGATTATGGGAGAGAAATGTCTTAAAAATGTAAAAACAACCATGATTTCCCATTCTTTTCCATATGTTTTGAATAAACGTCTCACTTAAATCCCTACTGAGTTGATGAAAAACACTTATTTTGGAGCCGGTCATACACTAAAAAGCCTAAAAGCAGAAAAAACCTGACTTGATATGAAAAAGTAACATCCAGATGAGTTCATATGTACCACATAAGCATCAAAACATGCATTTTAAAATATCTTTTCACTATTTTGTGGCTGTAGGGGTAAAATCTTTGTATAAATGGCATATTTACCAAACCCCGCAGTTTTACAACCCTGGTCCTGGCTTGATTTTAATTACCCCATCTGATAGTTTACTCTAAAACACTGCCTCTGGTTGTTTTTAAAGTACATTTAATGTGTCTATAGCACTTTGGAAGCAAGTTTGGGTTGATTCATTCTTTTTTAGCTACTAAAAATGAGTTTTTATATAAGTACCCCTGCACTATGTGAAAATTTTCTAATACTGCAGTGTCACGTATTAAAACACATATTTCTGTCTTAAATCAGATGGAACGCTGACTAGCTGGTGTTTTCTACTTCAGAAACATGCAATGCAATGGAAATAAAGAAAAAAAAATCAGAAAATCTGTCAAATATTTGAATTGTGGCTATTTAGAGGACACTTCTTCACCCAATCTGCAAAAAGTTGAAGTCGTGACATATACCATTGATATAAAAATTGCCATAAATCATTTATTTTTCAACAAATCTCTGTAAAACTTTGCAGTTAGACTTAGAAATGAATAGGCTTTCCACAGAAGAAGCCTTTACTTGAGTTTCAAAATAAGCCGATCTAATAGGTACGAGATCACAATTAATTCCCCTTGACTTTTCGTTGTATACGAATATAGTTCCTTCTTTCTTAGTGTGTTTCTTCCTGATTTTTTTTCTTTGCTGTCATAAACTTTATTGCTTAGTACTAACTGCAGAAATGTGGGGCAAGGATCAAATTTACAAGGTTTTTTTTTTTTTTTCATTCTGTAATTTTATGTGGAAGTTGTGATTTGGTCCTTTGAAAGAAGGTCAAAATTTAGGACATTTGGCAGTGGTCACTTTTCATGTCTACGGGGTCTCCGAAGCAAAGTTGCTAAAAATAAAACATGATGGTGAATTTTTCTAGCACTCTCATAGAAATCTGCTTTTATACATGTTTCCATATTGGTGAAGTTTGAATGAGTTTGAAGCGGTGGAATTTTTTTTATATGTCAAGATGGGTCTGTTGAAATGCACTACGAAATTAATTGTGTCCACCTACCCATAAGAGAGGTCACATTTTTGTAAAACATGCTATTTTTATATGTTTTGGGGGTTTATTTCTCACAATTCATGGAATAAACATGAAATGCAGCAAAAAAAAAAACCTATTTCTTTTCTCATTTTTTTTGCATTTTAGCCCAAAAATGGGTTTCTATGGGACTTTCAATGTAAAACTCATAATTGCTTATGGCATCAGGGAAGAATTGGGCAAATGAGCTAATTATTGTCTCATTTTGAGTTTTTTTGCACACACAGTGTCATAATAACAGCAAATAAACACTATTCATAAGCAGTGGACAGGGTAAAGGTAAAAAATTTAACATTTAGAATCTGTTTTTAACCTGCGGCAAAGGTCATATGGCAAAATTACAGTGTTAGTCAATGGTCTCAACTTCTTGGAATACTCCCTTGCACTGCATTGGTATGAAATTCTGGATTATGGGAGAGAAATGTCTTAAAAATGTAAAAACAACCATGATTTCCCATTCTTTTCCATATGTTTTGAATAAACGTCTCACTTAAATCCCTACTGAGTTGATGAAAAACACTTATTTTGGAGCCGGTCATACACTAAAAAGCCTAAAAGCAGAAAAAACCTGACTTGATATGAAAAAGTAACATCCAGATGAGTTCATATGTACCACATAAGCATCAAAACATGCATTTTAAAATATCTTTTCACTATTTTGTGGCTGTAGGGGTAAAATCTTTGTATAAATGGCATATTTACCAAACCCCGCAGTTTTACAACCCTGGTCCTGGCTTGATTTTAATTACCCCATCTGATAGTTTACTCTAAAACACTGCCTCTGGTTGTTTTTAAAGTACATTTAATGTGTCTATAGCACTTTGGAAGCAAGTTTGGGTTGATTCATTCTTTTTTAGCTACTAAAAATGAGTTTTTATATAAGTACCCCTGCACTATGTGAAAATTTTCTAATACTGCAGTGTCACGTATTAAAACACATATTTCTGTCTTAAATCAGATGGAACGCTGACTAGCTGGTGTTTTCTACTTCAGAAACATGCAATGCAATGGAAATAAAGAAAAAAAAATCAGAAAATCTGTCAAATATTTGAATTGTGGCTATTTAGAGGACACTTCTTCACCCAATCTGCAAAAAGTTGAAGTCGTGACATATACCATTGATATAAAAATTGCCATAAATCATTTATTTTTCAACAAATCTCTGTAAAACTTTGCAGTTAGACTTAGAAATGAATAGGCTTTCCACAGAAGAAGCCTTTACTTGAGTTTCAAAATAAGCCGATCTAATAGGTACGAGATCACAATTAATTCCCCTTGACTTTTCGTTGTATACGAATATAGTTCCTTCTTTCTTAGTGTGTTTCTTCCTGATTTTTTTTCTTTGCTGTCATAAACTTTATTGCTTAGTACTAACTGCAGAAATGTGGGGCAAGGATCAAATTTACAAGGTTTTTTTTTTTTTTTCATTCTGTAATTTTATGTGGAAGTTGTGATTTGGTCCTTTGAAAGAAGGTCAAAATTTAGGACATTTGGCAGTGGTCACTTTTCATGTCTACGGGGTCTCCGAAGCAAAGTTGCTAAAAATAAAACATGATGGTGAATTTTTCTAGCACTCTCATAGAAATCTGCTTTTATACATGTTTCCATATTGGTGAAGTTTGAATGAGTTTGAAGCGGTGGAATTTTTTTTATATGTCAAGATGGGTCTGTTGAAATGCACTACGAAATTAATTGTGTCCACCTACCCATAAGAGAGGTCACATTTTTGTAAAACATGCTATTTTTATATGTTTTGGGGGTTTATTTCTCACAATTCATGGAATAAACATGAAATGCAGCAAAAAAAAAAACCTATTTCTTTTCTCATTTTTTTTGCATTTTAGCCCAAAAATGGGTTTCTATGGGACTTTCAATGTAAAACTCATAATTGCTTATGGCATCAGGGAAGAATTGGGCAAATGAGCTAATTATTGTCTCATTTTGAGTTTTTTTGCACACACAGTGTCATAATAACAGCAAATAAACACTATTCATAAGCAGTGGACAGGGTAAAGGTAAAAAATTTAACATTTAGAATCTGTTTTTAACCTGCGGCAAAGGTCATATGGCAAAATTACAGTGTTAGTCAATGGTCTCAACTTCTTGGAATACTCCCTTGCACTGCATTGGTATGAAATTCTGGATTATGGGAGAGAAATGTCTTAAAAATGTAAAAACAACCATGATTTCCCATTCTTTTCCATATGTTTTGAATAAACGTCTCACTTAAATCCCTACTGAGTTGATGAAAAACACTTATTTTGGAGCCGGTCATACACTAAAAAGCCTAAAAGCAGAAAAAACCTGACTTGATATGAAAAAGTAACATCCAGATGAGTTCATATGTACCACATAAGCATCAAAACATGCATTTTAAAATATCTTTTCACTATTTTGTGGCTGTAGGGGTAAAATCTTTGTATAAATGGCATATTTACCAAACCCCGCAGTTTTACAACCCTGGTCCTGGCTTGATTTTAATTACCCCATCTGATAGTTTACTCTAAAACACTGCCTCTGGTTGTTTTTAAAGTACATTTAATGTGTCTATAGCACTTTGGAAGCAAGTTTGGGTTGATTCATTCTTTTTTAGCTACTAAAAATGAGTTTTTATATAAGTACCCCTGCACTATGTGAAAATTTTCTAATACTGCAGTGTCACGTATTAAAACACATATTTCTGTCTTAAATCAGATGGAACGCTGACTAGCTGGTGTTTTCTACTTCAGAAACATGCAATGCAATGGAAATAAAGAAAAAAAAATCAGAAAATCTGTCAAATATTTGAATTGTGGCTATTTAGAGGACACTTCTTCACCCAATCTGCAAAAAGTTGAAGTCGTGACATATACCATTGATATAAAAATTGCCATAAATCATTTATTTTTCAACAAATCTCTGTAAAACTTTGCAGTTAGACTTAGAAATGAATAGGCTTTCCACAGAAGAAGCCTTTACTTGAGTTTCAAAATAAGCCGATCTAATAGGTACGAGATCACAATTAATTCCCCTTGACTTTTCGTTGTATACGAATATAGTTCCTTCTTTCTTAGTGTGTTTCTTCCTGATTTTTTTTCTTTGCTGTCATAAACTTTATTGCTTAGTACTAACTGCAGAAATGTGGGGCAAGGATCAAATTTACAAGGTTTTTTTTTTTTTTTCATTCTGTAATTTTATGTGGAAGTTGTGATTTGGTCCTTTGAAAGAAGGTCAAAATTTAGGACATTTGGCAGTGGTCACTTTTCATGTCTACGGGGTCTCCGAAGCAAAGTTGCTAAAAATAAAACATGATGGTGAATTTTTCTAGCACTCTCATAGAAATCTGCTTTTATACATGTTTCCATATTGGTGAAGTTTGAATGAGTTTGAAGCGGTGGAATTTTTTTTATATGTCAAGATGGGTCTGTTGAAATGCACTACGAAATTAATTGTGTCCACCTACCCATAAGAGAGGTCACATTTTTGTAAAACATGCTATTTTTATATGTTTTGGGGGTTTATTTCTCACAATTCATGGAATAAACATGAAATGCAGCAAAAAAAAAAACCTATTTCTTTTCTCATTTTTTTTGCATTTTAGCCCAAAAATGGGTTTCTATGGGACTTTCAATGTAAAACTCATAATTGCTTATGGCATCAGGGAAGAATTGGGCAAATGAGCTAATTATTGTCTCATTTTGAGTTTTTTTGCACACACAGTGTCATAATAACAGCAAATAAACACTATTCATAAGCAGTGGACAGGGTAAAGGTAAAAAATTTAACATTTAGAATCTGTTTTTAACCTGCGGCAAAGGTCATATGGCAAAATTACAGTGTTAGTCAATGGTCTCAACTTCTTGGAATACTCCCTTGCACTGCATTGGTATGAAATTCTGGATTATGGGAGAGAAATGTCTTAAAAATGTAAAAACAACCATGATTTCCCATTCTTTTCCATATGTTTTGAATAAACGTCTCACTTAAATCCCTACTGAGTTGATGAAAAACACTTATTTTGGAGCCGGTCATACACTAAAAAGCCTAAAAGCAGAAAAAACCTGACTTGATATGAAAAAGTAACATCCAGATGAGTTCATATGTACCACATAAGCATCAAAACATGCATTTTAAAATATCTTTTCACTATTTTGTGGCTGTAGGGGTAAAATCTTTGTATAAATGGCATATTTACCAAACCCCGCAGTTTTACAACCCTGGTCCTGGCTTGATTTTAATTACCCCATCTGATAGTTTACTCTAAAACACTGCCTCTGGTTGTTTTTAAAGTACATTTAATGTGTCTATAGCACTTTGGAAGCAAGTTTGGGTTGATTCATTCTTTTTTAGCTACTAAAAATGAGTTTTTATATAAGTACCCCTGCACTATGTGAAAATTTTCTAATACTGCAGTGTCACGTATTAAAACACATATTTCTGTCTTAAATCAGATGGAACGCTGACTAGCTGGTGTTTTCTACTTCAGAAACATGCAATGCAATGGAAATAAAGAAAAAAAAATCAGAAAATCTGTCAAATATTTGAATTGTGGCTATTTAGAGGACACTTCTTCACCCAATCTGCAAAAAGTTGAAGTCGTGACATATACCATTGATATAAAAATTGCCATAAATCATTTATTTTTCAACAAATCTCTGTAAAACTTTGCAGTTAGACTTAGAAATGAATAGGCTTTCCACAGAAGAAGCCTTTACTTGAGTTTCAAAATAAGCCGATCTAATAGGTACGAGATCACAATTAATTCCCCTTGACTTTTCGTTGTATACGAATATAGTTCCTTCTTTCTTAGTGTGTTTCTTCCTGATTTTTTTTCTTTGCTGTCATAAACTTTATTGCTTAGTACTAACTGCAGAAATGTGGGGCAAGGATCAAATTTACAAGGTTTTTTTTTTTTTTTCATTCTGTAATTTTATGTGGAAGTTGTGATTTGGTCCTTTGAAAGAAGGTCAAAATTTAGGACATTTGGCAGTGGTCACTTTTCATGTCTACGGGGTCTCCGAAGCAAAGTTGCTAAAAATAAAACATGATGGTGAATTTTTCTAGCACTCTCATAGAAATCTGCTTTTATACATGTTTCCATATTGGTGAAGTTTGAATGAGTTTGAAGCGGTGGAATTTTTTTTATATGTCAAGATGGGTCTGTTGAAATGCACTACGAAATTAATTGTGTCCACCTACCCATAAGAGAGGTCACATTTTTGTAAAACATGCTATTTTTATATGTTTTGGGGGTTTATTTCTCACAATTCATGGAATAAACATGAAATGCAGCAAAAAAAAAAACCTATTTCTTTTCTCATTTTTTTTGCATTTTAGCCCAAAAATGGGTTTCTATGGGACTTTCAATGTAAAACTCATAATTGCTTATGGCATCAGGGAAGAATTGGGCAAATGAGCTAATTATTGTCTCATTTTGAGTTTTTTTGCACACACAGTGTCATAATAACAGCAAATAAACACTATTCATAAGCAGTGGACAGGGTAAAGGTAAAAAATTTAACATTTAGAATCTGTTTTTAACCTGCGGCAAAGGTCATATGGCAAAATTACAGTGTTAGTCAATGGTCTCAACTTCTTGGAATACTCCCTTGCACTGCATTGGTATGAAATTCTGGATTATGGGAGAGAAATGTCTTAAAAATGTAAAAACAACCATGATTTCCCATTCTTTTCCATATGTTTTGAATAAACGTCTCACTTAAATCCCTACTGAGTTGATGAAAAACACTTATTTTGGAGCCGGTCATACACTAAAAAGCCTAAAAGCAGAAAAAACCTGACTTGATATGAAAAAGTAACATCCAGATGAGTTCATATGTACCACATAAGCATCAAAACATGCATTTTAAAATATCTTTTCACTATTTTGTGGCTGTAGGGGTAAAATCTTTGTATAAATGGCATATTTACCAAACCCCGCAGTTTTACAACCCTGGTCCTGGCTTGATTTTAATTACCCCATCTGATAGTTTACTCTAAAACACTGCCTCTGGTTGTTTTTAAAGTACATTTAATGTGTCTATAGCACTTTGGAAGCAAGTTTGGGTTGATTCATTCTTTTTTAGCTACTAAAAATGAGTTTTTATATAAGTACCCCTGCACTATGTGAAAATTTTCTAATACTGCAGTGTCACGTATTAAAACACATATTTCTGTCTTAAATCAGATGGAACGCTGACTAGCTGGTGTTTTCTACTTCAGAAACATGCAATGCAATGGAAATAAAGAAAAAAAAATCAGAAAATCTGTCAAATATTTGAATTGTGGCTATTTAGAGGACACTTCTTCACCCAATCTGCAAAAAGTTGAAGTCGTGACATATACCATTGATATAAAAATTGCCATAAATCATTTATTTTTCAACAAATCTCTGTAAAACTTTGCAGTTAGACTTAGAAATGAATAGGCTTTCCACAGAAGAAGCCTTTACTTGAGTTTCAAAATAAGCCGATCTAATAGGTACGAGATCACAATTAATTCCCCTTGACTTTTCGTTGTATACGAATATAGTTCCTTCTTTCTTAGTGTGTTTCTTCCTGATTTTTTTTCTTTGCTGTCATAAACTTTATTGCTTAGTACTAACTGCAGAAATGTGGGGCAAGGATCAAATTTACAAGGTTTTTTTTTTTTTTTCATTCTGTAATTTTATGTGGAAGTTGTGATTTGGTCCTTTGAAAGAAGGTCAAAATTTAGGACATTTGGCAGTGGTCACTTTTCATGTCTACGGGGTCTCCGAAGCAAAGTTGCTAAAAATAAAACATGATGGTGAATTTTTCTAGCACTCTCATAGAAATCTGCTTTTATACATGTTTCCATATTGGTGAAGTTTGAATGAGTTTGAAGCGGTGGAATTTTTTTTATATGTCAAGATGGGTCTGTTGAAATGCACTACGAAATTAATTGTGTCCACCTACCCATAAGAGAGGTCACATTTTTGTAAAACATGCTATTTTTATATGTTTTGGGGGTTTATTTCTCACAATTCATGGAATAAACATGAAATGCAGCAAAAAAAAAAACCTATTTCTTTTCTCATTTTTTTTGCATTTTAGCCCAAAAATGGGTTTCTATGGGACTTTCAATGTAAAACTCATAATTGCTTATGGCATCAGGGAAGAATTGGGCAAATGAGCTAATTATTGTCTCATTTTGAGTTTTTTGCACACACAGTGTCATAATAACAGCAAATAAACACTATTCATAAGCAGTGGACAGGGTAAAGGTAAAAAATTTAACATTTAGAATCTGTTTTTAACCTGCGGCAAAGGTCATATGGCAAAATTACAGTGTTAGTCAATGGTCTCAACTTCTTGGAATACTCCCTTGCACTGCATTGGTATGAAATTCTGGATTATGGGAGAGAAATGTCTTAAAAATGTAAAAACAACCATGATTTCCCATTCTTTTCCATATGTTTTGAATAAACGTCTCACTTAAATCCCTACTGAGTTGATGAAAAACACTTATTTTGGAGCCGGTCATACACTAAAAAGCCTAAAAGCAGAAAAAACCTGACTTGATATGAAAAAGTAACATCCAGATGAGTTCATATGTACCACATAAGCATCAAAACATGCATTTTAAAATATCTTTTCACTATTTTGTGGCTGTAGGGGTAAAATCTTTGTATAAATGGCATATTTACCAAACCCCGCAGTTTTACAACCCTGGTCCTGGCTTGATTTTAATTACCCCATCTGATAGTTTACTCTAAAACACTGCCTCTGGTTGTTTTTAAAGTACATTTAATGTGTCTATAGCACTTTGGAAGCAAGTTTGGGTTGATTCATTCTTTTTTAGCTACTAAAAATGAGTTTTTATATAAGTACCCCTGCACTATGTGAAAATTTTCTAATACTGCAGTGTCACGTATTAAAACACATATTTCTGTCTTAAATCAGATGGAACGCTGACTAGCTGGTGTTTTCTACTTCAGAAACATGCAATGCAATGGAAATAAAGAAAAAAAAATCAGAAAATCTGTCAAATATTTGAATTGTGGCTATTTAGAGGACACTTCTTCACCCAATCTGCAAAAAGTTGAAGTCGTGACATATACCATTGATATAAAAATTGCCATAAATCATTTATTTTTCAACAAATCTCTGTAAAACTTTGCAGTTAGACTTAGAAATGAATAGGCTTTCCACAGAAGAAGCCTTTACTTGAGTTTCAAAATAAGCCGATCTAATAGGTACGAGATCACAATTAATTCCCCTTGACTTTTCGTTGTATACGAATATAGTTCCTTCTTTCTTAGTGTGTTTCTTCCTGATTTTTTTTCTTTGCTGTCATAAACTTTATTGCTTAGTACTAACTGCAGAAATGTGGGGCAAGGATCAAATTTACAAGGTTTTTTTTTTTTTTTCATTCTGTAATTTTATGTGGAAGTTGTGATTTGGTCCTTTGAAAGAAGGTCAAAATTTAGGACATTTGGCAGTGGTCACTTTTCATGTCTACGGGGTCTCCGAAGCAAAGTTGCTAAAAATAAAACATGATGGTGAATTTTTCTAGCACTCTCATAGAAATCTGCTTTTATACATGTTTCCATATTGGTGAAGTTTGAATGAGTTTGAAGCGGTGGAATTTTTTTTATATGTCAAGATGGGTCTGTTGAAATGCACTACGAAATTAATTGTGTCCACCTACCCATAAGAGAGGTCACATTTTTGTAAAACATGCTATTTTTATATGTTTTGGGGGTTTATTTCTCACAATTCATGGAATAAACATGAAATGCAGCAAAAAAAAAAACCTATTTCTTTTCTCATTTTTTTTGCATTTTAGCCCAAAAATGGGTTTCTATGGGACTTTCAATGTAAAACTCATAATTGCTTATGGCATCAGGGAAGAATTGGGCAAATGAGCTAATTATTGTCTCATTTTGAGTTTTTTTGCACACACAGTGTCATAATAACAGCAAATAAACACTATTCATAAGCAGTGGACAGGGTAAAGGTAAAAAATTTAACATTTAGAATCTGTTTTTAACCTGCGGCAAAGGTCATATGGCAAAATTACAGTGTTAGTCAATGGTCTCAACTTCTTGGAATACTCCCTTGCACTGCATTGGTATGAAATTCTGGATTATGGGAGAGAAATGTCTTAAAAATGTAAAAACAACCATGATTTCCCATTCTTTTCCATATGTTTTGAATAAACGTCTCACTTAAATCCCTACTGAGTTGATGAAAAACACTTATTTTGGAGCCGGTCATACACTAAAAAGCCTAAAAGCAGAAAAAACCTGACTTGATATGAAAAAGTAACATCCAGATGAGTTCATATGTACCACATAAGCATCAAAACATGCATTTTAAAATATCTTTTCACTATTTTGTGGCTGTAGGGGTAAAATCTTTGTATAAATGGCATATTTACCAAACCCCGCAGTTTTACAACCCTGGTCCTGGCTTGATTTTAATTACCCCATCTGATAGTTTACTCTAAAACACTGCCTCTGGTTGTTTTTAAAGTACATTTAATGTGTCTATAGCACTTTGGAAGCAAGTTTGGGTTGATTCATTCTTTTTTAGCTACTAAAAATGAGTTTTTATATAAGTACCCCTGCACTATGTGAAAATTTTCTAATACTGCAGTGTCACGTATTAAAACACATATTTCTGTCTTAAATCAGATGGAACGCTGACTAGCTGGTGTTTTCTACTTCAGAAACATGCAATGCAATGGAAATAAAGAAAAAAAAATCAGAAAATCTGTCAAATATTTGAATTGTGGCTATTTAGAGGACACTTCTTCACCCAATCTGCAAAAAGTTGAAGTCGTGACATATACCATTGATATAAAAATTGCCATAAATCATTTATTTTTCAACAAATCTCTGTAAAACTTTGCAGTTAGACTTAGAAATGAATAGGCTTTCCACAGAAGAAGCCTTTACTTGAGTTTCAAAATAAGCCGATCTAATAGGTACGAGATCACAATTAATTCCCCTTGACTTTTCGTTGTATACGAATATAGTTCCTTCTTTCTTAGTGTGTTTCTTCCTGATTTTTTTTCTTTGCTGTCATAAACTTTATTGCTTAGTACTAACTGCAGAAATGTGGGGCAAGGATCAAATTTACAAGGTTTTTTTTTTTTTTTCATTCTGTAATTTTATGTGGAAGTTGTGATTTGGTCCTTTGAAAGAAGGTCAAAATTTAGGACATTTGGCAGTGGTCACTTTTCATGTCTACGGGGTCTCCGAAGCAAAGTTGCTAAAAATAAAACATGATGGTGAATTTTTCTAGCACTCTCATAGAAATCTGCTTTTATACATGTTTCCATATTGGTGAAGTTTGAATGAGTTTGAAGCGGTGGAATTTTTTTTATATGTCAAGATGGGTCTGTTGAAATGCACTACGAAATTAATTGTGTCCACCTACCCATAAGAGAGGTCACATTTTTGTAAAACATGCTATTTTTATATGTTTTGGGGGTTTATTTCTCACAATTCATGGAATAAACATGAAATGCAGCAAAAAAAAAAACCTATTTCTTTTCTCATTTTTTTTGCATTTTAGCCCAAAAATGGGTTTCTATGGGACTTTCAATGTAAAACTCATAATTGCTTATGGCATCAGGGAAGAATTGGGCAAATGAGCTAATTATTGTCTCATTTTGAGTTTTTTGCACACACAGTGTCATAATAACAGCAAATAAACACTATTCATAAGCAGTGGACAGGGTAAAGGTAAAAAATTTAACATTTAGAATCTGTTTTTAACCTGCGGCAAAGGTCATATGGCAAAATTACAGTGTTAGTCAATGGTCTCAACTTCTTGGAATACTCCCTTGCACTGCATTGGTATGAAATTCTGGATTATGGGAGAGAAATGTCTTAAAAATGTAAAAACAACCATGATTTCCCATTCTTTTCCATATGTTTTGAATAAACGTCTCACTTAAATCCCTACTGAGTTGATGAAAAACACTTATTTTGGAGCCGGTCATACACTAAAAAGCCTAAAAGCAGAAAAAACCTGACTTGATATGAAAAAGTAACATCCAGATGAGTTCATATGTACCACATAAGCATCAAAACATGCATTTTAAAATATCTTTTCACTATTTTGTGGCTGTAGGGGTAAAATCTTTGTATAAATGGCATATTTACCAAACCCCGCAGTTTTACAACCCTGGTCCTGGCTTGATTTTAATTACCCCATCTGATAGTTTACTCTAAAACACTGCCTCTGGTTGTTTTTAAAGTACATTTAATGTGTCTATAGCACTTTGGAAGCAAGTTTGGGTTGATTCATTCTTTTTTAGCTACTAAAAATGAGTTTTTATATAAGTACCCCTGCACTATGTGAAAATTTTCTAATACTGCAGTGTCACGTATTAAAACACATATTTCTGTCTTAAATCAGATGGAACGCTGACTAGCTGGTGTTTTCTACTTCAGAAACATGCAATGCAATGGAAATAAAGAAAAAAAAATCAGAAAATCTGTCAAATATTTGAATTGTGGCTATTTAGAGGACACTTCTTCACCCAATCTGCAAAAAGTTGAAGTCGTGACATATACCATTGATATAAAAATTGCCATAAATCATTTATTTTTCAACAAATCTCTGTAAAACTTTGCAGTTAGACTTAGAAATGAATAGGCTTTCCACAGAAGAAGCCTTTACTTGAGTTTCAAAATAAGCCGATCTAATAGGTACGAGATCACAATTAATTCCCCTTGACTTTTCGTTGTATACGAATATAGTTCCTTCTTTCTTAGTGTGTTTCTTCCTGATTTTTTTTCTTTGCTGTCATAAACTTTATTGCTTAGTACTAACTGCAGAAATGTGGGGCAAGGATCAAATTTACAAGGTTTTTTTTTTTTTTTCATTCTGTAATTTTATGTGGAAGTTGTGATTTGGTCCTTTGAAAGAAGGTCAAAATTTAGGACATTTGGCAGTGGTCACTTTTCATGTCTACGGGGTCTCCGAAGCAAAGTTGCTAAAAATAAAACATGATGGTGAATTTTTCTAGCACTCTCATAGAAATCTGCTTTTATACATGTTTCCATATTGGTGAAGTTTGAATGAGTTTGAAGCGGTGGAATTTTTTTTATATGTCAAGATGGGTCTGTTGAAATGCACTACGAAATTAATTGTGTCCACCTACCCATAAGAGAGGTCACATTTTTGTAAAACATGCTATTTTTATATGTTTTGGGGGTTTATTTCTCACAATTCATGGAATGAACATGAAATGCAGCAAAAAAAAAACCTATTTCTTTTCTCATTTTTTTTGCATTTTAGCCCAAAAATGGGTTTCTATGGGACTTTCAATGTAAAACTCATAATTGCTTATGGCATCAGGGAAGAATTGGGCAAATGAGCTAATTATTGTCTCATTTTGAGTTTTTTTGCACACACAGTGTCATAATAACAGCAAATAAACACTATTCATAAGCAGTGGACAGGGTAAAGGTAAAAAATTTAACATTTAGAATCTGTTTTTAACCTGCGGCAAAGGTCATATGGCAAAATTACAGTGTTAGTCAATGGTCTCAACTTCTTGGAATACTCCCTTGCACTGCATTGGTATGAAATTCTGGATTATGGGAGAGAAATGTCTTAAAAATGTAAAAACAACCATGATTT